>PVHX01001978.1:71723-183381 GCA_004024805.1 Geosciurus inauris | reverse complement strand
AAAAAAAAAAAAAAAAAAAAAAAAAAAAGTTGAGCTGAATATAGGGTAGTGCTTACAAGGCTGGCAAGGTAAAGGTGGGAAGAGGGGGAGGTAAAGAGACATTGGATAACAGTTAGATAGAAAGATTAAGTTATGGTGTTCCACACACAGCGCCGTGGAGTAACTACAGTTCACAATGACCTATGATACATTTTATGAGGACCTAGAAAAGAGGAGCTCAGAAGCTCCAAACATAAAGAAAGGAAAAGTAGAGAGAGGGAGGTGTGAGTGACCCTGATTGGGTCAGTGTATGCTGTAGGAATGTGTTGGGATGGTGCCCAGTTCCTCATTGATGTGTACAATTAATATATATTAATTATAAAAGTTTAGAAAGGAAAAGAAAAAGAAAAATGAATTAAAAAGAAGAGGAAAACAGAAGGTATGACCACGAGTGGAGGAAAGCAGGCAGACTGTTTTTTCAGGACTGGCCAGGGAAAGCCTC
Organism: Geosciurus inauris; assembly: GCA_004024805.1. NCBI lineage: Eukaryota > Metazoa > Chordata > Mammalia > Rodentia > Sciuridae > Geosciurus > Geosciurus inauris. Next base: position 182,900 of record PVHX01001978.1, on the reverse strand, counting down.
TCTGAAAGGTACCAATTTGAGAACTGGATGATGAGAAAGGTAAGGGGAGTAAGAAACAACAACAACAAAAAAACCCAAACAAGAACAAGGATAGCCGTGTGCAGTGGCTCACGCCTGTAATCCCAGCACTTTTGGAGGCTGAAGTAGGAGAATTGCGAGTTCAAAGCCAGCCTCAGCAACGGCGAGGCGCTAAGCAACTCAGTGAGACCCTGTCTCTACATAAAACACAAAATAGGGCTGGGGATGTGGCTCAGTGGTCGAGTACCCCTGGGTTCAATCCCCGGTACCAAAAATAAAAATAATAAAAAAAAAAAGAATGAGGATAATCATTGATGAAGAAAGGCAACGAAAGTCAATATGAGGACTATTAGAGCAAGAGGGGATTTATGCCATCTGCAAGTCTAACTCACTCTTTTCCTGTCAGCAGAAATGCAACTAAATTCCAGAGAGGTAAAGGAACTCACTTAAGGCCACACAGCCAACTAGTAACATCAGTGCCAAGAGACTCTTAATTCCCAACTTCCAATTCCATCTCCACTCCCTGCTGGGTAAGGATCTCTTAGCATCTTGGAACTCATTTCCCTTATTAGTGAAATGGATTATTGAGAGAAATGAAAAATGTAACATAGACAAAGTGTAAAAAGGGTAGCTATTTTCATTACTGGATTTGTTTTAATCTTCTTACAGTGTGCCCCTCAGGTAATTCACTGTTATTATTTTAACACTGTGGATGTGTAATATAAAAATTTAGTAATTTAATAATACAAAAGCATGAGGGGCCAATGAATGTTCAGCTCCTGTTTTTTCTGGTTGTTGTTGTCTGGGTAAATCTTAGCGTCGGACTTGCAGGCAGCTGCTAGAATTTCAGAAGCTGTCAGGACACAGGTAACCAGCCCCTGCACTGCCGGCCTTGCAAACCCCACCTCCTTAAGTGATGCTGAGTGTCACAGTCCAAAGACGAGTCTCAGGGGAGGAAAGTGAGGTTGTGGTTTTCCCAGCAGACACAGCTGTCATCAAGCTCTTTATAGAAAGCTGCGGCAGACAGGCTGAAAAGAAGATGAAGCCTTTAACAGGATGTGAAAGTTGAATGATGAAAGGTGCGTTTCGAGCGCAGGGCACAGGGAAGGATTTCTCTGCATTCAAACTGAGAATCAGACCTTCATTTGGTTACTGGTCGTTTTCTATTGTACTTCCTCTCCTATCACATCTCTGCTTGTATTTTTTGTGAATATTCAAATAAGACAATATGATAACAAGTTATGGCTTTGCCAGAGTGACAATCAGTGTGGGAATATACCTATTGGCTCTCCTGGACTTTTCCCTGTCCTTTAACTTTTCTAACCACACTTTTGGGGCTCAACCATGCACTCACCATTCCATTGTACTGCATCTAATTTGGTAACTATGGAGCCACCTGTGCAGACCTAATTAAGAGTTTGACATGACTACTACATGAACACCAGAGCTTCACCAAAAACGAGGCAATGACAGCTGTGGATTGCATGTGAATGAGTGACCTGAGAGCCATGTCCAAAGCTCATTGCCCACTGCTCATGACCTCATCATTCCAATCCCTCTGGGCCAGGCCAGGACCCTTCCCCAGACCAGACCACCATCACCTCCTACCATTTCTGAGCCGCAGAAAGACCCATCAGAATAATGCCCCTGTGCCTTCCAGCCCTCCATGTTCTCCAACACCTTGCAGTGGACACAGTGGCATATATGTAGCTGCAGAAGTAAAGTGTCCACATGCTTGGTCTGAATCTAGCAGGTCTCAATTTCAGAATTTGCCATTTGGCTCACAATATGAGCACTGGCAAATCAGTTAATTTCTCTGGACTTCCATTTCCTCAATTATGAAGTTGGAATAATGTCTACTTCAAAGGGATCTAAGAATAGAAAAAAAAGCACTGCTGGATATGAAAATGCTTTGAAAAATACTACCCAAGTGAACACAAATATTCAATAGTCTACATATGCCACATAGTGTTTTGTGGAAAAATTAAAATTTAATGAATATTAAATTATATTTATATCACTTTATTCATCTGTCTGCCCATGCATCCACATATACATTCATACATACATTCAGTAAAGTTTTTTGAGACACCCAGCCTGGGCCAGCACTGTGTTGATGCTAGGTAAGATGTATGACTGTGAACAGCCCAGATATTATTCCTTATATTAGTCAGGGCTCTCTAGAGAAACAGAACCAAAAGGACGTATATATTAATAGAAAGAGCTGTATAATAAGTAATTGGTTCACACAATTGTGAACATGGGCAAGTCCCAAGGTCTCTCTGGTGAGTTAGCAGTGGAGACCCCAGGAGAGCCAGTGATGTGGTACCTATCCAAAGGCCAGCAAGCTCAAGACTCAGAAAGAGCCATTGTTTCAGTCTGAGTCCAAAGGCAGGAGAAAAGCCATTGTGCCAGTTCAAAGGCAATCAGGCAAGAATTCTCTCATATCTGTGGGATGGTAAGCTTTTTTGTTCTATTTATGCCTTCCACTTCTTGGATGAGGCCTGACATGTTAGAGAGGTATCTGCTTTCCTCAGTCTACCAATTTAAATGTTCATCTCAAAAAGAAAAAAGAAAGGAAAAAGAAAACAAAAAGTTCATCTCATTCAAAACACCTTCATAGAACCATGCCAAATAATGTTGGACCAAGTATCTGGGCACCCCATAGCCCAATCAAACTGACACATAAAACTTACCATCACATTCCTCCTGGAACTCACCATCTATGTAGGGGAGAGAGGCACAGTGGAACCATAATCATGCAAATACATACATAATTAAAGAGTGTGTGAAGTGCTATGAAGGGAAAAATGCAGGCTGCTAAGAGTGAGGATAACAGTGGAGACCTGTAAACATGACGCTTAAGTTTTCACAGACTTTGCGCAAGGCTTTCCCTGCAGCAGAAAATGCATTGAAGAACTTAAGACCTTAAGACTATGGCAAATTCAAAAATCTAAAAGGCCTCATGGAAGAGCTGGATGGTGCTGCCAGATGTGAGCAGGCAGAGGGAGAGTCCCAGACACCCCCTGGGATGCTGTTATGAGGAGACTGGAAAGTTTGGAGCTAGGGGAGGAAGCATGAAATAGAAGTTACCAGACTGAGAAAATGACCTTGCTAAAGAAATTTAGCAACAGGGTCCAGAGAGGTTCATTTAATGTGAGATAGGCTAAATCCATAGATTCCAACCTTTCAGGTTGTGACATATTCTTACAGCATTTTGTTTGACATTTCAGTGCAAACACAAATTAATTTTAGCTTGCCGTTGTGACTCCACTTTGCACTGTTTTGTACGAACCTTTCCACATGTTTGCATTCCATAAACTTGTTATTTTAAATAACTGTATCCTATCATATTTCCATCATGGTATTTCTAGCCCTTCCATACTTTCATATGGCTTTTAGTTCTATATATTTCCCCCTCCTTAAATATAGTGCCACGGAGACTATCTTTAGAAGTAGTTTTGCTTTCTTACAGGTTCTTTTCTGAAGTTGCAGTCACTTCTCTGCATCATAACCACTAATTCTGTAGTCTATTGTGTCACACTTCACTAGTTTGCCTGGATTGAGGAATTCTCATGCTATCAGCTGCTTCCAGGGCATTGCATAGGGGTGGTGGTAAGAGGCAGGCAGGAAGAAGATCATGCTCAGTAGGACAGAGAGTACTGCTTTCTGTGTTAATGCTAAGCTTTATCCTTGGGATGCTGCCTCTGCTGGAAGTTTGTTCTGTACCTAGAATCTCCATGGTCCATCTCTCCTTTACTTTGCAGTCTCCCCCAAAGGCCTATTAAGTTCCTGGTAAGTGTTGTACCTGGAACAAAAAACATCTTAGATGGTGGCAATGAAGTGAATTGTTGTTCATAAAATCTCCATGACTGTAATTAACTGAAAATTAGAATTACATCATCTAAGCAAATAGTTCCCCGGACACCAATATTTTTATTTATTTCTTTACTTAGTGTATTCATTCTGAATTTCTTAATGTTGAGAAATTAATCAGGGACCAATTCAGCAAGCCAAGCATGTGTCAGGGAAATTCATCCAACTCACTTCCCTTTACCTGTTCAGAGCTCACCCACTCCTCTGATCTGGTGTATCTCTTATGCAATTATCTTTAATTTTGGCCAAGAAGCTAATTGAAGAAAACAAAGTAACTGGATTCATTTGGTTTGGGGCAAGAGTGGATTTTAAATTTGTTTCTCTGGAAGAAAAAAAAAATCTATTCCTGATGTCAAATATACTATCATAGAGTGATAGTTTAGATTGAAGTTATTGACAGTTGAAGAATAAGTTCCAAAGGGTTTCTCTATTTTATCTAAGAAAAAATATGGAGGCAGGGCTGGGGATGCAGCTCAGTGGTAGAACACTTGACTAGCATGCACAAGTCCCTGAGTTCAATCTACCAGTTTTGCCAAGGGAAAAAAAAGACAAAAATAGAAATTAATAAACATTTTTATCTTCCTTTTATCTATTGTAGGAAAAGAGATAGACTCCCACCAGAATCTTAGCTATTTTGGTCAGAACAACCCTCACTGGTTGTCAGAGTCTGTAGCTAATAATAACAGCAATGATGATAACATTTAACAACTACCAAGTGTAAAGTAAGGGCCAGTCAGTGATTTGCATTAAATATCTGAGTTGAGGTGGGTGTTGGAGTCAAGATATAAAGTGTGGTCTAAGACCAGTGTCCCTAATCTCTTCTCCACGCTAATGATCTGACAGCTGGAGGCAGTGGAGAGTAACAGCGCAAGCCCCTGCCCAGGGATCAGAGCATCAAGAATCATGTGTCATGTTAGCCTAGAATCTGTGGGGTAAATTTAGGTAATCTCATAAACTCCTTGAGGTTCTGTTTTCTCTAAAGCAGAAGACATACCTGTTTTTTCTAACTCCCACTATAAAAGAATGCTGAATAATAGGTGTGAAAATACCTTGACAACCAACCTTACAGTCCTACAGGACTTATTATGCTGTGCTGTGATTACTATGATGGTGTAGCAAGATTTTCATACGTAAAATATGAGACATGCAATAGCTGCTCTGGGATGAGGTTGCCTGAAGGGGTTAAATTCAAATGGACTTCTCAGGGGTGTTGGGGTCCAAAATAAATCATCTGACATGCTGATGTGCCAGGGAATCAGATAATTCATATTCAGGAGCTGTCATGAATTATGCATGTTGTGTTTATGACTTGACTGACGCAGTGACAGATGCATTCAAAGCATGTTCCAGGCTCTCTAGACATTTAGATCTCCTTCTAGGAAAGCTAGCAGTTATGGCAGCCTCTCTCCAGCAATTGCAGGCTGGGAATTGGTCATGACAGATCACGAGCTATGTTTCCAGAATAAGACGGGTGCAACAGGGATCAGATGGTCTTCAGAGTAGTATTGCTGATGTTAGCACCACAGAAGCGCCACTGTGTCTTGAGTAGGGCATTGCAGGTCTTAGGGTTCTAAATGTTGGATAGCTAGTTCAGGTAGAATGCTTTATATATTTATTTGAAATCCAAATTTCATCCATGCTTTGTACAAATTCAGTAAACCAGTGGTCTCAAACTCCAGGGACACTAAAATCTCTTAGAAAAATTGATCAAGTGCAGCATTCTTGTCTCCATTCTAAGAGATCACTATTTCATGGGTCTAGGGTAGGAACCAAGAATCTACATGCAAAAAGTTTTTTAGTGATTTTGATGCAGATTATGTACAATTTCTAATCTCAGAGGGAAAGTGTAATAGATAAGGGAAGGCCTCTGAACAAGAGCTGCCATGATGAAGGTTGAAAGTCAGTGTCTACTGAGAGTTGACCATGAACCAGGCATTATTCTAAATGCTGAACATCTCATTTAATCCTCCTGGAGATCCTATGAAATTCACACCAATATTTCCTCTATTTTCCAAACAGGGCAACAGAGGCACATATTAGTTAATAAGACACAGACACCTATGATAACAACTCCTGCTCCTACTATCATGGTAAAATGTGAATGTTTGAATAACTCAGAACTTGGTTGAAAAGGAATAGATTGCTCACATCCAACCCAGAGGCATAGCTATTGCTCCTATCACTCCAGCAATATAACCTGATTCTAATATTAAAAACTCATGGCAACCCGGCCATTTAGGGTAGGGATGGAGCTTGAGTGAGATTGCCCACTCAAGAATCTGTTTCAGAGTAGGCCCACTTTGAGAATGGGAACCACAAGCTCTACTGATTCCTTAGCCTCCAATGTTGAAGTTGCCCTTCTCCCAATCAACTTTCCCTTGTTTGGAACCTGTTGAAATGAGGCAGGCCTCACACTTGCCTATCAGGTTTATGGAATTAAGAATGTTTAAGCCTCTACTAATTAAAAATAAAATGCGCATGATTTATAACCTGTTCTCATTTAATTGAGAATAGGAGTATGCTCCTTGAAGTCTATATTTATCCTGTGTTGTGGAGGAATTCATTTCAATCTTGCCCTTATTCTTAGCTAGAACAAAAATGGGGAAGACTTAGGGAATCTCTTAACTAGAAAGTTTCTGGGAATAATCAGCCAGCCCCAAGAGAGTTCATTCTTGATTTGTTACACATGTTCCTTATGGATTTAACTATTCACTGACTATGATTTTAAAGACCTTGAAGTTGGCGGAACATGGTTCACAAATTTTGGAGCTCCAGAATTGTAGACTTATATTTCTAAGTTCCTGACTACTAATATGCTTCAGTTGATTGTTCTTCTAGTATCCCTGCCCCAAAACAAATCCCAAACCAAATCAAGGTCCCACCAATCACTTTCTCCCTCCTGATGGCTATATTTCTGTTCACAGTCACATGGTTCTCCCAGTCCAGGCTCAGAACACACACCCTCCCTAGAATCAGCTATGAGAGATGTCCACAGTTCCACCCAGGCCTGCCATCACCATCACCACCACAATTCAGATTCCTTTCCACATGGAGGTATCTTGGCCACATTTCTGGAATCTTCTCCCAACATCTTCCTTCTCTGCTCATTCTGAAGTTCTTCCTACAATGGTGCTGGCATATCGAAATCTTCTTACACTCTGTGATTGTCTTCTATGTTATATGTCTAGCCATGCATCCTACAAATTCCTTATGAACTCTTTGCTATTCCCAAGGCTGACTTATCCATTAGACATGAGAGGCCCAGTGCCTAGTCCCACAATGTTTTTGGAGTTCCATGATGTTTCAATTTCTTTTAAAATAAAAAATGAATATAATCCAAGTTGGATTATATTAACATTTATGCTAGTATATTTGTAAAACATAATTTTGCATATTTTTTTTTTAGCAAAAGAAGGGACCCATGAAAGAATTTATGTTTTGGTCTCATAAAAGTCATAATGCTACTTCCCTTCATTCATTCGCTATTCGTTCAGTCAATCAACAAATATTCACTGGACTCCTGCTATTTTTCAGGCACTAAGTAAACAATCTCTATTATCAGAAGCTTTTTTAAAAAAAAATTTAGATAGACACAATACCCTTATTTTATTTATTTATTTTTATGTGGTGCTGAGGATCGAACCTAGTGCCTCACACATGCTAGGCAAGTGCTCTACCACTGAGCCACAACCCCAGCCTTATCAGAGGCTTTTGATACTACTCTTAGAGACAGAGAAGTAAACAAAGATATCAACAAAATGATTATAAATTATGGTACCTGTTGAGATCTAAACATGGGCTTAGAGAGAAAGAACACTGGCAGGAAGGGGTACTACTATAGATGTGATGGCCACAAAAGGCCTTTTTGGAGAAGGTAATATATAACCTTAAAGGTGTAGGAAAAAGTTGACTTTACAAAAAGAAGTAGAAAGAACATGGCAACAGAATTTCTGTGTGAGACTTGTGCATATGGGATGTTACTCTGTTTTCTGGATGCTCCTAATGAGGAAGGAGGCTCTGGCCTTGATGAGGTTCTCAAACACAATTTATGCTCTTCTGTTTCTATGGTTCTACCTCCCTTTCTCTAGTTTTCAAAGTCTCACCCATCCTCTAAGGCCCAGTTTAAATGCCACCACTAAGCCACTGCCTCCGGAATTCCTCCTCCGAATAGACCTGCTGAAAGTGATCTTGCTCGCCCTTGAACTTGCCATTCACTCAGGTGCTTACCCTTGTCATCCACTGCCCTTTTCTTTCATATCTCTCATATCTCCATTGCCACAAATTCCTTAAAGGTAAAGTTCATGTTTTGTATCTTGGCATTTCTTGAACTACCTCCACAGTGACCCTCACATATTAGAAATGCAGAAAAATGGTTCTGGATACACAAAATATGAATGCGTGCATGATTCCAAGGCTGGCTATGTCTCAACATTGTATTTCTACAACCTTTCCTTTATTTCCTTTATTTCCTCTTCCAGGTTAGGGCAGCTCTGACTGCTTCTGGGACTGTGACACCCGTGATGAAACTCTGCATATTAAAACAATACTGAGAGAGAGGGAGGAATGGCAAATGAGCTCAGGAAGGCGTGGTGTCTTCTGCAAAAACATGAGTAAACCACTAAGAAATGGAAACAGAATTCAGCCTCAGTACATAGAATTGAAAATTTAAAAACTAAACACAAACAAATAAGCAAGGAAATGTGTGTGTGTGTGTGTTTGTGTGTGGGTGCAGAAAGAGTGTGTACAATAAATGAAAGATTAAAAGTTAAATGCTGCTGATGGGACTGAGACATAGTAATTTTATATTAGGATTGTTCTAGTTTTCTTTTTCTTGCCTTTTTAAAAATTTAATGGGAAACCAGTCTTCAAAGATATTTTTACACCTTGGGTAAGACAAAGAGATTGGCATTGTAGGTGGTTCTCCAGTAAGCCATGGGTATAAATCAGAGCCCTCATGCAGGCTGGGCACAGCTATACATCCTCAGGAACTGCGAGGAGCAGCACATCAGGCTAGCAAAGCAGGAGAAGACAGGAAACCATGCTCCCACTAAAGCATGGGTGTTTAAATAGCATGGCACTGTTGCGTGGTTGTCAGGTTTGGGCTGCTGGTTCTTAGGAGACGGTGACAAGTCAGAGGCATTCCACCCTCCCAGTCAGATGCAGAAGAACATGGCACAATTCAAAAGGCAACGTGAAAAAGATGGCAATCAGAAGAGCAGGGCTGAGTGGGTGGTGTGAGGCCCGAGAGCTGGCTTTGATCAACTCTGAGAAGTCCAGGTGGTGAAGGACGAGGAAAACATCACTGAGCATTGGCCTGAGATGGGGTGAAGTACTGCTGATGGGATGGATGGGTGGGCGAGGTGGTGAGGGAACAGCACTTCCTGAGCCCCGGAAGTGAGGCAGGTTAAAGGGCCCCTACGGCTACACCCTGAGTGCCCCCCCGGGGGGCGGGGCAGCTGGCTTGAGCTCCGCCCACAAGTGCAGGTGCTTTTCTGTCCTCCAGTTGTCAGCTGTTCCTTCATTCCACAAATAGTTACTCCGCCTACTGAATGAGGCACTGTCACAGATTCTGGGAGAATAGCTGAGCAAAAAGCAGGCAAAAATTCCTGCCCTCAGAGAGCTTATATTCCAGAGTCAAGAACAAAAGGATATATTTTATTATAAAGGAAATGTATTGTTAGATTCTAAAGAATCTAAAGACAATCTTTAGATGAACTGTCTACCTAAAGATAGACAATAAAGAAGATACAAAAGAAAATACACAATGCATCAGACGGTGGTAAACAGTACAGAGCACACAAAGCAGGGCAAACAGACCTGGGCTTGGTTTTTAGGGAAAGCATTCCAAGCAGGGCAAACAGCCATGCAAACCCACTGAGGTAGGACATGCCTGGTAAGCTGGGGGACACCTCGGGGAAAGATGTGGCTAGAGCAGAGGGAGACTGGAGAAGTAGTAAAAGTTCAGAGAAGTCATGGGGGACAAATCATGTGGCACCCCTGCAAGGACTTGAGCTGTGAGTGAGATGCCCTTGGACAGACTGTTACTTAGAATGCCCTTTAAGAAGCCAGTTGTTTCTCCTCACTCCCCTTTCCATCACGAGGGGTTACAGCCAGGGAGAAAGGACTGCGTTTCAAGGGACAGCTTGGAGTGCAGGCTCAGGGACCTCAGCACTAGCGCTGGGTGCCTGCAGGCCAAGGGCCTCAGGAGATATGAATGCAAATATTCTATCACATCTTCCCAGAATTTTTCTTCATGGATTTATTGATCTATGAAGTGCCCTGGATCCAGACCCCAATCTCCCATTTACCTATCTGTAAATAGAATGTCCTCACTACCTGTCATCACTTCTTATCACCTCTCTTCTGAGACTGAAGATCCAAGTCACATCACCTTCTTCAAAAAAAAAAAAAAAATAAGCTTAGTGAGGGATAATTTACACACCGTAAAACTCACTTCACCTGTTCTTAGTATTCAATGATTTTTAGTAAATGTATAGTATCATATAATCATCATCACAATCCAGTTTTAGAACATCTCTAGCACCCCCAAATGTGCCTCTTTATGGTCAATTCTGCTTGCTTTTTCAACGCCAGACAACCATTGATTGTTTTTCTGTGTCTCCAGATTTGCCTTTTCTGGAAATTTCATATAAATGGAATCATACAATATGTAGCATATTGTGTGTGGCTTCTCTCACACAATGTTTTGCATAATGTGTTAATGTTGTAGTCTGTAACACTCCTTGGCTCCTTTTCTTTTTAAATAGCTATTGCGTGGATAGGCCATAGTTTGCTTTTCCTTTTATCAGTCGATGGACATCAGAATTTTTTCTGGATTTGGGCTGTTATGCATAATTCTGCTGTGAATGTATGTATAAGTCTCTGTGTGGACACATGTTTAGATTCTCTTATGTAGACATCTGGATATGGAATTGCTGGATTGTATGGTAAATATAACTTTATCAGACATTTTTATATTGTTTCCACAATGGCTCAATCATATTCCATTTCTAATTGGACCACATCCTCACCAACACTGGTTATTGTCTTTTCTTAATCTAGTCATTTTAACAAGGGTGTAGTGTAGCTCAATTTGGTTTTAAGTTACATCTCTTTAGTGACTAAGGATGTAAGCATTTTTTCATGTGTTTATTAGCTTTTCCTTATTTTCTTTGGTGAAGTGTCTTCAAATCTTTTGGCTATGTTTAAATTGGATTGTTTTCCTGTTGTTGTTATTCATGATACTTATATATCCAAAATCAAGTCCTTCATCAGATCTATGTTTTACAACCATTTTCTCTCAGTTACTGCCTTATTCTATCCTTTTCCTAACTGGCTTTTGGAAGAGAAAAAGTTTTAATTTTGATAAAGTCCCATTTATTCAACTTTTATGGATTATGCTTCTGGTGTTGTATCTAGGAATTCTTTGCCAAATCCAATATCACTAAGTTTTTTTCCCTATGTTTTCTCTAAGTTTTTTATAATTTCGTTTCTACATTAAGTCTATATATAATTCATTTTGAGTTAATTTTTGTACACAGTATGAAGTAGTGTCTATTGCATATGAATATCTGATTGTCACAATGCCATTTGTTGGAAAGACTAGCCTTCCTCTATTGAACTACCTTAGCACATTTGTCAAAAATCAATTGACCATAAATCTAAGGCTTTATTTCTGGACTCTCCATTCTGTTCCATTGATCTCTGTGCCCATCCTCTGCCAATCAATGTTTTGATTACTGTAGCTTTATGTAAGTTTGAAAATGGGTAGTGCATGTCGTCTGACTTGTTCCTTTTTTCCAGATTGTTTCAGCTACTCCAGGTTCTTTGCATTTTTATAAGCATTTTAAAATTAGCTTGTCAATTTCTGCAAAAACAATTCCCTCCTCAGAACAGTAGGGAATTAAGTTGAATTATAGATCATTCTGGGAAGAATTGTTATTTGAATAATACTGAGTCTACAATTCATGAATGTAGAATGTATTTCTATTTATTTAGCAATATTTTGTGGGTTTTGTTGTACAAGTCCTGTCTTGCACTTGTTTTGTTAGATTGATTCCTAAGTATTTTATTCTTGATACTATTATAAATAGAATTCTTAATTTCATTTTGGGATTGTTCTTTGTTAATATATAGAAATAAAATTAATTTTATACATTGATCCTGTATCCTGTACCTTGCTAAATTTGCTTATTCATACTAACAGATTTTATATATGTAGATTTCTTAGGATTTTCTACATACAAGATTATAGTATGATTTATGAATAAAGGCAGTTTTCTTTCTTCCATTTCAACCAATATACCTTTGATTTTTTTTCTTGCCATATTAAACTATCTGGAACTTTGATACAATGTTTAATAAAAGGAGTAACAATGGATGTCTTTGCCTTATTCTCAATCTTAGCAGAAAATGTTCAATATTTCATCATTAAGTATGATGTGAGCAATAAGTTGCTTGTAAATTACCTTTTTCAGGTTAAAGAAATTCCTTTGCATTCCTAGTTTGATAATAGTTCTTATCATGAATGTTGAATTTTGTTAAAGACTTTTTAAACAATTTATTTATTTTTATTTTTTAAAGCAAAAGAATGCATTTCAAGTCATAGTACACATATGGAGCACAATTTTCCATTTCACTGGTTGTAAACAAGATAGAGTCACACCATTCATATCTTCATACATGTACCTAGGGTAGTGATATCCATCTCATTCCACCATCTTTGCTACCCCCATATCCCCTCCCTTTTGCTCCCTCCCCTTTGCCCTATCCAAAGTTCCTCCATTTCTCCCATGCACCCCACCACCACCACCATTATGTATCAGCATCCACTAATCAGAGAATTTCGGCATTTCCTGAGATACTTATGTGAGTTTTGTCTATTATTCTATTAATATATTATATTAGTTGATATTTGAACACTGAATCTTGTGTTCCCTGGTTAAATTCCACTTGGTGATGGCATATAATTCTTTTAATATGTTTCTGGGTTAAACTTGCTAAAATTTTAAGGAATTTTTTTCACATATGTTGATGAGACATATCAGTCTGATTTTCTGTTCATGAGATGTCTATCTGATTTTTGTATCAGGGGGAATACTAGGTTCATTGAATGTGTTTGGAAGTGTTTCCCGCTACTCTTTTCTGAAAGTGTTTGTGAAGAATTTGAATTATTTCTTTTTTAAACATTTGTTAGAATTCACCATGGAAGCCATTTGGGCCTGACATTTTGTTGGTGCAAGATTGTAAATTACTAATTCAATTTCTCTGGCTTAGGCTTATTTGGATTTTATAGTCTTGAATCAGTTTAGGTGAATTATGTCTCTCTAGAAATTTGTCTACAACACTTAAGTTGTCCAACTTGTTGGTGCAAAGCTGTTCATAATATATTACAATCCTTTAATTTTGAGGTTTTTAGTGAATACCCTAATTTTTTTTTGCCTGATTTGGGTAAGTGTCTGTTTTATTTTTTGGATATCTAGCTAAAGATTTGTCAATTTTGTTGATCTTTTTAAGAAACAAGTTTTGGTTTCTTAAGTTTTTTCTATTGTTTTCCCTTATTGTTTTCTACTTAATCTTTACCATTTTCCTTCTTCTGCTTGCTTAGCTTCTCTGCTTCTAATTTGTTATGGCAGATGTTTAAATGCTGATTTAATATGATTTCTTCTGTTTATGTAGGTGTTTGCAGCTAAATATTTTCCTCTACTCTCTGCTGTAGCTGCATTTCATAAATTTGAATAGGCCGAGTTTTCATTTTTGTTCAGTTCAAAATATTTAAACATTTTTCCTTCTGATGTTTCACTTGACAAATGGGTTATTTAGAAGTGTTTAGTTTAATTTCCAAGTATTCGGTGATTCCCAAACTTCCTTATGTTGTTGATTTCTAATTTAAGTGTATTGTGTTTGGAGAACATACTTTTTATTATTTTGAACTTTTCATATTTATTGAAACTTGTTTTGTGGCCTAGCATATGGTCTGTTCTGGAGAATGTTCCATATGTGCTTGAAAAGAATGTCTACTCTGCTGTCATTAGATGGAATGTTCACAAATATCACTGAGATCAAGTATTGTTTAGGTTTTAAATATCCTTGTTGGTTTTCTGTCTCATTGTTCAATCAGTTATTGAGAACATGACATTAACTTCTCCAACTGTCATTTTTGGGCACTAACATGTCTCACTTAGCTTATTGTAATGGCTTGGAATAAGCCATCTCATCTCATCTTAATTTTTCTCCTTAGGACTTATCATCATCTGACTTAATATTTATTTTATTGTATACTAAATGAAAAGACCCCTAATGTCAGGGACTTTTCACCATTGATGTATGCCTAGCACCTAGAACAGTCCCTGACACATATGTCACTCAAAATACTTGTTGGATAAATAAATGCATCACCAAACAAATGGTACCCTCTAGTCTTAGGCAAGTGTAAGATTTTCCATCCTCACCATCTGGAGGATATCTGAAACAGATCAATGTCCATGGACTACTGAGATGGATTCAGGGCAAAGGGTGAGGGATATAAAGCATACCCACTGCTTTGGGCCATAGGAAGAAAATTCTCCCTTTCCCTTCATGTTTGTCCTTGAGTTTTATCTTTCTTGCATTTTCTAGTCATCAAAGTGGTAGGCACTTGAAGACCAGAAATAGGTGCAGGTTTTAAGGAAACAGGCCACAGTGCTTGATTTTGATCCAAGCTATTTGGCTTTCTTCTCCAGGCAAAGGAATCCCCTCTGGCCCTGTGCAGCTCAATAGGGGTTGATTCCCAAGTAGAGAGGACAAATAGGGACTACACTTTCAGAGCAGTGAACAGAGGAAGTTTCCCCTGCATGTGTACTTTCCCCTCCTGAGTCTTAGAGAGGCTGTCATAGGTAGCAGGTCCAAGACTGAGTGTTCATTTTCCAGCCAAAGATCATTTCATCCTAACATGATTGACACATCTACTCCGATATACATCTTGACATAGCTTTTGAAATTTAAACTCCTGCTTTGGAGGGCTATGTTATACAACATCTTAGGATAAAAAGAAAAACAAAACAGAACCCAGCATATGCTAGTTAATGGTGGTTGGCATGTTTCAAGATACTTTACGTGTATCTGGCAAGTCTGGATACTTTGCATAATTCATATGCTTAATCAATTCAAAAGATTGGCCGATATTTTCCTTTTACTCATGAAATTTAGACCTGAGTTTTCTTTTCTTATAGAGCTGGTATAACCAATTGGAGCTCAGGGGAGAGGCCTGCCCTGGAACTGCAGTTTGGGCACCATATATAAATATACAGTAATTGAAGAGATGGATCACACTCTATAGAGAGTGAGAAGAGGCAAACAGATGAGACAGAGCATTGAGGAATGATAATGTTTAGTGGCTGAGTAGAGGATGATAAGCCTGATGCTGAGAAGGAGCATCCAGAGAGGTAGAAGGAAAAGTGGGAGGGTATTATATGCAGGAAGATATTGGCACTTTCCTGAAAACTTGTAATTGTCCTTGCTTTGGAGAGTCTAACTCCTGGTTAAGCACTTATCATTAATAATAAATTCTCTGTGTGTGTGTGGTGCTGGGGATTGAGCCCAGGGCCTTATGCCTACTAGGTAAGCACTTCACTATTGAACTACGCCCCTAGTTATAATAAATTCTCCTTAGTTGAATGAGAATTGAAATTGTTCTTGACATCAGACACGTAGTTCTCGGCCTGAGGTACCTAGAACACCAGTAGCATGGAGACTTTGCATTAACAACACTCTGTGTTCTCATCAAAATGATTGTACTCCAATCTTTTGTGTCACCTTGTAAGTGTGACATACCCTACCGATGACCCCATTATTCACATCTGACATTTTTATATTCTAGTAGTAATTTGAATATTTAACACTGGTGAAACATGACAACAAAAATTATACAAATAAAATTCAACTCTGGCAGTAGGGTTCCTGGGGATGGAATCATTTCTTATTTTGTGTTTAATATTTGTGGTGATAAATTACCAGTGAATTTTTATTTTACTAACTTCGTCTCAGTAGCAAATCCATTTATAAGAAGAGTACTATTTTGTTTGGTTCATTTATTCACTCATTCATCCATCAACATATATTAAATGCTACTGTATTCAAGACCCTGGGAGTGTAAAGACACTAAGGCCTCAAATCTGTTAGTGATACCCACGTCTCAACCCTACCCCTTACATTCAGTGGGTCCAAAATCTGTTGTTTATAACAAGCTCTTCATGTGATTCTGATGTGCAATTAAGTTGCATAACCATTGGTCTATGTAAAAACATTTAATAAAAAAAACTGAATGTAATAAAATATAAGAGTGTTAGAAGAACATACAGGATAGAGTGTATATTAAATTTTGTGTCTTACTATAGCAAGAATCTGTATACTTAACAAGATTATTGCAATTTTCAGTGATAATGGAGTTTTTGGTAGGGTTTTAATATGATTTACTTCCATTAATATTGCAGAAATTTTGAATGTTCTTAAAATGATCGTAAAGGTAAGAGAATGCTATAAACATACAATTACTATTTGGATGCATGTAACTTATTCTAGTAGAAATGTGGAAAGGATTTTATAGTTTCTACTAAAAACTCTAGAGAGCTATTCTATGTCAGTACAGAACTAGTCTTTTCATAAATAAAAGTGCTCTTTTCTCCCCTTTGTCTACTAAGCTCTTTTGCAGACTTGATAAAGCAGATTCCAATAGCATTGGAGAAGTAGTCATAGTGGTTTTCTACTGAAACTCCAGCAATGATACAAAGTGCAAAACTCTGGGTCTTGCACTGAGAGAAATGAGCTTTCTTTGAAAGAATAACTGTTTTTTTTTTTTTTTTTCCTTAAAAGGAAGCACTCATTCACTATGTCACTTACTAGGAAACCTTGGCTACGAGGGTCAGATCAGCCCACTCCTATCGGAGAGAAGCTGTGATGTTCTTTGATTTCAAGACTTAGTGGGAAGAGGTACAGATTAGAAGTAACTATTTAGCAAGTCCAAGTCAAAGATTGAGTAAAAACAGCATAGGAATTTGGGAAAATTTCTTCGAACTATTTCTGCAGAATGTCTCTTGGTCTCTTGAAGAAGCACTTCATGAAATAAGTCAAAAAGGACTAGGTGATCACTAAAATTCCTATTATCCCTCTCCATACAGAGGAACTACACATCCCAGACCCTTTGCAGCATATATGGTCATACAACTAAGTATTAGCCAATAGAATTTTCATGGAAGTGATGTGCACCACTTTCAGTTATATAATCTTCCTACTGTGGTTCTCCACACACCTTCTCTGTCTGCTACTGGATGATGATGACATCCAGGCAGCCTTAGAAGCCACAAGTTGAAAATGACAAGGCTTCTGACAGCCTGGGTCCTTGGATGACTATATGGAGTAGAGACTACCCATCCCCTCTCCTTCCCATCCCTGTGTCAGTGGACTTTGCTGGAGAAAACTTTTGCTGGGTAAGCCTCTGAAACACTGGAGTATGTTTGTCACAGCAGTCAGCCTATTCTAACTAGCACAGGAAGTGAGGATGTCAGCAAGACTATACCATGGAGACCATGCACTGGCCTGTTGTTTCTGGAATCAGAGTCCTGAACATGGTTCCATGATTCTCCTGAAGATGTTCCCCCTATCACAATCTCCCACTAAGAAAACTGTAGGAAAGCCTCCTTTGACTCTGGAGGACGGGGCTCAGGCTGTCAGGAGTACCCTTAGTCCTTAAGAACAGCTCATGAGCCAACATTTCTCTTGGCTTTCAGAATGTGGTCCTAGCACCACACCAAGCATAAATAAACACTGAGAAAACTCCAAAATGTGGAGAGAACAAAATGCCATAGAAGGAAACCAGAGGCACAGCCACACAGGAGCATGACATGTAGCAGAGAAAGCACTAGGACCAGGGCCATATCAAGGCCCCTCATTACTTGCCACCACTGGCTGGCTCTGTCAACAAAGTGTAACAGGAAATCCTCTAGGTCTTGTAAACTTCTTACTGCATCAAAGTCCCAGAGAAAATTTAACGATGTTCAGAGACGCCCTTACTAGTTATGAAGAAGGTGGTTTGTCTTATGTTTTAAGATGATGGTTGAGGCCCTGGAGTAGCTTCTACCCTTGGAAACCCACCTCTTACACTGCAACATCTTACCCTGAGTCAGCAGCTATCAGTGGATATTTGTGATACTGCAGTTTTCAAATATGATCTCAGTGTATAGAGAAAGTATTTGCGACTTGAATTTATTTTTATCTTAGTTTTGTTCTTATCCAAAATATTTCCTCAAGCCTTAAAACCTTCAGCCACTTGGGGTATCTCTCTCCTCCCTGATCCATTGAGTAAAATGGCCGCCATCGATGCAGGAGTTGTTTTACACCAGGCTTTGTGCATGGCCTTTACATGCATTAAGTAATTTCATCTTCACATGAAGTGGATACTATCAATATCCCCATTCTGCTGATGAAAAAACAGAGGCACCAAATGGTTAAATAGTTTGACCATGCTCATACAGCTAGGAAGGGGCAAAAGCAGGGCTCAGATGTCAGCATGGAATTCCAAGCCTCTGCCCTTAACCATTGTCTTATCCAGCCTCCACTTGCATTCAGCAGAGTTTTGCTTGTGTAAGAGATCCCTTGGGAGGGTAGTGAGACCTTCAGGAGGACCGATAAAAGAGCTGGTCCATCAGACCTGAATATTTGCAACCTTTTCTTTATCCAGCACCGGTGTAATTTGGGCACCTCTCTGCAAGGTGCTGTGTTCTGGCATGCTGATTCCCTGGGGCTGATGCCACAGTCTTCCAGGAAGGAGAAGCTAGAAGAGAAGCTTGTTGGCTCTGGCACGTTCTTAACGAGCAGGAGAAGAGCTGTTCTGTGGGTCCAATCTGTCACTGTGTCTATATTTAGCACCATCTGCCAGGAATATTTCCAACTGCCTATTTTAGTACACGGCACTTTGTGCAAACATGACTGTCCACCACTAGCTCCTGGGAAACCAAGGGCATTAAGTGTATTTTCTGGTTTTTATTTTGTGTTGATAGTTGGCCCGTCAGTCAACTTTCGAATGAGACATGGGAGAGGTTGGAGGCAGAGTTTTCCCAGGATGCGAGTCCCAGGGGCCCTCACTTTTAGTGGCTCAAAAGTCATCTGTGGGTGGCAGCTTCAGAGGAGGCCGGAGGTGGTTGTGGTGTTCCGGAGAAAAGGAATAGAAAAGGCCCAAGGTCCTTATGCAGCATCCCCGAGGCAGTGATAGCCTTACCCGTTTCAGAATTCCCCACTGCATCTCTGAAATCAGAACAGTTTCTCACAGCTGAACCAGCTCCCTGCTGACCCATCTCAGTGAGAAGTGGAGGCTCCCACCTTACTGGTGACTTCCGTTGTGCCAGTTTCCAGTGCTCGCACCAGTGTTTCTGCCATAAACCTCCCTCTGAGGGAGCTGCTATTATTAGTTCCATTTCACAGATAAGGAAACTGAGCTTTAGAGAGAATTGGGGACTTGCCTAAGGGCATATTGTTTGCAGGTGAAAGACTCAGAATTCAAATTCAGGCCCATCTAAAGCCAAGTCTCATAGTTTCAACCATCATTTTTGTACTGACCGATTCTATACATTCTACCTATCCAGTTTCTTCCCCCAGGTATAGACTGCATGGATTTGGATCTCCAGCTTATGTTGCAGGCTCACTGTTTAACTGCATTTGAGGAACTCTGACTGCAGGCATGTTAATCATGTTGTCTTCCTTGGATAGCCCTCCCAGATGGGCCCCAGCAATAGCACAGGGTAAGGACAGGTTGGTGGGAATAGTAGAGTGGCCTTCTGAGAAGTTGCCACAGCTAAATAGGAGGGTTCAGACTCTGGCTCCATAGAAGGCAAGGACCATTTGGGAAAGGAATTGCCACCGGGCTTAGGGCTGAACTAAGAAGACTGAAAATGGAGGGAGGAGGTTCATTGACCCACTGTGCTGGGTGACCTAGCAATCTCAAGAGTAGCTAAATCCAGGCAAATCCTGAATTCTAATCATAGAAAACTATTTAAAAATATATGTACTTTAAAAAAATAATACCAGTTCCTGAGATCAATCTTCATTAACTCAGGATGAAGGTTAGGAGCGCTGGGTACATGCTTGCCCTGGTTGGGGAGGTGGGACACTGAGTTCCTGGGCCATCCAGAGACTGAAGAATGGGAATGACACATAAAGGAAACTAAAAATAAGATCTTTTAACAGTCAACACCATCCTTTTCTATTATATATTCCTATATAACAAGCCACCCTTAAGATTAGTGGTTTAGGACTAAAATAATTATTTATTATTATCTCCCATGGATTTGGGGGACTGACTGGTCATGGTTGGTGGCTCTTACAGTGGCCATCAGACAATGAGTGGGTAGAGTCATCTCAAAGACTTCCCCCACTGGCCGTCAGACAATGAGTAGGTAGAGTCATCTCAGAGACTTCCCCCACTGTCTGTCAGGACACTTGCCTGTGGGCTCTCCTATGGCCTGTGCCTCCCCCACAGCATGGAGACTGTGCTTCTCCAAGGAGAGACAAAGAAAAATGAGGCAAATTCTGTGTTGCCTTTTATGGCCTAGCCTTAGAAGTTGCACAGTGTCACAACACAGTCCCACCATAATCCTAGTCAGTACAGATGCAAGAGGAGAAAACACAGACACATTTATTAAAGGGAAGACTATCAACACCCGTTTGTAAGAAGGACTTGTGGTGTGGGATATATACTGTGGTGGCCATCTTGAAAAATACAACTTGTCACACCAATGACATTGGACTAGGGGAAGAACATGGATTTAGAAGAAATTATAGGGAGCCAGTGTCAAAAGGGCAAGGCCTAGCAAGGCAATGGAGGATCCAGAGTCCCAGCAATTCTCTTATATATTCAAAAAATGTTCACGAGGTACTTATGTACCAGAAATGAAGGATACAGTAATTGGCAAGAGGCAAGGCCCTGGCCTTCATGGACTGTGGGGAGACAGTGAGCTACGGCTCAAAGAAATACAGAAGCCCCCTGAAGAAATAAAAAAGTCAAGTAAGGGGGGCTGGGGTTGTGGCACAGTGCACGCGGGAGAAACTGGGTTCGATCCTCAGCACCATATAAAAATAAAATAAAGATATTGTGTCCACCTACAACTAAAAAATAAATATTAAAAAAAAAAAGTCAGGTAAGGAGACTGACAATATTGGGGTGGGTGGGGTGTCTACTTCAGGTGAAGTGCTCAGGGGGGGCCTCCCGGAAGTGGGAATATTTAATAATAATATTAAGCAGGGAGTAAAGCGTGCAGTTTGGAGGAAGGGTACTCTGGACTGAGGAAGAGCCAGAGCACAGTCCTTGCAGAGGGAAAGCTTGGCATGTTCAAGGAATGGGGAGAAGCCCTGTGGTTAGAGTGGAGGGTTGAGTCGGAGGAGGACAGGAAGTAGCATGTGGGGGTGGCCAGTGGTTAGCACTTAATTCAGGGCAAAATCCATTTCAAAACATTGCTTTTGCTGGTAGTTGTTTCCCTAGATCTTAATGATGGAAGAAGAACTCCTCCTCCTTAAAAGACATCCATCATTAATATAGACTTCCTGTTTTCTAAATGCAAATGACCATTCCATTTGGGGCAGAGCTGAGTGAATACAAATTCCAGAAAACATCCCTGACATGAATGTAGAAACATCTGGCCACCCTCAGGGTAACTTCCCACCACTTGAAGCAGCCAATCTGGTCTTTGTCAGGGCATCTTTCTCTTCAGAGGGTAGCCATGACAACGGAGTTGAATGCTGTGGGTCTGCAGCAGCCCTCTATTTACCCACAGAATTATGAATCAGTGCAGCATCAGCTTTTGCCTTTGTGGTGAACAAATGATCTGCTCCTTGATTCAATTAATGCTTTATTTTATTTCTACTATGACTTTTTTATAACAAGATGATTGATATAATCTACAGCATCATTTCCTAAAATCATTTGACAACAACCCTCTCCCTGTGTTCACTTTCTATTGCTGCTTCAATAAATTACCACAGACTTAACAGCTAAATAACATGAGCATCTTATCTTAGTTCTGTAGGAAGCCTGACACAGGTCTCTCCAGGCTAAAATTAATGTATGGTGAGTCTGCATTCCTTTCTTCAGGCCCAAGGGGAAGGCATCCGTGTTGTTGGCTGTTGGGGATAGTGGTCTCCATTTTCTTGCCACTGTCAGTGGAGGGTGATCCCCAGCTTCTAGAGGCTGCCCACACTCCTTAGCTTATGACTCCTTCCTCAATCATCAAACCTAGAAGTGGTACATCAAATTCCTCTCACCTTGTAAATACCTCTTCCTCCTTCTGTCTTATCTCTTCCTTGACACAACCAGGAAAATTTTTTAGCTTTTGAAGTCTCCCCTGGTTAGACTGGGCCCACCTGGATAGTCCCAGGACAGTCTTCCCACCTCAAAGTCCTTAGCCTTAGTCTCAGCTGCAAAATTTGTGTTACCATGTAAGTGAACACAGTCACAGGTCGCAGGGATTAGGAGAAGGGGCGCATTATTTTGTCTGTAGTAACACTCATTCCTTGACCCCAGTAAACTAGAGTTTAATGGAATACAGTTTGGGAAGCAATGCCTCAAAGGTATCAAGAGGGATAAATTCTAGACAGGGAAGAAATGAATCCTCTAGGGGCAATGGCAACAAGCGAAACACCAGGCGAGCTTCAGGCCAGGTGGAGGTTAGAGTCCTTCCTGTGGTTGGAATGGGTAAGCAGAGGAATATTAAGTTAAAGCATGAACCAAGTTCACCTTCTGGCCTACCACAAGTTTAAATCAGGTAGATTTTCTAACTGGGCTGATCTGTCAAGAACTTCTGTTCATAATGCCTAAGGCAGAGGGAGGGACAGCTACTGCTTGAGGTGCTTTTCATAACCATCTTACATAAAGATCACTCTAGCTGGTGAAGGTGAATCCTGTATTTGAGCCTCTGTGCAGTGGGTTCATTTGAGGTTCAACTCAATACTCTATGGGGCTGGTGCACCCATTCTCCAGGGGCTGTGAGCTAACAGCTCGTAGCTTCCCTTTTCTCTAGGAATAACCCTTACAGCTGATGAGAGCTGCCTCAGGTAGGAGGTTATCCCTCTAATCACCACATCTCTCTAACACACACACACGCGCACACACACACACACACACACACACACAGAGTCTGTGATATCATTTGTGCTTCAGAGTCTTCTGTGGATCCAATTTGGATTTTTGTTTTTGAGACCATATCCTTGCTCCGCTCTTTCACTTCATTTTCCTGCTTCTCTTCCTTCCTTACAAGTTTTTCCTCAATAAATTAATAAATCATCTTCTTCTTTAGGTTCTGCTTCCAAAGACTTAACCTAAGTTGTTCTGGCTTCCGAATTCCAAATTCTTGCTCTTTGAAGGTGCCTGGCCTGCAGTCAGTCCAGCACTAGGACAAAAGCTGGAGAAAATGCTCCTGACTCACGAGGACATTTCCTCTTCTAGATATGTGGCTGAATAAATCAAAAGAAGTGTGTTTATTTGCAAAAGTAGGATGAGAAATTGGTGCGTGATTCTACAATCTTAGGTCCATGGGAAGGACAAGAAGCAAGAATTGAGAATTCAAGTTTCAGTACAATGTACTGAGGTCCATTCCATTGCAGGCTCCTGACCAGGCAGGAACTGTGTTTGTCTTGTCCACTACTGTGTCCCTGTGCTTAGCGCAGTAGCTGGCATGCGCTGACTCTGTAGCCTTTTGAGTAAGTAAATGGAGAGAAGCAGTAGGAGGTGAGGAGACTGTGAGTCAGGAGGTTCTGTTGGGAAAGAAAGTCATGCTCCTTTGCACCCTTTCAAGTTCTTCTGGGATAGCTTGACTTCTGGAATGTTCCCAGGAATTGGAGACCACAGACTTTTCTCCAGACTAGTCAGGACTTCCTCCTTCCACACCCAAGGGAGATCCCAGCAGCCTTCTCCTAAACCAAGAACACATTTTGCCTTTAAAGGGGCTGGTGAACCCCTACGTTAGACTTCAATTATTTTTATGAATGTGTTATTTAAATTTGTATAAGACTAGATATTAACTCATTTTACTTTAGTGCTTATATAAGGCTAACAAACTCATAAGATTTAAATATGAAAAAGTCACCAAACCAGTATAATTAAAGGTAATAACATTAATGAAATATGACATAATGTTGTTTTGCTAAAATGCAGCCTCTGTCCACACGATCTGGTGCTGACCATCCAAGCCTGAGTCTTTAGAAATGAGCTGCCCAAATTACCATGTCACTGGCGCAAACATCTCTCTCCTCTCTCAGCTTTTTTCTGTTCACATTACTTCTAACTCTTCCTTTTGGTAAAATGCATTCTGCTGTTTTTAGTTTTTGACAGATGTAAACACGTTTATATGTTAAGTTCATCTCTCTTCATTAACTCGATAAAGTAACTTTTACTTTGCACAGACATGGCCACAAAGCAAACAGAGATGAGAATCATGTGGTCCCTGCATGATGTATTGACCATTCGGATCATTTAGAATATACAAGCTTATAAGAATATATATATATATATATATATATATATATATATACACACTCTATTTTCTAAATATGCATTATACATATGTGTGCATATATATATACACACACACACCTATGTGTATATAAGATAGTCATCAAATTCTAATTTTAAATGGCAAATTAAAACATTCACTTAGAAAACTCATGGGCCCTTGAGGAGCACTCCTTTATCACACTGTGGTCTGACATGCCAACTTTCTGTATTCCTTTTTATTTCTCCTTCTGCCATGCCTATGCATTTTGGTTCAGCAGAACATAAGATTAATTTTCTTTACCTCCCTCTTGTAGATGCAACCATTATACATATTTGTTCATCTATTACAGAGCAACCAATCAGCAACATTTATTGAGTGCCTAGCATAACTTCATTTTTTTTTTGTACCAAAGATTGAACCTAGGGTGCTTAACCACTGAGCCACATCCTCGGCCCTTTTTATTTTTTATTTTGAGACATAGTCTCGTCAAGTTGCTTAGACCTGGCTAAATTGCTGAAGCTGGCTTTGAACTTGCAATCCTTCTGCCTCAGCCTCCCGAGCTGCAGGGATTATAGGTGTGCGCCACTGTGCTCGGCCATAACTACTTCTTGACTTCACAAGAACTCTGCAAAATAGATCATCTTATTAACATTGGTATGATTGTTATTGTGATTCACATTTTAAAATGAGAAGCCTGAAAGGAAGCCTGGAACTCAGAGAAGTGAGGAGATTTGCTCATGAACATAGTCTTGCCCAAGGCAGGACGTGGGCACAATTCTGTCTGACCTCGGATCAAACATTCTTGCTCCTTGCTAATTCCCCGGGGTATTGAAAGGTATGGGGCCCATGGTAGGTGCTCAGTAGATATTTTTGGAAGGAGTGCAAGAACAGTGAACTGTCTCATCACACAGTCGCCTCCACTCGCAGCTGTTGGAAATGTTCTCCATCCCAGGTGGCAAGCCCAGGAGAATAGCAAGGAACGGTTATTTCACCTCGGGTTCCCCTGCCATGTCTACATAAGGCAGGTGCCCAAATACATGTTAATTTAAATTGATTTGATCTCTTCTTGTGGCTTAGCCATAGAAAATTTCTTCAAGCCTAGTTAAAATGAGAAAAGAGATCTTAGGAAGAGAACGCATTTAGGTTGACAGGAGCCGCCAGCTGGCCTCCAGCAGAATGGGACACTTTAGCTACCTGCTCCTGAGGCTGGACTGCAAGCCCTGCTAGGTAATGCAGGCAAAGCATGGTGTGATCAGAAAGCAGCAAAGCCATGGAGCAGCATGCTAAGTGCAGAGTCACCAAAGCAAGTAGGGTAAATGGTGGAATGGAAGTGACAGGGACCTTTCTAGAAAAAGCCAGCATACCCAAAAGGGACGGTGTGGAAAGCTGGGTCTGGGTGGAAATGACAGGAGTCTTCCCCTCCCTTGCAGGAGGTTGTTGGTGACTGGTTTATAAAAGGCCTTTGACTTCACAGAAGGAGCCACCCTCTGGACCATGGAAGGCTGCAAAGTTCCTTGTGAGCTTCTGTAACATCATTGAGGTTCCCATACTCTTTCTAACAAGGATTCTCCTCCAGTCGGACAGAGCACACTGGGGGCTCCCCAGTTCATTTGTATCAAATGAACCCCCTCTTTATTGCTGTTGATCTTTGCTCTTCCAAAATTACCAGGCTCCTGCTTTCCTCTTGTTCAACAGTAAAATTTCTTGCCGTCCAGACCGCTGACAGCTTCCTCTCCCGCCCATTACTGGTGTGCAGGGTACTGGCCAACAGGCAGTTCAGCTTGCTCTGTGCTGTGTTTCCTCCTCACCCACTTACCCAGGTGACAGGAGACAGCCGTGCCTACTCAATCCCCAGATGTCTGCTACATTGCAAGGTGTTTTTGGTGGCTGGGCTCCTTTCAAAAGCTGGGAAACTTTCCACACATCACCAGAAACAGGGTGGAGGAAGGGAAGGGACTGGCATCTGCACACTGTCTACCTGTGCCAGACGCTGGACTAGGTGCCCAGTGGACATCAGGTCCAGCCAGCTGAGCATGATCCACAATTCCACAATTTGCAGATCAGGAAACAGATTCACCAGTGACACACTGAGGAAATCCAAGATTGAGGGCTCAGTTCCAGTTGTCTGGCCCCAGCTTCCAGGTACTTCTCACACAAACACACCAGAAGGGGCTCCAACTTCCACCTCCTCTCCCAGAGGAACTTCATCTACCCTCTTTTTTCCCTCTCAAACACTGCTGATTCAAGAAGAAACTAACCAGCTTGTGACGTATCAAGTTTTGTTTTTCAGCTCTTCTTGGATATGCTTCGTTTCAGAACACAGTGTTCATTCATCCCAAATTTTCCAGGACACCTTCAATGTCATGCAGTGTTAGAATTTTTAATAAATTTATTTTGCTACATGTATGACCAAATATGATTTTATTTTATGCCATTGTAAGGCATTTCATGCAGAAAAAAAACATTTTGTCAAATGCCATTCCCTAATGTTGGAATCAGAAAATGCATTTCTTCACGATGTAAATACCAGGTCTGTAACAGGATCAGAGCAAATGTGTGACTTAGTTCTTCCATTTCCCCTGCCCTGCCTCCTTCCTTCCTTCCTTCCTTCCTTCCTTCCTTCCTTCCTTCCTTCCTTCCTTCATTCATTCATTCCTTCCTCCCTTCCCTCCCTCCCTCCCTTCCTTCTTTTGGAAATTCTCTGTTGCAGGCACAGGGAGGACTGTTGTGTACCTCATTACAAACCCAGCCCCAGAACCTTCCAACTTCTCTCTAGGCAGATACTTGACCATGAGGTCTCCACTTCCCCTCCTGCACCAGGATGCGTTCACAGCTGATCCCCCTGGAAGCTCCTTTCCCCAACACCCTGAGTGAAGAATGAAGCTGGCTCCTCAGACTTGGGCACCAAAGAGAAAGTCTCCCCTCTCCTCTAGGAATGCCTTCTGGACTGGCTTCCCTTCTCCATCCATAGCACCTCTTTCCATACTACTGAGTCATTTCCTCTCAGGGACTTTCTCGTTAAATGTCCCCCAACCCCATTTGCTTTAGCCCTGGAGCTCCTCTCTGAGTTCCCTGAACTGTACTCAGTGGCCCAGCACCTTCCAGCAGTCCCTGCCATTTCGTTCCCACTCTCCTCTCTTGGCTGGAACATCTACACTTTGTACCCATTTGTACAAAGCCCCAGAGCTATTAAAGCTTTGAGGGAAAGAGGGATTACCCCTCCTCTCCTGCAAGGCATTGCTAGAAGGACAACTTGGGGGATGAATTAGGTTATCAAATATAGACTGGGTATTAGATAAAATATATGGACCAAAATATACTGACATGTTGATAAGGAACCAACATCAATAACAATTTTACAAATAGTATTGTTTTCATGTAAAATCACATATATATGCATAAAAATTCTAGAAGGATATAAAATTGGCTATCTCTGGATGGTGAGAATAGTGTATTTTTATTTTCTTACTTTTGTGAATCTCTTCATGTGCCCTCTGACCAACAGCTTGGGAGCTGTCCCCTGGGTGATTGGTCTCTGCCACCCTTTAAATCCCTGGCCCAATAAAGTGTGAAGCCCACATGATCTAATGACTGAAAATGTTGCTGGGGACAAATCCCCAAAGCAGCACCCTGAAACTTGGAAAGTTGCTTTCAAACTATATTTACAATCACTGATCACCAGCAGACTCTGGCACCTGCCACAGGTATGAACAGGTGTGACTTGCAGTTTCCATCCTGGCTCCTTCCCCTCTGACTCAGGGGCCATCTGCCTCAGTCCTCCACAATGCTCATCCTGCCTGTGAGCTCTTCACTTGTGATCTCCTGGACCCTGGACATCTTATATACATATATTTTTAATCTCTCTATTCCTTCTGGCCTTTCCCAATTGGTGTACAAATTACTTAATTCTCCATTTCCAAACAAGTCTTTCCTTGGTAGGCTGCCTAGGTCCTTCTATTTATGTCCTCCAGGGGGCGCCACTCACCCTGCATTCCAGG
The DNA here is from genome assembly GCA_004024805.1 of Geosciurus inauris. Classification (NCBI taxonomy): domain Eukaryota; kingdom Metazoa; phylum Chordata; class Mammalia; order Rodentia; family Sciuridae; genus Geosciurus; species Geosciurus inauris. The sequence continues at coordinate 154,495 of PVHX01001978.1, read as the reverse complement.
TAAAGGAGCCGTGTTGCAGGGGTTTTCTTCTACACAGAATAACCCAGGAGGACAACTCCCTCCTTGTGAAAAGAAGGTCACCACTGTTCCTTCATTTACTGCCTGTGGCTCTCCCACCCTCCATTACTGGCTTCTCTAAAGGGCAGTCTCTGCTGGTTACCCAGCCATGGGCAAGTCCCCATGGACTTCTACGGTGACTCCTCTGTGGCTTCCCACTCACCCACTCTGTAGCCTTTGATGCACCAGACTGTCCCCTCTTGGAAACACCATCCTCTGCCTCTCCTGTTTCTTCGGGTCTCCCAGGACTCCTTAGTCTCTGACCAGCCTGCCTTCCACAGCCTCCTCTCTGAAAGCTAGATGTTCTAAAAACTCTTTCTTCAGCCATCTTGTTCTTCATCTGCTCTCCCCTGGGCAAACTCACTTACACTCATAGCTTTGCTTACAATTTATACACAGGTGATTTTCCTATCCTCCCTTATTAAAATGAAAACCTCTTATATCTACACAGTTGCACAGGAAGAGATTCACAAAAGTAAGAAAATAAAAATACACTATTCTCACCATCCAGAGATAGCCAATTTTATATCCTTCTAGAATTTTTATGCATATATATGTGATTTTACATGAAAACAATACTATTTGTAAAATTGTTATTGATGTTGGTTCCTTATCAACATGTCAGTATATTTTTGTCCATATATTTTATCTAATACCCAGTCTATATTTGATAACCTAATTCATCCCCCCAAATATATTTTGTAGCTGGCTTGTCCAATTAGAAACCAGTTCAGGCCTATACATTGCATGTATACTTCTGAAGCCCTTATATCAAGTATAGACAGGACATTATGCTTGTTAAATAGATATGGCCAGTTAACCTATAGAATATTCCATCTTCTGGATTTGACTAATTGCTTCCTTATGGTGTCATTTACTATGTTCTCTAAATAGCCTGATTTCTTAAACTGAAAGTAAAATGCAAAGCTGGGATGGATTCAGCTTAAGCCTTGTAGCTAGATTATATCATGGAGACGTGGACTCCATATTGTATTGGGTCAGGAGATAGGCATGTTCTAGTGATCCATCATTAGGGATTGACCAATCAACAGTCTAATCCTTCTATTGTAGCATTATGTTTTCCCTCTTGTGACTAGAAAATTGTACGTGTGGTGCTGTTTGGGCAATATACAAGTGTCCAGTTCCCTGTTGACAATCTGCTAATGCTTTTAACCACCAGTCTAAAGCTTTTTGCTTAAATCAATAATTTCACTAAGGATTTACAGTGATTGTCAGTTGGGGTTCATGGTTTAAGAATATTTTTAAATGAGCTATTTGTTCTGGTGTGGGCAGGGCTAAGGGAACCATTCAGAGATGGTGAAGCTTCTGGAGACTCATTGCCATCCCTGCTCCTAGGGGTCAGGAGGATGGCTAGCTGCAGCCCTGAGACAGGAGATGCCCAACAGGAGCTGTGGCAATTCACAGAGGAATGCAGTTATGACCCAAACCACGACCTGTCAAGGCATGCACACGAAATGAGAAATCTTGGGTAACTTTGTATTCTGAAGCACAGTTGCAAGACAGGAGAGGTAAGACATCAGATATGGGAGACAACTATGCCTTTTTAGTGGCTGGCTTGTCATTGGCATTCACAAGCATTGAGAAGAAACTAGGTGGACGCCACTATCAGGGGAAACTAGCTTCTGGTTGCTAAAAGCACAAGAAGGAGGCAGTGTGAAAGTATGTGCAATGAATAACTGTATCTGTTCACACCTGTGGGCAAAACCTGTGCAAGAAGTAATGAAAAATGATGTTGGTCTCAGGCAAACACATCCTCAGCCCTGAATAAGTATTTGGTTTGACCCCAGGACACCTTTCATTTAAAGATGTAAATGCACAGAGGCCCGGATGGAGGACAGGGAAGTTAATGATCACTAACCTCTTCCCTTCAGGGTGTGCCTTCTCCTGTGCTTATTATGAAACTTCTGAGGGAGGGAGTGCCAGTGCCCTTAGCTCAGATCATTTTCCCCAGCACGAGAATAAAACATTGGTGCTTCTTGCTCACTACAAGTTAAACAAAGTAGGACTGACAACACGTATTATGGGATATGTAGCACCACCAAGTCTTGCAGCTCCAAGACATGCTCTTTTCCCGTGTGTCTGGGGAAGGATTCATTACCAAGTTTTCTTCTAGCTGAAAAGCAATGTGGGAATGTCCCTTGGTTACATGGGATGCCAAGAGCAGAGACCGAGGAGATGAGCTTGAAGGCTGCTCTACCACTTACTCACTGGGTGGTCTTGAATAGGTTGCCTAATCTCACCAAGTGGGTATTTACATCCACCAGTGATCATCATCATTCCACTGGCTGCAGGAGAGCCAGCTGTGATGAGGAGAAGTGGGGAAGAGTGGATTCTGGAGCAAGAAAGAGACAAATTCAAAATTCAGGTGTGCTTCTTACTGAGGATGTGAAATGGGGCAAAGTCACCAGGCCTCTTAGCCTTTGTTTCCTCTCCTATAAAGCAGGGAAAATAAGAGAATTGACCTTGTAGATTGATTTTTAATGATTAAATGCCGAGAAGCTTCTTAACACAGTGCAGGCAATGAAAAGACACCCAAAGCTTTATTTTCATTATTATTATTTTCGTGCAGTTGACAGGATTCTAACACAGCCCTCAGTATTTCCACTCCTGTTGTTCAGGCCCCGGACAGTGCCCTTGGGTGTGGACGGAGCCTGGGATGTGAAGAGCCACCACTCTCGTGATTATGTTACACAGCAAAAGGAAGCTTGTCCTGCTGGGGCCTGGCCTGCTCAGGTGAGCCCTTCAAAGCAGAGAGCTTCCTCCAGTTGGTTCAGGAAAAGGAGTCCGAGAGGAAGGCAGATACTCATCTGCCAAAAAAGGTCCATGGGGAACACATGGCAAGGACCAGCAGCAGCCTTGAGGAGCCCACCTGGCAGCTCACAAGAACATGGAGAATGCACTCCTACCGCCACAAGGAACTGAATTCTACAAACAACCTGATGAGCTTGGAGAGGAGCCCAAGTCTCAAGGGAGACCAGCAGCCCATGCCTGACTGCAACCTTGGGAGAGCCCAGCATAGCAGAGCATCCGGCTAAACGGGTGCTCAGACTCCTGATCCACGGAAACCATATGGTAATAAGTGTGTCCTGTTTTAATTCACTGTGCTAATTTGTTCACAGCAATGGAAGACTCATACACTACCTGCTGTCAATCAGCACTGTCTGTTGCTCTCGCTGGGTCCATTGCTGCTCCTAATTGCTGCTGTCAAATGCAGTTCTTGATGGCATAAATCACAGTGGTGCAGGAACAACAAGGAGCACCGTTCTTCAATACGATGCCCGTAGAGTGTGAGTGTTCTGTCTTCTCCTGCTAATGGGCTGGTCGTGGTCCTGGGGAGGAGTGGTTTATAGGCCTTGTGGCTTTGGAGGGGAATGAAAATATCCTTGGAGCTGAGTCCTTCCTGGAAGACTTGACATGGTATGAAAAGCCCTTTTCTTCTGGTTTCCTGTTTGATTCTACAAGTCTCTCAACTACAGGGTTTAGCAGAACCTGAGACCAAGGTTAGCCCAAGGATCCACTGAAGGGTTTTAGGTCTTCACTGAGTTGACAGTATGTTGGGGACAGCTGACTTTAAACAAATAATTAGACAAAGAGAATTTTAAGATGTAGTGTATGTCTTTAAAAAGCACAGACTATCAGAGGACTCGAGTACGGGGATTTAGGGAAGACGTTCCTGAGGAAGTGACCTAGTGATGAGATCAGAAGGATGAGAAGGAGTTGACTAGGCCGAGGGCTACTGGAGCGCTCTTCTCAGGAAGAGGGAACAGCTTGTGAAAAGGCCGTGAGGCAGAGAGAGTTGTAGATATTTTGAGACACCTGAAGAGCACTGAGGGAGAAAAGAGAATAAGAAGCTCCTGTGTGAGCTGAAGATGGCGGTCAGGAGCTCTACAGACCATACAGGACCTGTTAGAGAGGCCAGGCTGAGTGTTTTGGTCTCCATCAGTTCTCTCTTTCAAAAGATTACCACAAAAATTACCACATCGTATCCCATAAACACGTAGATATTTTATTATATATCAATAAAATGAAACTTAAAAAATAAAAGGATCACCCTGACTGCGAGAGAAGAAAGGGGCGGTGGGAACAGGGAAGGAGGCAGACACACCAGGCAGGAGGCAACTGTGACAATCCAACAAGAGCTCACGGCAGCTTTGACTAGAATCAGGAGACAGAAGGGAGGAGATTAAACAAATGGCATCTGAGGAGCTTTAACTTTACCAATTAGAAAAAAATTGAAACTTCTCTCATCATCTCCACTATTCTCTGAGGAATTCCTGCTCACGTGACACTCTCTCCACGTATTAGACTCCGTGTTTTCTGTGCCAGGCACTATTCTGGGCCTGGGGATAGAGTAGAGGATAAAATAGGCAAAAATCTCCACTCCCGAGGCTCTCACCAAGTATGTAGACCAGAAATAAGAAAAACAAGGAAATATAAAATATGCTGAGAAGTTAACGGCCAAGGAGGAGGAGGAAGAAGTGTGAAAACAAAGTGGCTCTACGTATTCCCATTGAGAAGGTGATGTTTGAGGAAACACTTGCTGTTCGTTGGGGGTCGAGGCATGTAGCTATCGGCTGTGGGCAGATCAAGGGGGAATGTTCTTGGAGAAGAGAACAACAAGTGCAAAGACTAAAGTGGGATAAAGTGGTGTTTTCCTGAAGAATAATTGGCAAAGGGAATGTATCAGCTACCTATTTCACAATTATGCTGAGTAACAAGCACCTGGAAACCTCAGTGGAATTCAGTAATAAACACTTAGTTTTGTCCCCGAATGTAAGGATCAACTGGGTGGTTCTGCTGATCTGAGTCAATCTTGGTGGTGGGACATGCTCATGCCTCTGAAGTCAGCTGCAAGCCAACAGAGGTGTGCTGATCTTGACTGGCTCTCACATAGCTTGGACTTTGGATAAGAAACTGGATTGGCTCAGCTCTGCTCCACTAGTCTCTGTGTCTTACATCTTCCAGCAGGTACATATCCTGCTGTCTTGGCAAAGTAGGCTAAGAGAGAGAGAGAGAGGTAGACAAAGTTTGGTGTTCATACTGAAACAATATTTCTTCTGCCGCATTCTATTGGCCTGAAGCAAATCACAAGACCAGCTTGGTTTCAAGGGATGAGAAAATGAACTCGACTTCCTCATGGAAGAAATTGGGAGACACATTGCAAAGAGTGTGAATATAGTAAAGGGTGGGAAATGAGGATCAGTTTTTGCCTCTCAGGGGTGAGTCATGAAACTTGAAGCCCTACCGTCTGCTGAAGCCCAAAGGAATTCTTAAAGACCTGGAATTTACCCTCATATCAATCCTCTGCATAATCTCCTTTCTTCTCTTTTTTCTTCTTCTGGAATTATTCTTTACCCCTCTATCCTCTCTTCTGAACCATGTTTAAGAGAGTGTGAAATTGCCTATTTATTAGAGATGACTCATTTGAGTAACAGAATCACACTTGAACTTTCTTAAAGCAAAGACAGACAATTGAATTTAAGCAAACAGGTTGGTCTCAGAACCCAAGGGCAGGAGATATCTGGACTTCAGAAATAAACTAGAGCTAGAGCCTCAGGGAAGTGGAACCTGCTTTCCCAGCTCTAGAGAAGCTGGCCTCACATTCCAGCTGGTGCAGAGCGGTCTTGGTTTACATCTGTCACCCTGCTGCTTTTCACTTTTCTATCAGTCTGGGACATCATGGAGCAGAAACAGGGAACGTTTGATAAAAAGTATTTATTAAATTATGAAGAAAGAACAATTTAAAAACATAAACCAACTGTATATGGTACCTTAAGGTACCCGTGGGAGAGAATCCAAGGCAAAACATGCATAAGGGAAACCCCTTTCTCCCAGGTTGGCATAGCAGCTACTGCATGGCAGGAGTTCTGCTGGTTTTCCTAAGCTAGAGCTGTAGTCACTTGGCAAACAGGAAGCAGCCCTCTGGGGCATCAGTAGGACATGGGAAAACTGCAGCCAGGAGTTTGGCACATGGGTGTGCAGAGGGAGTAGGGCACCGTTGCAGGCAGGAGGCTTGGAGTGTGCAGTGTTGATGTCTAGAAGGCCATGGGAAGATAGTCAGTAGGCCAGACCAGGCCAGGGCTTCTAGGTCACAAAGGGACCATGGGTTCTGGGCCTGTGTCTGGGTTAAAGCATCACCAGATGTTCCCATACCCAGACTGCTGGCTTATGGTGCAACCACCAAAAACAAGAGAGCCCCTTCCTCACACAGTGTCTGTCCAACACCCTCTGCTAAGAAATGTATCAGCTACCTATTTCACAATTATGCTGAGTAACAAGCACCCGGAAACCTCAGTGGAATTCAGACATGGTGCGTGCTATAGAAGAGAAGTGCTTGACAAAATTCCATCCATATTGTATGGAAAGTTGAATTTGGATCTGGGAGACAATAAATTGCTAAGGACACAACTCCCAGCAGAGTAACCTGGTAAGAATGATTAATTCCTAGAATAGTCAAATCCATAGAGAAAGGAGATAGAATAGTAGTTACCAGGGGCTGGGGGATGGGCACAGAAGAGTTACTGTTTGATGTATAGAATTTTGCTTTGGGATAATGAAGAAGTTCTACAGATGCATGGTGGAGATGGTTGCACAACAAGTGAATGTATTTATTTGTTTGTTTGTTTGTTTATTGGTACCAGGGATTGAACTCAGGGGTACTCGACCACTGAGCCACATCCCCAGCCCTATTTTGTGTTTTAGGTAGAGACAGGGTCTAACTGAGTTGCTTAGCACCTTGCCATTGCTGAGGCTGGCTTTGAACTAGCGATTCTCCTATCTCAGCCTCCCAAAGTGCTGGGACTACAGGCAAGTGAATGCATTTAATGCTAAAGAATGGGACACTCAAAAAGGTTAAAGTAGAGCATGGTGTGGAGGTGTGCACCTGTAATTCCAGCGGCTCAGTAGGCTGAGTCAGAAGGATTGTGACTTCAAAGCCATCCTCAGTAATTTAGCGAGGCGCTAAGCAACTCAGTGAGACTCTGTCTCTAAATAAAATGTAAAAAGGGCAGGGGATGTGGCTCAGTGGTTAAGTGCCTCTGAGTTCAATCCCCAATCCCTGGTACAAAAAAAAAAAAAACCCCAAAAACAAAAAAACAGAAACAACAGGGCTAACTTGGCTTTGTGGTCACCCTATACGTCCCTCTGTTGCTCCTCCCTGTCCATCTACTTCTTCTTTGTCATTTCTATTTCTCTGTCACACACTAAAAATTATAACAACAATAATTTTGGGTTCCTTTACTCAAGAAACCAGGCAGACTGCATGTCTTTCATAATTCATAATTCTCTCTTCCAAATTCTCCTGGAAGCCCCATGGTAGCTTTGTCTCAATGCTCACTTTCCATAGAACACCCATAGTTGATCTAGCTGTCACTTTGGCCATTTGGACCACAGCAGCTGGTACAGCCTTGTTTCCAGAGGCCTGGGGGAGTCGGCTGGAAGGGAAAGGAAGCTATACCGACAGAGCAGAAGGTAGTCATCTCCCCTCCAGTCTTCTCATGAAATAAGAAAGCCAGACAAAAATAAATAAATATTTTTAAATGACATTAAAATGAAACCACTAGATTAAATGATGCCAGACCAGTCAAATATGTTTTTTTTCTCCTTTCCACCCGTGCCAGTAGTCTGAATTAAAAAGAGAGGCATATGGAGGAATAATCAGAATTATTTACCAAGCTGATTAACCATAGATTATTTCTTAAGTGGTGATAAAGTGGCAGAAATCTTCATACACACAGTGAGGCATAGTACTTGTATTTTGAGGCCTAATAAACTGTGGTTGTGGCAGACATTGTTTTTGTCTCTCTTTTTTCTTTTCTTTTTTTTTTTTTTTTTTTTGGTCTTTGCAGGAACAACTCCTCAAAAATGATATATGTTCCCATCAGGTGCTTCCGAGAAGCACTGGTCTTTTTCTTGACAGGCGATGTGCATTTTGGCACCAGATTATTGGATGGAAAAACACAAGCATTTTCCAAGCCCCAAACATAAGAGTGTGCCATCTATTAGTTTGGATGTCTTCCTTAACTAGCGTTGAACCAATATGTGGTAGTTTTTCTAAGGAGAAATCGATCCAAATCTGTCTTTGGACTCAGAATTCAGGAAGCCTGGGTTTTATCACTGGCTTGATCACAGATACGCCCAAAATGGGCAAGTGGCTTCCGTCTTTGTCTGGATTTCTCCATCTGGCAAATGTAGATTTTGACACTTGCCATCAGATAATGTTTGCAAAATGTTTGATGGTCTTGCTGCTAGGCAGTATGTAATTGCAAACTGTTGGATCCATTTTTTTTTCTGTCCTAAAAATTCTTTTTCTCTAGAAACTATTTTTAAATTAAAAATATCACTTTTAGAGTACGGGTACGTGGCAATCAAAACGTAGTTGGTACTGGAGAGCAGCTGTTTAAGAAACATAAAGTGGCCTCCTTCCCATGACATTCCTCAGAGGTGACAGCATAATGCTTTTCTATTTTGAATTCTGCTGAGGCCAAGTCCCCCCAATAATAATTTATTATCTCTTTATTTTTTATGTATCAACATCAAAGTAGATCTGTTGTGGCCCCTTACAAAAAACAAAGCTCTTGCTTCATTTATTACTTGGTTCTCAACAAGAACAACCACATGCATTTTGCTTTCATTATTTTATGAGATATTTCTGTAGCTTTACACAGTTCACTCAACCTTCTGTTTCTTTTTGTTGTTGTTGTTCTAATCAGTTATACATGCCAGAAAAATGCATTTTGACATAAAGGAGTACAACTTCTCATTCCTCTGGCTGTACACGATGCAGAATCACACCAGTTGTACAATCATACACGTGCATAGGGTAATAATGTCTGACTCATTCCACCATCTTTCCTCCCTCACCCCACTTCCCTCCCCTTACTCCCCTCTGCCCTATCCAAAGTTCCTCCATTATGGATCAGCATCCACATATCAGAGAAAACATTTGGCCTTTGGTTTCTGGGGATTGGCTTATTTCACTTAGCATGATATTCTCCAGCTCCATCCATTTATCTGAAAATGCCATAATTTCATTCTTCTTTAAGACTGAGTAATATTCCATTGTGTATATATGTACCAGTTTCTTTATCCATTCATCTTCAAGCCTCCATTTCTTGGTTCATCAGTTTCAGACAGTTTCTCTTGCCTTCCCTCTAAGACAGTGAGGGATTTAACAGCCCAATCTGCTTGTCCCCTCCCTGCTGTCATGGCCACCCTCATATCATAGCTCCAGTTCGTCAGAGAGTTAATTGCACTTTGCCAAAACTTACAGAATTTACTCTTTCTCATATAGCATATACTTGATTTTTCTGTGTTTTGGCTGTTTAAGCCTAAAAATAGCCAGAATTTATAATATTTTAGTTTAAAGAATATTATTATTATATAATCAATTCTTTTCAATTTAAATAAAAGTATTCATTGATTACATGCTCTGTGCCAGGCATGGATACATCAGTGAACACAATGGACAAGATACCCCTGTCTTCCCTGAACTTGCATTTTAATGTATATGAGGTTGCAGTGAAGAGAGCCAACTGTGAAGAAGACTTACCAGACACCAATCTGTAGGCACCTTGATCTTGGAATTTCAGCCTCAGTAGCTGTAGGAAATAAATCTCTGTTCTTTATAAGCTGCTCAGTTTTTGGCATTTTTGTTACAGCAGTCTAAACAGACTTATACAGACACCATAAGAATGTAAAGACACAACTCAGAAATGAGACAAAATGTTTGAAAGTCATATTTAACAAGGGATTTGTATCAGTATCATAGGAAGAACTCCGACAACTTAATAATAAAAAGACAAAAATTTCAATTGATATATGGGCACAAAGTCTGAATAAACATTTTTCCAAAAATACATAAACAACCAAGAAGCACATAAAAAGATATTCAACATCATTAGTCAACAGGGAGGTGCAGATCAAAACCATAGTGAGATGCCACTATACACACCCACTATGATGGCTAGAATAAAACAGATAACAACAAGAACTGGTAACACTGTGTAGAAAAGGAACCTTCAATTGTTGCTGGTGGGAATATGAAAGGCATAGCCACTTTAGAAAACAGTCCAGTAGTTGATCAAAATGATGGTGACTATGTAATTCAGAAATTCCACTCTTACTTGTGTACCCAAAATATATCAAACTATAGCCACAGTACAAACTTTCATACAGATAGTTCGTAGAAGCATTGTTTGTTGTATCCAGAAAGTGGAAGCAATGCAAATATCCACGATCTGATGAATAGATAAAGTGTGGTGTATCCAGACAACAGGATATAATTAGAGATTAAAGGGAATGAAATACTGATGCATGCTACAATACAGACAAAAACTGAAAACATGCCAGTCACAAAATACCAATATAGTGTATAATTTTACTTACATAAAATGTTAAGAAAATCTCTAGGCAGAAACTAAGTTAGTGGCTGTCTATAATAGGTAGAATGTCAGGTTTAGAGGGTGATAGGTCAAGAGTACAGAATTTCTATTTGGTGATGAAAAGCCTCTAACATTGTGATGTTGGCACAACTAGAATATACTATATGCAATATACTAGAGCCTACTGATTCGCACAATTTTTAAAAAATAAGATTGAATCAGGAGGCATCAATAGGAATATAGACTTTAAAGAATGAGGTTGACCAGAGTCATTCCTGGCTTTACTACCTCCTGCTTGTTTTCAGGAAGCAGGGCAGTGGAGATCATCAAAGTCTTCCCCATCCTGTCTTCTACAACAGCCTACATCTCAATGACTACGTGCCTGATGCAGAGGCCTTCTATCCTGGCTCCACACTGCCATCCCTGCCTCAGAAGAGGGAAGACAGAGCAAATCGTGAGACCAATCAGTTTTCATCTTCTCCTGGCCCTTTCTTTCTCTCTGAGTTCTATCAATCCCAGACCCATATCTATAAAGTAACACCTTCCTTAAATTTGAAAATTGGATAGGGGATAAAAGTCAGAAAAAAATTAACTTTATAAATCTCTCACTAATTTGATGCTTCAATCAAGGTCTCAGGTGCATGTAGATAAGAGTTGGAGGTATATCAAGTGCCAACTCCAAGCTAGGGTGCATTACTTCAATGGGTGTGGAAATTACAAGTGGTGCTTAGAGCTTGCTGACTTTGGCAAAGACAAAGTGGATCAATCATTATGGTGTACTCTAAGGTCCAGATGAAACGAAGTCAGCCAGCCATTTTAGCTGCAGAGAGCAGTGTAAACACTTCAAAAACAATCAGACAAAGAAATATAGGCTGTGGAGGGCAGACATGTCAAAAAGCCACAGCAAACTCAGCAGCCAGTTTTCCAAGACAGTGTTCAATGTCAAGCCAAGGAAACCTAAGATTAAAGCCCTGAGGTTACAGCCTGCTCCATCTACTCATCCGTGGATATAAATAAAGCCTCACTCACCAAATTCTCATGCCCCACTCCTTTTCTTACCTACTTTACTCTGATTGAAAAGTGACTCTGGCTGAGAAAACAACAGGGAAGCCATAACTAATATTTGATCACGAGGCAAATCCGCCTTACTCTGGCAGTACAACACAGGACCAGCCACCAGAGATGGCTGGTTCATGCAAGAAGGCAACAACACAGAGTCATGAATTCTCAAAGCTCAAGGGCACACAAGCGTATTGAACATGATGGGGAGAGCACAATAATCACAGCGAATGTTTATTAGGGACTTATGTCCATGAATATTCTGTATGCCTCACATGAATTCCAGGCATAACTGTACAATTATTACCCCCATTATTCAGAAGAGAAAACTTAGGATAGAAACCAACCTCTCATGTGGCTGCGACCAGAGGCCAAGGAAGTGAGGGACCTTGCGTGTAGTCACTGAAATTTCTTTTCCTTCAGACTTCCTTCTTCATAAATTCTTCATCTCCTTCCTCTCCATTGCACTTCAGGTTTTAAATTCCCTTCGTTTATAAAGGAACCTATTTTCAGGAGAAGAGCCTCTGTCAGCCACGTGTCCCTTGCTTGTCAAGGTCACTAACTTCCAAGGGATGGAGAAGCCTCACCCGGTGGTCATTCTCTGCCTTCCTCTCGCCTGTTCATCAGCAGCATCTGACATCGCTGCTCAATCTGTGCCTCCCTCCTCAGAAACACGTTCCTCCCTTGGCCCCTGGCACGCCATTCTCTGTTCAATCTCCTTCTGCCTCAGTGGCCATTAGGGAACGACTTCTCTTCCAGAACTACGTCCACTCCTTTGGTGATTCCTTATAGCGACAGAGTTTTAAAAACAAGTTCTTAATTTTATTTCCAGTCAGAACTTTGCCCTAGAACTCCAGACACATACATTTGCCTACTTGACATTATCAGGTCGGTTTGAGGCGGCTAAAGGGAATGAAAACATCAGGCAGCCCGCATGCGCAAAAGAACAACCAATCAGATGCCGACAGACAAGAAGTGAGGACGCCTCCTAACCACCTATCAATCAGTCGATCCCCTAACCAACCAGAAGGACACAGGACTCCCAAAGACCTCCGTTTCCTGTCCCAAGTCCCCCTCTTCCTGCCCCAAGCCTATAAAAATTTCAAACCAGCGGAGCCTGCAGGAGATTTTCCCATTGGATGAGGGAGTCTCATCCAGGAGCGTGTATCAATAAAACCTTGCTGGGTGGGTTTTTGGTCATCCATAGCTGACCTTACAGACATCTCCACCTGGATGCCTGTCTTAGTTTCTTTGGACTGCTATAACAAAATACTTTGCCTGGATGATGTATAAGTATCAGGTATTTATTGCTTGCTTATCTAGAGATAGAGAAGTTGGCTATCAAGACACCAACAGTTTTGCTATCTGGGGAGGGCCTGTTCCTCATAGATGGCCCTTCTGTGTCCTCACATGGTGGCTGGGGTACACAAGCTCCCTCAGGCTTCTGTTGTAAGAGGATTAATATGCAACAGTGTGGAGACCTGGTGACCATCTATGCTTTTAATAAGGTTTGAGCATGTCCCCCAAGAGTTTGTATGTTGAAAGTTCAGTCCCCAGTGTGGTGAAGTTGAGAGGTGGTGGAACCTTTAAAAGGCATGACCTAGTGCAAGATCTTTAGGTCATTGGAGGTGCTGTCCTTGGAAGAACTTAAGGCAGTTCTCACAAGAGAGTTGTTATGAAGGAATAAAACTTCTTCCCAGTCTCTTTGGCTTCCTGTCTCATCATTTAATCTCTCCCGCTCACACATGTTCCCACCATAATGCCATCTGCCATGATGTGATGCAGCCAGGGGGCTCTCACCAGAGCTGACACCATACTGTTTGGACTATCTGATTTCAAAACTGTGAGCTAAATAAACCTCTTTCCTTTATAAAGTACCCAGCCTCACATACTTTGTTATAGCAACTAAAAATGGATGAACATATTACCTTAGATTTCCCAAAGGCCCCACTTCTTAATACCATTGCATTGTGGTTAAATTTCAACACATAAATTGGGAGGGAGGGTAAACACACATTAAAATCACAGCAACATCTAAGAGCCATTTCAAATTTACAATGACTGAAACCAAAGGTCTGATTTTGCCTACTGAATCTGCTTCTCTCACCGTCTTCCCACATCAGAAAATGGCACCTCCATCCTTCCAGTGCTCAGGTCAAGAGTCCTGGAGTTATCCTTGATTCTTCCACTCTTTATCCTGTATTCATATGAACAAACCCTGTGGCTCTATTATAAATACTATCTCCACAACTATTGCTCTGGTCTGGTCCAAGCCCCCACCATCTTGCCTGAATTATTGTAACAGCATCTCAAATGCTTTGTTCCTCTATCCCTCCTCTACTACAGCATCCAGAATAATCTTTTCAAGCCTAAGTCAAAATCCTCCAGTGGCTTCAAATGCCACTCAGTGACTGACTAAATTTCTTCAATGATTCATAGGCTTCCTGGTTTTTTGCAGGTTCCCTAACCTTACTCAACTTTCCCTCTAACCTCCCTCTCCCACAACTTTTCTTAGTTCATTTGTTCTCAGTCTCCTTGCTGTTCTTGAGCTTATCAGCCATCTCCCTACCTCAGAGTCTTTGCACAGGCTATCCCTCAGTCTGGAACATTCTTCCCCAGGTTGAGGCATAACTAGCATCCTCTCTTACTTCAGGACTGTGCTCAAAAGTCATCTTATTAGAGAATCCATCTAATGAAAATAGCAACCTATCTTTTCAGTTTTCCTGATCCCCTTTATCTTGATTTATTGTGAGCTTTAGCAATGATGGTCATTTTATTATGGTCTATGTAGGTAATTCCTTATTGTTGGTCTCTATTAACTCTAAGCCACATGAAGGAAGGGATGTTAGTTATTTTGTTAACTATGATACCTCCAGCATTTCAAACAGTGCCTGGCGTGGTTGAATAAGTGAATGAATGAAGTTAAATCAGATTGTCACCTATCACAAGACCACCTGTAATTAAGACTTCTCTCTCCTTGCAGAAATAAAGGCCTATTGCCCATCAAGAAACTTTAGACCTTAGGTATAGTTGAGGGTGAATATATTTGTGGAATTATTCTTCACAGGGTCCCTGACTCTGCCTTCATGTTGATTTTTCCTCAGAACTATTTCTCTAAGAAGTCACTGAATAATTAAAATTAATGATAAAAGGGTGACTGTTTCGCTTTAGTTTGGACAAGTTTCTTTCAGGCATTAAATTGATCAGTGCGGTCACGTAACTTTCTATTGGCTTGACTAGAGTCTTTATACCCTTTCCCTTCACATCCTTTGGGCAAAAACCTGAAAGCACAGTGACCCCAACATTCTCTGGGATAGACTTAAGAGCTGTCATCCTTTAAAAATGACAGCACTCATACCCACTCCTAATATGATTGCAATTGCCATGAGTCTAGTTGCTGTGGAGACCCAACTGCACCACAGACCTCACACCAGATGCACTGACAGTTAAATGAAGGAATTTGCTGAAGAGGCCAAAAGTTCTGTTTGCTTGCAGACTTTATTTTTCAACCTTTGCCTTTTCAGCAACTGTTAGTGACTGTGATGTCTCTACTCTCACCCACAGCCTTGTGCAGGGTCAAGTTCCCATTAGCAAACACCTGACTTATATCACCCGTCTTCTTTCTTGACATTAATGTGGGTGTGCTTGATTGGGGTAAACAAAATAGGGGATTTCCGTGAGTTCCTGTTTCCACGGAAAGAGGGACTCTGGACACTCCACCCATATCCCCTCCACTTATCCTGGAGGTCACCTGCCACTAGCTCTCACACACTCTGATGGCTTACTGTGGCTGTCTGCCTGGGGCATTGTCCAGCTGCAGGACTGAGTTTGGCCATGCTCCCGGGCCTGCTGAGAAGTAGAACAGGCCAACTTACACGCAGAAGTCAACACTCAGGAGTGGCTCTCCACCAGTGAGGGTTGGGAGTTGATGAACGAATAATTAGCTTTCTGTTCCTTCAGGGGGTGCAGTTCTGGGGTGTGTTTCATCCATTTGCTTAAAATGGCATCAGAAGTCTTAAGCCTCAGTCACCCACGATGGTAACCTGTTCATTGAACCACAATTTATTGGTGTTACTGCCTTCCCTGGCTTATTTTCTCACTCTCTCAATGTGCTTCCTGAAATCACCTCTTGATGAACTGCTATACTGAACCTCCTTTTCCAGATTCTGATGGGGGAACCCCGACTGAGATAGAGGCATACATTGCTAAAATGGCCTGGGCAAGTTGATGACTAAAAAAACAGTTTTAAACATTTTTACAAATCCTACTTTTCCTTCATTTTTATGCATAAATATGCAATCTTTTCATACACTCTCAGGGCTTACATGAATCCTGAAAGTCGATATGTCCGTCTTAATGCAATAGAATTCTGTAGACAAACCAGTTTTGGAATAAACATATTTCTTGCTTGATTTCTTTAAATATTTTTTTTCCTTAGCTAATATGATTTTTAAATCCCTAATGTAAAGATGACTATTCTTCACTTCAGTTTTCTTATGGTCCCTCATAATAAAATATCAGACATGGGTAAGACACTTTCCTGTTGTAGTCCCATAAAGAAAAGTCTTTTTTTAGTTATCTTGCAACATGTATTAAATAGTTCATCTTTTGTACAGAGTCTGCAATACTACCTCTGTCTTATTCAATTTACCATATATGTGAACATCTATTTATGAGCTCAGTTTCCCATCCCTGTGCTAACACCACTTAATCTTAATTGCTGTAGCTTTATAATAAGCATTATGTATGTTAGAACAAGTGTCCTGTCAGGTAGAAACCCACACAAATCCTCTCTGAAACCCACACAAATCCTCTCTGAAGAAACAAACATTACAACCTAGCCTCAAAGAAATCCCTTAATCAGGATTTCATGTTGCATATGCTCGCTGCACATTTAGGAAACACACAACCATGAATGAGATTCAGCAAAACAGTAAACCACAAAATCAGACCTGCAAAGACTCAGGTTATTAGAATTAATAGAGGCCAAGTATATGATATAAAATTAAAATGTATAACTAAATTAATGTATGTGAAGAAATAAATTGGAAAAAGTTCTGGAAAGAACCTCCATAAATGAAAATTATGATAATTAAAAGTAGAATCTAGATGGACAGATTTAACATTTTATTAAACACAGCTAAAGAAATGATTAGTGACTTGGAAAGTAAAGCTGAAGAAGTTACACAGAAAGTAGGAACAAAGACAAAGAAAAATACAAAAAGGAGATTAAGAAATATGGAAGGCAGAATAAGTAGGTCCAGCACACATATGATCTTAGTTCTGAAAAATAATAATAATGAGGTAGATCCAATATTAAAAGACACAGTGACTTAGTGTTTTGCTTAAGGGGTTAAAAACATTAGGAATGCCAAATCATAGATTAAAGAAGTTCCCCAAAGTGCCAAACACCACAAAAGTGAAAAGAAACAGACAACAGAGTAACAAATTCAGAACAATAAATACCCCGAGAAGATAATAAAATCAGCCAAACAAGAAAACATACAACAAACCAAAAACCAAAAACCATCAATGACTGAGGATTGACTGTTTAGCAACCCTTCACAGTGGAAGAGAGAGAAACAGAAAATAAACTTTCAAAGTACTAAAAGAAAATAACTTTGAAGTTACAATCCTATATTTAGTAATATAATCTTTCAAAAATAAAAACGAAATAAAATCTTTTCAGACACAAACCCAAGAGAATTCACTACCAATGAATCTTCACAAATGAACTTCTAATGCAGATACTTCCTTCTAATGTCAGGAGGAAATTAGCAACACACAAAAACGGAAGGCATAAATGTTGGCCATGCAGATTGGTACAATTAATGTGCAATGTTTGAGGCAAAAATATCAAAAGAGGATAACATATAATTTAGAGTAGGTGTGATTGGCATGATAGCATTTTAAGATTCTCGTGGGGCTCAGAAGGAGAGTAAAGCTATTAATATTAAACTCTGTTCATCGTGCATGTTACAATTTATAAGATAATCACTAAAGGAATAGAAATAAATATTAGCTCTTATTATATTCTAGGGATCTAATAGACAGAAAAAAGGGAGGAGAGACAAAGGATGCTGTAGACAAATCAATTTTGAAATAAGCATATTTCCTGCTTAATTTTTTTCTTATCTGATATGCACTTTATTTTTTAATCAATTAATTTACTTGTTCTAATTAGTTATACATAACCACAGAATGCATTTCGATTCATGATACACAAACAGAGCACAATTTTTCATTTCTCTGGTTGTACACAAGGTAGAGTCACACCATTTGATGGGCATCTTAAATCCCTAAATGGAGACTTAGAAGATTTGGAGCGTTTCCTATGCTTATTGGACATCAGAACATTATCTCAGGACATTATCTTGTGACATCTCTATTAACATCCTGAGAAACTTAACAGTTTGGAGAACACCTTCTAAGTTGAATCTGAAGAAACAAACATTGCAAACAGTCCACGAGAGCTTGTCTAAATGAATAATAGAGCCTTTAAGAGCTTGAAGAGAATAACAATCTTAGACCTCAGGTTTAGGAAAATGAGACATTAAGGGAGAGTTGAAAACAGTATTGTCCAAAGAAACCAGGAAGAAAAAAATAAAAGCACCACATAGCAAATGGGCTGGAAAGCTTCCGCTGCAAGGCTACTGGAACATCCGGGAACCCTGCCAAATCATTCTGGAGAACAGACTTGGAACTGATTGTGGCCTTGTGTTCTTTATGAAAGAAAAAAGATTAATTTATTTTATAAGTCATAATACCTAGAAGCCAAATTGCCAGTTAAAATTCTATTTGCAAGCAGGTGTAGGGTCTCAATACAACTTTCACCTAACTCATAGAATGCTGCCTTGTCAGAACCAAAGGATGCAAACTATCTTTTCAGCTATATTTTCAGTGTTTCAAAATTCTTTCCAAGTGATAGGTTAGACAATGTCTTTCTTTATAATGAAATCATATGCATCTATTTTAAATGCAGCTGTTTGGTTCATATAGTACAGAGAAAATAAGCATATAGAGAATGGAGTTTTTGCTCTTATCCATTCAACTAATTATTTCCACTACAACTTAATGCTTTAAATGTATCCAAGCAAAGAGAAGGGTGAAAGGTATTCGGCAGGTGGTTTTTTAAGTCCAGGCTATAGAATACAGGATGCTATCTTTATAAATGGCATAATACTTAAATTGCAATGGAAGTCATTTAATGTCACTGACATTTTATGTAACTCTGTGTAAACCTGATTTGTTTTCTGTGAAGTCTTAAAGTAATCTGTGGGCATTCATCTTCACAGTCCTGGTGTTGGAAAACTGAAAGGGCAATCCAGATTTGAGCTCTGGTGGGAAAAGTTTTTGGCGAGTGGAAAGAATTGAATCCCTTTCTCTTCTCCTGAAATGCCCTCAGCACGTTTTTCTCTTGCTCTCCAAAGACTAATAGTTCACAATCTACCTCTTCCATAGGGCTTCCTTTGATAACTCTAGTCTACTAGGATCTTCCTTCTCGGACCTCCCCCAGCCGGTATCTCTAGTTCTCCTCAAGGTAGCCCTCAAATCCTGCCGCCTGGCACTGTCCCTTGTTATGAATCTACCTCCTCTAAACCATGAGCTTCTTAAAGGCAAATCTAGGTCTTGCATTTCTGGCTCTTGCTCAAGTCCATGATGAATTTCCAGACCGGTTAGTTAGCCCATAAACACTTGTTGCTAACGTGACGAATGCAACAATCAGAGTTTGTTTAGGAATCAATTATTCAGGCTGCTTCCCCAGAGTAGAGAGTTTATGCTCATCTGTGGTTTGGAGGGCTACTTGTATGTCAGCGTTCTTGTTATCCATTTTCAAAACCTGAAGTTGACACGGTCTCACAATCTTTGTTTCTTACATGTGCTTGCAATTTAATTAGACAGAAAGCAAAATGAAGACCTCTCCCTGGAGTCCAAAACTTGTATCAAGGAACCGCAGGAAAGGATGGAGGAGGCTGTGAGGACAGGAAGTGGGACTAGGGACATGTCTATCTTTTTCAGCTCTCCGCCCCCTCCCATACCTTGCTACATCGTTCTGGATTTTCCCTCCCAGCCTCTGCACGTTGATATCTTAAAGGACTGCTTTGAAGATGAGGATTTGGAAACTGTGTATTTAGCACTGGTAAACTCCTCCTCCTAGGTTTTGCAAAGTCAACAGGAGGCATTTTGATTATAGCTATTTGTTCGCAACGCACAGTGAGTTCGCAGAAAATTAGAGATCGGATCCTGCCTCTTCGTGCAAGTCGAGATAAGCCGGCACCGCAAGGCTAGAAGCTGCAAGCTGGATTCCAGTGCGTGGCCTGAATGGGAACCGCCAGGAGGACGGGAACGCAGCCCAGCGCTGCCTCCCGCCTCCGCAAAGCGAGGAGCTGCAGCAGGCGCCTACCAGCTAAGGTGCAGTCTCCCTGAACGCGCTGCTGAATAAAGCGGGGGAGGTCACAGTGCGAACAGCTGTGCGATTTATTTCAATGGCTGCGTTTCCACGGGAATAGGATGTTATTTAGTCTGAAATCCTTAGCTGGTTTCCTTTTACATCACCTCTGTATCTTTCAATTTATTTGCACATTTCGGGGAGCTCTAGAGCCCTCCTATGCCATACAGGTGTGTTATCTTAATACAACGCGATTCATAAAAACTTGAGTTTACAAAATTGGTAAATTATGGGAGTAGAACTTTTTTTTTTTAGCCGCAAAAGGATTTTGTGATCAAATTCAGGGTCCTTTTTATTAGCCAATCATTCTCTTAGTGTATATAGTGGTGTATTTACGGGTTTCTTTTTCCTGACTTTGGAAGTGATGCCTGTTCCTAGCTACAACATACCGACGACCCTGATGGTTACATAAATCCATATGCTTTGACTTCAGAAAAGACCTAGGTTTGAGACCAAGCTCTGTCACTTACTGTGTTTGTATATTTTTTTTATCTTCTCAAAAATATAGATTAAAATTTCTGCACAGATTTTACAACATACCTCAGGCATTTAGTGCATAGTAAGAACTCAGTACATTAGTGACCAATTTTTTTCCTCTGTTATTATTTATATATAAAGGTTGTTTTACTCACATTTAATTTAAATGCAGCTTGTTTTTTTTTCTTTTGTTAAGTATAAGATGCACCTTCATTGCTGTATGTCCCATTCCCTTTAATCATTCTGTCTGTTGCCTCCCGCCCAGTGGTTTTGGTTTTATGGCTCTTGGGCTCCAAGAATCAAAGTTCTTCTCTGGTCCACCCATCCTGGAATAGAATAGAAGATGGGGCTAGTTCCAGATCACACTGGCTGATTCAGTGGAGATTCTGAAACTAAATGGAATTTCTTTAAAATAACATTTCTCAAAGTATAGCCCAGGAACCCATCTGTCATAATCAATGTTAAAATGCAGATTCCACCCTACGTGCATATAGGTTTACATGACCAGTGTAATCCTGCACCAGGTACAACCAGAAGAATGAGAAGTTACACTCCATTTATATATGATGTGTCAAAATGCATTCTATTGCCATGTATAACTAATTAAAATAAATGAAACTGTTGAAAAATACGCAGGTTTCTAGGGACCCCCAGGGCTATTGAGCAGAATCTTGGGGTGAGGATAGGAATGTGCATCATAACACCTAAGTTATTCTGATGCTAATTAAAGTTTTAGAATTGCTTTTGTGAAGCTTCCCAGTTTCCCCAATTATAGAATGACCTGGAGCTGCTTATTGGAGGTAGGGATTCCTGGGCTCACACCAGAATGTACAGTGGAGAAGCCTGAGGCTGTGTATTTTTTAAGAAGTATCCCTAGATGACTCTGATGATTTGGCAAGTCTAGGACACTCAGCTCTGGAATGACTGGGCAGCAATGTGGTCTTTAGTGGTGCTGGTGTCATGGCATAGGGATAGTGACCAGGGAGGGATGGAGGTGGATGATTCAGAGTGACTTGGAGGTCCAGAGTTGAGCTCCCACTGTGAGCGCTTGTCCCTTGACTTTTCTTCAGTTCTGAGTCTGTGCTCAGTCATTCCCACAGTGTTGAGAGAGCGAAGCCAATCAGAAGAGAAGGAGCAACTCCAAGAGTGAATAGTGAAGCTCTTAGGCAGAGACGGCAGTTGAAGATGAGCATCATGGGACCCTGGATACACAGAAAGAACAACTGTTCTTCTAACAGCCATGCCTACTTCTCCTTTATGGTCTTATTGCAATTCCTCCCTATATCTTTCTCAAATTGCCTTCTTTCCTTAAGACAGTCTGGGTAAGTTTGTAACCCAAATGGCTTCAACTAAAACAACACCCTGCTACCAGGTTCTGGCCATTTGGCAATCATAACTGAGTTGCATTTTGAATACCTTTCTGTGTCTCTGTGCTATAGACACAGATTCCTGCTCTACAGGCCCCTGCTGCATCCAGCTTCCCCTTGACAACATCTGCCCAGTGATAATGAGCCACTATTCTTGGTGCCCGAGTTTTGTGGCAAGTAGAACAGTCATGCTTCAACTTCATATTTTATGGACAGACACAGCTACCAGTTTGAACAATAGAGCTGTGTAAAGATGTTCCCCTGGGACATCCAGTCCCTCCCCCCATGTGCCCACCAAGTGGTGGGAAGATAACGCATGATGAGGGCGGGATCTGCCTCTGTCTGTCTGTACTGATGGCCACATGCTGCCTGGTACTGTAGTTTGCCTCCAGCTACTCTAGGGCTCAGCCTACCTCTCAAGACAACACTGCATTTCCTCCTTCTTTCTTGTAGGCATTAGATGTGATCCCACAGGGTGATAGAGGGCTGTGTTTCATCCCATCCAAGCCAGCAAATTTGTGTTAATGAGGGCTTCTTCCAGACAAGAGACTATAGTAGCTCAGAGGGCCATTCAATGATGAATAAGGTAAGTCCCAGCCAGAAAGAAGTTCCAATGAGGACTGCAGTGTCATTCCAGTGGGTGACATAGCCAAGGGTCAGCCATGCTATAACAATATGAGAGTCGAGATATTAAGCAGAAAAACAATATAGGAAACTTTGCTTGTAACCTATATGTGTGCATCAGTATAAAAAACTGAAATGTTATGGAGAAAAGCATTGATAACATGCATTATCTTGAGTACCATGTTTCCACCTAACTTAAACCAACTTGGTCATTCACAGCTATTGGATTCTTTTGGTGAATAATGGTATCCTCCAATGTCTCAGGTTAGATGAAGGCTCTAGGTCTCCTTCCTGACAAGCTTGCTACCATGTGGTATGTTACCACAAAGGCAAATCTCAGACCAAGTCTTGCAATGTTCCACACATCTGTTAGCACACAAATTCAGAAAGTGTCTTACAATCTGCTTTTATTGGTTCCCTCCATTGGTGCATCTGCCAGACACCTTCCATACCCATTTCACGTGTGAGAGGTACAGCAATTTTCTCTTGAGAGGATAAGCTAGCCATCTAGTTTGAACCAGACATGAAATCATCTGCAAGAGATGGGACGTGGGACCAAATGGGACTTCCAAGCCTATTCCAGGGAGGTATCTGATTCTTTACACGTGTTCACACACAGCAGCATTGATACATTCCTAATCATTTCATGCCTGTTGAACACTACTCCACTTGTCTTTGGAATATCATTTCTAATTCTACTTCTGCTGGAAAACAAACCCTCCACTACCGATGTGGATGGAGATAGTTGAAGCATTTACATTACATGCTCTGGAGTGCAGGATCCTCAGAGGGAATTTAAAACTTCTAAGTAGCTCCAGGTAGCTTATTCTCAATTAATGGTATCCCTAGCATGTAGATTAAAACTAAGACACACACACACACACACATCCCAAGTCATACCACAATATTTATGAAGAAATATTCTAAAGTAAATTAGACAACATTAACAAGTGAGCAATACAACAATTCTCCCATTTAGTTGTCATAGTAATGCCAACGAGAAGATTAAATGAGAATGACTAAATGCACATAGCATCAGGAAAAAGCGAATTAATAATTAATTTGAACAAGCTTATTTGTAACACAGAGAAAAGAATAGATGATATAAAATTTGTTTGTAATCTTCACCTCCACTTTCCATTAAGGAACCTCGTGTCTGACCTAGTGGAACTGCCTTGCCTTGGATCTGTCAGATCCTCAGCCCTCGCCTCTAGTTGGCTTATTCATCCCTTTCTCCACTTGACCAGCGCTTCCTGAGTAGCTACTGTGAGTCAGGACTGGAGCTACAAAAACAAATGCAAATGGTCACTGTCCTCAAAAACCCTCCAGTCCAGGGGAGAACGCTGGCTTCTAAACAGATGTCTCCAGTGGGAATCCCAGGTGGCAAACTCAGAATAGCAAGAAAGGTTAACCTTTTCTTTTTCTTTTTCTATAACCACATTTAGTTTGCATCTTGATCTTTTGTCATGCCTATAGTCATCTCAGGCAATCCAGGGTTCCACTGGGCGTCTGCTGGCGCTCTTAGAGCTCTTACCTGATTTCTAGTTAGCAGTACATGCAGGAGGCATGTGCCCTCCCACGCCCACCAGAAAGTCCCCTTTGAAGCCACAGACCCTTCCTCAGCTTCCTCAGCTCCCTTGTAGATGTCCTGTGCTCCTGGGCCAGCTCCCCCAAAGCCTCTCCTCGCCCTCGCCCTCGCCCATCCTTAGTTGTAGCCAGTGGCTTACCCTCCCTTGCTCCTGCCCCTTTGGCCTCCCTTTCTCTGCCTCTATTCCATAGAGCCTCCTAATCAGGTTTTTGGGGGATAACTTTTGAGCTGTAAGACATTCAGGACTTAGGCTTTCAGTCCTCTAAAATATTCTTCTTTAAACAGTGAACTGCCATCCTGAGTCTACTTTGGGAAACTCAGCTAATATTAACTCATTTCCTGCTTTGTGCAGTGTTTATTGAACAGAGCTCTACTCTGGAGGTAGTGAGTATAGACTGCCCTTCTGCCCTAGGTGTAGGGAAGGACAGAGGTACCAGAAAATACTTGGAAAGAAGATAGAGTATTTGTTTGTTTTTGTAGTACTAGAGCTCAAAGCCAGGGCCTTGCACATGCTAGGCAAGCACTCTACCACTGAACTACATCCCCAGCCCTTTTTCAAATTTTATTTTGAGACAGAGTCTAACTAAGTTGCCCAGGCAAGCCTCAATCTTGCAATCAGTCTCCCGAGTAGCTGAGATCATAGGTGCGTACCACCATGCCCCGCAGAAGTATAGAATTTTTCCTGAATGCTTTCTGTCCATATGGGCTATGCTGGGAGAGTTTTGTGAAGGGCTTTGATTGCATGTTGGGAGGAGGCATGAGAGAGGCACTGAAAGATGCCCTGGAGACTCAAGCCAGGCTTCCTGGAGGAGGGACTTAGCTGAGTAGATGGGGCTTCAGGAAGCACACAAGAAAGGGCTGTGAGCATGGTAGAGAATATGTTATATTTGGAGATTTGCGAACAATTTGGTATTGCTGGAATATTATTTATGGTAGGATGGGAGCTTGGCGAAAGAGGAGGTTGAATTGGTAAACTGGGCTCAGATCATCAATCTAAAAGTCGCAGAAGGATTTTTTTGAACAGGAGAGTGACATTATTAAATGTGTATTGTACAGAGGCTACCCTACTGCTGGTGAGAACTGACTAGCAGGCAGGGAAAGCAGTCAAAATGAACTTCCAGGAAGCAAGAGCAAGATCATGAGGAGGCAGAGCAAGCCACACTCCAGAGCAGCTGCGTGGTGAGAGTGCAGGGCACTCATGAGCCAGGAACCTGGCAGGGCAGAGCAGCCCAGGCCCTGGTAGCGATCAGCCTAGCAGGAGGACCCCAGCACATCTCAGGAGGGGTGGTGAGAGCTGAGAAGATGCCTGGTCCTCTCATCTCCTGGAAATTGTGCATGTGTGTCTGTCTATAAAGAATTGTCAAAGAACATTTTTTAAATCATAACTGTCATGTAAAATAAAATGAATATACGTCAAATACTACTGACTCATTAATAAATGAGAGAATCAGTAAGACATTACAACTGGCTTAAAGAATGTTAAGAACTACATATAAATAGGAAATAAAGACTTCAGAAATGAATTTACAAATAGATGCAAGAGATATCCACCCTCAGGGCAATAATCAATTAATTTGCATTTCTATTACCAAGAATTCTTTCTATTATTATCAGTGTTACACAGTTTACAGAGTTGTAAAATAGCTTAGGAAAAAATGAAAGGTGAACATAATCCAGATAAGTGAGCTACTAAGAATATTTTCTAATTCATAATGAGTATAATGTAAGTTTCAGCTATTTTTATTACAAAATTGTATGTTTGGAATCAGAAAGGATGGGTTCAAATCCCATATCAGTCCCTTACTACTTGGGTGTTTGGACAAGGAAATTGTTCTTTCTCAGCCCAATTTTCTTATCAGTGTGTGTTCTCATACCTATTTTGTGAATACTGAGAGAGAAATAGAATAATGTTTATAAAATACTCTGCATAAAGCTCTGTAGTAGTAGTATTTCTTTTATCATTATTATAATAGTAAAATACTATTATAGTTTATCAAGAATGGCAATTTTAACAAGCTAAAACTTCTATTTATGTAATCAGTTGTTACTATTTTCTTACAGGTAAAGTCAGCTGAAATTCTTTTTGACTTTAGTTAGTTTCAAACCATAAATAGAGAAATGAATATACTGCAAGTATTGAGTCTGGCAAAATAGTGCTTCTTATTTCTGAACTTGTTTCTATCGCTACTATTAGGTCTAGATTTTTGCTTTTCTCTTTTTCTTTTCTAAATAAGTGCATTCTTACCAATGCTCCCTAGGAATAAAGCACACAGCACAGAAACTTTCATCAGTAACTGTTTATGAAGTGCATCACTCAACATCATGAGCCATTGACTGTCACTTCAAGAAACTCATTGACTCACCGAATGGTATGGTCTTAAGTTGATTTCCTCTGAATTTCCCTATTGCCTATCCTCAGCTAGTTAACTCTAGCTCAAGGTGGAGTACAAGCTTCCCTGTGCACACACTGAATTGAGAAATCAAGGTCCACAGATGCAGGGCAGTCTGGACATGCCAGAAAGGAAGGTTCCATTTGATCAGAGCTGAGCACCCACCATCCAGAGACCTACTCATCTGCAGCACTTCATGATTTATTAACTGCCACTGGTTCCCATGAAATATTCATCCTCTCTTTCTTACAATTACTGCTCCACTGCATTAATAAACCGTTGCTCCCCCATCTGTTTAGGTGTTCAGCTTGAAGAGGAAAAGCTTCACACAACATTGAAAAGAAGCCTCTTTTTAGTTTAGTCCAGAGGCAGAATGCCAATTCATTCCTTGGTTTGTTGTCCTTTTTCCAAAAGTACATTTGAGGCTGAATTTCTGGACTCCTGGACAGGGAGAAGCGCTGACACTAGCTATATAAACAAAGGCTACAAGAGCTATAGAGGAGGGGGAAGACTTCACATGGTTGGCTGGCTGGCTGTAACCCTCTCAGCTCCAGCCTGAGCTTACTTTCCCCATAAATAGTAAGGCAGGACTCAGGGAGCCAGTGCTTGCCAAGGTCTAATATCTAGCATTGAACCAGAGGTGCATCATGCAGACCCCTATTGTGGTTAGAATGGGGTTCATCAGGATCAAAAAGAATCAACTCTCTCCCACCCTCCACCCCAACATTTTCTACTCCAATTTTGTTTTAGACTTCTTCCCAGACTTTTCTTTTGCATAATCCTTAACTGTGATGCATCCCTTAGGTCCTGTTCTCGCCTCACTATATATATATATAGTGTTCATATCCATCATATCCATAGATGTTCATATCCATGATCATGCATTCTCCCTCCATCAACAATCACTTGCAAATATCTCCCTCTGTCCCTCTTTCTCTCCCAAACTTCAGATCTATATGTCTGACTATATCATTTCTCTATACCAGAAAAGCCCACTGCCCCACACTCAGTAAGTCCCAAACCGAATTTATTATCACTGTTCAGTGCTCCCTCTCCCTCCATTAACCAGACCTGCTCCATCTACAAATCTTGTTTTCCAGAAAGGACTCTCCATCATATTACCTAAGCCTAGGAATTGTGCTTGATTATCTCTTTCTTACTTCCATTTTTTTCCAGATGCTTATTAACCGATGGCAAAACTTAGTGACTTAAAAAACAACAATCATTTCTTTTGCTCATGAATCTGTCATTTGGGCAGGGCTCAGCAGGGATGATTCTTCTGCTTCCTATGATGTTAGCTGAGATGTCTTGACCCATTTCCAACATTGCTCACTCGCTTGCCAGTCAGGATGGTGCCAGTTGTCTTTGGGCATTTCACCCAGGTGCTTGGCGGGGAGCCTTCATTCCTCTCCATTTCGACCTCTTCTCTGAACACCTTGGTCCTCCTCATGACATAGTGGTGAAGTTCCCAGAGTAAGCTTCAAGAGCAAGAGCGTGGAATATCCAGGCAGCATTACTTCTGCTGCTTACTATGGATCAAGCAGCCACAGGGCCCACCCCTTAAACAAGGACATAAATACCACCTCTTCAGGGGAAATGTCAAAGGATTTAGGGCTGTCTTAAATCTGCTGCATCTACTTTCAGTCAAGGTATTATGATCTTGTCCCTGTTTCTGTCCTTTTCACGTGCTGTTCCTTTGGTCTTGGACACCTTCTTCCATGTCGTCCTTTTTCCTGCTCTTTCTCCAGTTGACCTTAGGTACATCATCAACAAACTAAATACACCAGAGGAAATGGAGTTAACTCTCCAAATCTTCCTTATCCTGACCTCTCAGGCTGTAGCACAGCATCCTAGGTTGTAATTGCTCACAGTATGTCCTTCCTGGAAACTGTGTCCTCAGAACCAAGCATGAGTATAGCTGAGCAAATTAAGGACCTCAGCAAACATTTACCAAGTGGTGGATGATTCCTTGTGTTGATCTCTCCATAGTCCTGTGCGGCCAAAGTTGAGTGTTATTCCTATTTCACTGCTCTCACTCCCTTATCTTAGACAAAAAGAAAAAGAAAACATGGCAAAGAGTAATGGTGTTACCCATAGTCACTCGGCCAGGACATAACAGTATAGTCAATGGAAGTTCAGTTCCTCAAAGAAGTCGAACATCATAGATCTAGAGATGATGTCAGAAAGGTTAAGGAAAAGCCAGAATGGATAATAGATTTAATTATTTGGCAGAAAATGCCTCTGAGGTTAACCTTTTTATCTGTGTTTACTGAGGGAGTGCAGCTGACCTTTTGTACACCGTCAACAAGATGAAAACACCAGAGGAGATGGAAAGTAGTGTCTGATAGAGTCTGTCAAACAACCAGGTGTAATGCAGGACTTTGTGCAAATAGAAGAGGTGAATCTGATGAAGTCACAAAATGACAGTGGAGAATGACAGTTTGTTAGTGATTTTCCCGCAACTCTTCAGGGTAGAGAGGCACATATTATCAGAAAGAGGGAAAGGGTCTTGGACCCAAGTGTTTGGGTCAATCAGATAACTCTGCTGGAGTTAAAACCTCAGCTAAAATAGACCATCCCTCAGGGACATCTGACATCCTGTGCTCTGATTTCATGCTTATTAAGCCCTTTCTGTTCATTAATTTTGTTCCTTACATATTTTTTATACTGTGCAAATCTTCTCTTGTCAATGGGTGTTGGTGTTGCAGTCAATATAAAGGAACCTTCCTTATTGTAAGCTCATACATTGGTACTGCTGCTGGTTAACCAGTTTCTTTTAAATCGGGCTAATTAGAAAAAATTCCCTGCCCACCAATAAATGAATCTTTGATTATCTTAGTGTTTTAAATAACACAATTCATACATGCTTTCTCATTGTAAGAAAACCAAACAACTGCAGTGAAAAATTCATAAAAGCCCTTTAGATTCCAAGCCCCATCCCCACTCCCAGCCCCCAACCTCAGTATCTAATGATTGTTAGAGATAATTATTAAGAGTTCAATCTGCATCTTTCAGTCACTTTCTGTACATTTATTAATAGAAATGTGTATTTACAAATGTTCCTTTCAATTTTTATACATTTTCCTTTTTTGCTTAATTATATGCCATGAAGATCCTTTTATATAAAAGGATAAAACTCGGCCTTCTTGTTCCTTATGGCTAGATTTTCTTAAAAATAGAATGTTTTACTCAGGGTTTTCCAGAATCAGACCAGTATGATACTGAGATTCATCATAAGGAGTTGGCTCATGCAGCTATGGAGGCTGGGAATTCCCAAGGTCCTCAGAGTGAATCAGCAAACTGAAGACCCAGGAGAACCACTGGTACAGTCCCAGTCCCACAACCAACAGACCTGAAACCCAGGAAGATCCAATGTTTCAGTTTGAATCTGTATCTCAGTTCAAAGGCCGCCAGACAGAAAGAATTCTCTCTTTCTCAGGAGAGACTCAGACTTTTCCTTCCATTCAGACCTTCAACTGATTGGATGTAGCCCACTCACATTATGGAAGGCAATCTTTTACTCAGTGTATGGATTTCAGTGGTTATCTTATCCATTCTCACAGAAACACCCAGAATAATGCTTGACCAAATATCCAGGCACCTATGGTCCAATCAACTGACATATAAAATTAACCACCATAGCCAGGCGTGGTGGCGCAAGCCTGTAATCCCAGCACTTAGGGAGGCTGAGACAGGAGAATCGTGAGTTCAAAGCCAGCCTCAGCAATGGCGAGGCACTAAGCAACTCAGTGAGACCCTGTCTCTACATAAAACACAAAATAGGGCTGGGGATGTGGCTTAGTAGTCGAGTGCCCCTGAGTTCAATCCTCGGTACCAAAAAAAAAAATAACCACCATATAGGATTATGTAAGTATTCTACTTTTGAAAGAGAGTTAGGTTTTTTCTCTTTTTTTCCTTCTTTTATTTTTCTTAGTATTAAAAATACCACTGCCATAAATATCTTCCAGCATAAAATTCTGGGGCCTATGTGTATGTATTCCTATAGTATAGATCCCTGGAATTGTCATGGCCAGGTGTAGTAGGTAGAACAATGCCTCTTGCCCAAGTTGTTTTTGTCCTAATTCCTGGGACCTTCAAATATATGAGGTTGCATGTCAAGGGGATTGATATTGCAGAAGGAATTAAAGTTCCTGAGCCAATGACCTTGCAGTAGAGAGATTATCCTGGATTATCCAGGTGGGCAAAATGTAATCACAAGGGTTCTTAAAAGTAGAAGAGGGATTTGAAAGACAGAGCCAGATAGATGGCAGTGTGAGAAGGAATTGGCCTGATATTGCTGCTTTGAAGATGAAGGGAGGGGGCTGTGAGCCAAAGCATGTGGGCAGTCCTCAGAAGATGGGCAGGCAAGGAGATGGACTGTCCTTCAGGGACTCCCAAAGGGGACACACCCTGCCAACATCCTGATTTAGCTCAATGAAACTCATTTCATTTTTCTGAACCACAAAACTGTAGTGTAACAAATTTGTGTTATTTTAAGCCACTAAATTGTTAGTACTTTGCTAAGCAGCCACAGAATACCAACATTGTGGGTCCTAGAGAATAAACATTTAAAATTCAATGGATAATGGTGAAAAGAAAGAAAAGAAGTTTTTTCAACTTAAAATTCTATCACCAGTGTAAGTGATGACACCTCCTCCAGCACTGAATTTTTATAAATTTTTAAAAATTTTTATTAATTTAATGGGTGAAAAATGATATTTTTTTTGTTGAGGCTGAGGATCTTTTTAGTGCTTACTTCCCTATGTGAACTGTTTATCTTTCCTTATTTTTATAAGAGGCTGATGATCTTCCTTCTTGATTTAAAGTTGCTTTTTAGAGACTATGGTTCTGAATCTTTTACCTCTTCTATATGTTACAAATATTTTCTCCCAGTCCATCATAACTCTATTAGCTCTAATTGTGACATCTTTTGTCATATAAGCAAACATTTCCTTCTTGACTAGGGTTTTGTGTCTTGTGGAGGAAGACAAGATCAATGTCTTAACTAAAGAAACTGCATAGCTTGCCTACCTGAGTATAGCTTGAGCGACCTGGAGTAAGCCCTGCACTCCTTTGAAAATGAGTTTTCTTATCAAAGTCATGACTTTATTCATTCAGTTATAATATACTCTGCCCTCGCTGTATGCCACGCCTAGGAGCCGAGGAGACATAAATGAATCCCACCTTCAGGGATATGCAGCCTAAAGGGAGAGGTGAACCATGAAGCAACCTTCACACCAATGGTAGAGGATGTCAGGTGCTGTTGGGGTTTGTGTAGGACCCATGGCACTCATATCCATAGCCTGTGAGGAAGGAGAACAGGAGGGGCACAGAGCTGTAGGTGCAGAAGGTTGCGGGCAAAAGGAGCTGCAGCCAGTGCATAGAATGGGGTGATGGTGGTGGTGAGTTGTGAGTCTGGGGAGGCAGGCGGGCCTATTGGTCCTGTTACTTGGCTTACCCATTACCCCTTCTCCCAAAGGCATTGGAGAGCTTTGAAGTTTGAGGCAGGGGAGTGAGATGGGGACTAGCCTTTGTTCCATGGAGAAGAAGCAGGGAGGCCATGAGGAGGCCGTAGCACTAGTCTGGGACAAAAGGAGCCAGCACGCAAAGTCGAGGCGAAGAGATGGACACATTGGACAGATTTAAGACATTCATGCCTGCATTTCCTTCCATTTATATTTATTGTGAGTCAAAACAGTATGTGATATTTTTCCACATGGAAGTTCTTTCTAAACTTAAAAAAAAAGAGAGAAATTCCGATTAGATGTGGAATTATCTACATCGTGACAAGCCAGTGTGGATGGTTCTAAGTAGACAAGACCTTCCACGGAGAGGCAAAAGCCTCTATATTTAAAGGATGAGATCATCACATATTCAGATCATATTCATTTTAATCTTTTGTATTTTGATTTTCTTTATACAGATGGTCCCCAACTTATGTTGGTTCAACTTAGCAATTTTTTTCTTTTTTACTTTACAATAGTGCAAAAATGATATTCATTCAGAGGAAACTACACTTTGAATTTTGGATTCTGTTTTTGGAGCTGGTGATATCCTCTGTCATGATGCTGGGCAGTGGCACGGGGCCACAGCTCCACGCCAGCCACACGATCATGAGGCCAAGCAACCTCTACTCTACAGGGCGCTGTGTATGTTGCTAAGCTATGAAGTTCAGTAGGTTACGCTTATTACATGCCCTTGAAACCTAGGATGTTTTTACACTACAATGTGTTATCAGGACATAGCCCCACCATGTCGACATGTCGAGTAGCGTCTATAGGACTGAATGTATAACCCCAAGCCTCAGCCTCTCCACCCTCCTTTTCCTCCTACCAGCCCTTGTTTCTTGATTTGCTTGTCCTCTCGTGGCATATGTTAGGAAAGAAAAGGGCTCATTTCATGTATTTCCTGAGATCTTCAACAGTTGGCTGCTAGTCATTTCATAGCCATTCACTATCTGGAAACCCTGGACAGTGGTTTAGAGTCTACTTCTCCTAGCAAGGAGCCAGAGAGGACATGAAGGGGGGACAAAAAGACTCTCCAGTATTTTTCCATCCTTTTATTCTATATAATACCACTTCTCAAAGCAATAGAAGGACTTCATACTTTTATGCAAGCCCTAAATTAGCCAAATGAAATTATAATGTAAAAGGGAAAAATACTAAAACTAAATTTGATTTTTACCATTTCTAAGGGACAAGTGCTTTTCCCTACTCTGCTTCCACCCAGCTCAGATTCTGTTTCCTGTTCTCAAGTGAGTGACCCAACAATATAGGGGAGAGGACAGGCCTTTTGAAAGGAGCAAACTCTGCTGGTCACCGTGGTATTCTCACAGCTTTCTGCTTCACTCAGAAATGGAAAACAGCATTTCCTACACCTACTGCTGGCCAATAGCATCAACTCCAAAGGTTAAGTTAATGGCATTAGGCAGAACCCACTGGCTAACGTTTGCCCCTTCCCTGCTCTCTCCAGGTTACTGGGCCTGACCTGTTGTTTGAAGAAGCTCTACAGAATCTGGAGCTCTGTCTGTGGAGGGCAGGGGATTCTGGCTAACCTGTTACAAGATTCTTGCTGAGATTGGACAAGGTGAAGAAAGATACTGAATTCCAGACGCAAAGGTCTAATTTGGAAGGATTCAGGGGAACCTAAGTTTGGTGGAGGAGAGACTGTTATCATCAAGCCCCGCTACTTCTGGCCAAGGGGCACTAGGATCCAAGAAGGCCAGCATCCATGTCCAGTCAAGTTTTGAGTTTCATTTTGAGGAAAGGAAGAAACAAGGCCTAGCAAACTGGAACAAGCAACATTCATTTTGAAAGCAGAGGGGTGGGCAGGGTGGAAACGATCATTTATTGAATCCTGGTCATTAGGTGCATCAGCTCAGGAAAGGGCGTTAACATGAAGAATCCCACTGAGAGGAGCCCTTGCAGCTACCATCTTCCTCAGGGAACGGGAGCATGGTGGACTCCTCCTGCTGGCTCCCTATAGCCTCCATTATGATGGTTTCCAGTTCTGTTAGGAATTGAGAATGGAGGAGAACAGGGCAGAAATGGGTAGGGTATTGGAAGTCCGATTCTTTCTCTTGAGCCTGACCCGGTAGCCCATGTCATGGACAGGAGCTCAGCTGGGCACCATGGGGCTATTTGCAACTTGACAGCCTCTGCTGAATTATTGATGCCCCTCAATGCCTCAGGTCCTCCCCCTTGTTAACAAATCACACTCCATATGAAAGTTTAAAGAGGCAAATGAGGGCAATCTCTCTCCCTATTATTCCCCTCTTCTTTTGCCATCTGAGCTCTAATTTTAAGTCAATCAGCCTGAAAGGCTTCTCTTGGGAGATAGCACAACTCAGAGAGCTCAGCCCAGGGCAGAAAAGACAGAGGCTATGAGTAAACCAGAACCCGAGTCCTGAGCCAGTTAATCAAGTCTGAGTGACTCCAGGCCAGGTGAACACTGACTCTGGGTCATAAAAACACACAAGAAAAGAATCTGCCCACCTCCTTGCTAGGACAGCTCTGCCCCTTCCCAGCATGCCACATCAAGTGTGGTCCTAAAGCACAGAATGAAAATCTTCAAGTCATGGTCCAAATTTGGAGTTGGGATATTTGTTTGGCCTGAAGAGTAGTAGTTGCTGTTGCTGAATGAAAATACCTGCCAAAATTTTTAAAAAAGAAATACCTGATTTTTAACTTGAGAAGTCAGAGGACTTGGGCTTTTATTTGCAATTGTACCACTTGCTAGGACTTAGGGTAGCTGCTCCTTTATAGGAGGGATGGCCTCTTTCTTGCCACAGTTCTTATTGCTTCCTATTAGTGACAGAATTCGTGACGTTTGGTTTCAAGAAAGTTGACAAGTTTCTCTATGTGCCAACTCAAATCTTTAGCAGGACTGCCCATGATACCATAATGGATCTGAGATCAGCTCTGACAGATTGTAGTACACTTATCCACTTTTCCGTCCTATAAGAGGATTATGTATTGCTGACCTTCACCATGTAACCAAGGGCAGATCACTCAAGCAAAAGCTGTTAAGAGGCATCAAGGGTTATCACCAGTCCCTGGTTCTTTCATTCTGCTGTGGGAATTACATACCCCATGATCCTTTTGCCTGGATCCCAGGAAGAAGATGTCACATGAAGCAGACCAGAGGTGACACCTGGGTTGGAGCTGAGCCAGACTGTAGCAGAGACGCAGCCAGCCCACAGCCTCCATTAACACAAAAGAACAATACCTGCTGCTGGAAGCCGGTAAGACCTGGGACTACTCCTTACTGCAGAAGAGGTGACCAATACAGCCAGATGAGACTTGGCAGGAAAGGAATCGGTTGTGAAATGGCAGTGGCTTCCTATTTTCTGAGGAGTCCAAAGAAGTAGCATTAAGAAATGCTTAAATATTAATTTTTAATTTCATTCAATTTTAAAAATAACTTCAAGAATTTTGGAACAATCATGGTAGTGACTGTAAAATAACTAAGTTGAGTTCCTCAACCCTCATTTATGGCCTTGTTATACAATTTTGAATTATTTCCTTTTATGATAGTTATCATTTAAAATATCTTATGTGTATTGAAGATGTATTATCTGTTAATTTCATCATGTAATAGTATGACAGGCACTACAAAAGATGGTTTATACAGAGTGTCTGGTGTCTGAGGGTTTTATCTGCAGCTTTATTGTAAGGATCAAATGCCAACAAGATTTGAAAATGCTTTGTCAGTGTTAATTGATTAAAATTTTGGCTTTTACTCATTTTGCAATAACATGATGTCTTTTCTCATTTCTTTCTTTCTTTCTTTTTGCATTAGGAAAAGGCAGCAGGTATTACAGTTCCTATGGGACAGATGGAGAAACTGAGGCAGTGAGCAAGGAAGGGATTTATCAGCTAGATAAGGTAGAACTGAGGACTGTAAGTTCATCACCATGTCTCCCAGCCCCCAACAATCTGCCTATTGTCTCATGCGAAAAGTGGGTAGATTGAGGGCTTTTGAACCATTTTGCTCATACACAGATTTCTCGTCTAATGCTGTCAGTTCTAAAGAGATGGGCTGGTTTCTTGAAAGTTGTTAAAACCTAACTAACCTACCTACTGCTATGTTAACCTTCAATATCCTTTAGCTTATGGCATTGCATCCAATTTACAGTTTTCAGTTTATAATGTCAACATTCACCTGCCCTTAGTACTTCTTGTCCTTCCTCCAATCCATCTGGTGGCAGGTAGTTAGTCTTATTTAAAATCATCAGGGTTTGATTTTCCCATGGATCTTATTGGTTGGAAAATATCTGTGGTGTACAAAATTAAAATCCAAAACTTGGGATTTGTCTAATTCAGTGTTGTTCGGTAATGTTGGACTATGTAGTTTGTTACAACTTCAGGTCATCCTTTTGGACATCAAAGCCACTTTTATCCATCTGAGAAGCATCTCCAGATCTTGTCCCATGAGCAGCCAAAGCCCTTTGAAGGACAAATGCCTACCCTGGGGACCTGGTGCTGGCTGCCACACTGCCCTTCTAGAAGATGCTGGTTTGGGGAAAAGTGGGGCCACCTGGTAGGCGTCTGCTGCAGCACATGTACACTGGAGTCCTCAGGGATTTGGGAAGGCCAAGTCAGTTGCTCAGGGTTTGCAGGAGGCAAGCTATGTGGATCTGTCCTGCTTAGAAACTGTCAACCAATTATAATAAATCTTATTTCCCATATCCCTTGCTGACTTCAAACTCCTTTTTAAAAATGAGGCTTATCATGCAGCTCCACTGGATAGTAGACATCCTTTCTAATGATGTAAAATGCATTTGTTTTCTTTTTTAAAGAGTCTACTGGATTAGGATTAAACAGGTCAGAAACCACTGAGTCATGGAAATACTTCCGAGGGGAGGGGGGAACTCAGAAGAGTTGTTGAATTGGAGGCTGAGACCAGATGTTATGTGGTCTACATAGAAATCTCCACCTGAAAATCCTCCCGTCACCTGGTGACACCGAAGCATCGTGTGTGCCGTCTCCCTCCTCCCACCAGCCCCACACAGGATCAGCTAGATTTGCATTTTTATACTCTCCTTAATGCAAATGTTTATTAGACCCCAAAGAACTTCGGTACATTTTTCTCAGAGGTGGAGCATGGCAACAAGGGGCTCCTCAAAGCACCACATCCTGTATCCTTTCCTCCACCCTAACAACCACTGTGGTCAGCTCCCCACATCTTGGTCCTTTCACTGGGTTACAGGAAAGGGAGGGTTCGCCATGGAAAGGGCTCCATCACCCCCCCTCCCGCCTCAGCATATTCTTGGTCACCATTTCCCAGGCTTTGCAATCTTCCCCAAGGGGGACTAGCACCTGGCAGTTGGGCTACACACTGAGCCCATAGCATGTCACACTTCTTATCTCTGGAATCACCCACAGAACAAAATGATTAAAACACCATTCCTAATATTTCCTATATGCCTTGGAATTTCTAAGGTGATTTCATGCACAGGACCTCATCTCTCTTGACCTCAGCAGCTTCTAAGGCAGGAATCATGGCCACCAGATTAGGTATGAGGAAGCCAAACCTCAGGAGATGGTAGAGCCAAGACTGAAGTCAGGCCTTTCACTCTGAGACCCATCTTCTCCTATCATGGTCATCCTCCTTGGGCCTGGAAGGTACTGTCACCTTCTCCACTACAAGGACAAGCCCTTCCAATTGCCCCCATCTCCCATTCTCCTTTCTCTCCAGGTGGAAGGTCTCCCACACCAGCCTCCCACCACAGTTTAGCTTTAAAAACACCATAAACCCTTCTACAGCTGTATAGAATAGTGTCCCATCCCACTCCCACCACTTATCTGTGGTTCTACTTGTGGTGGTTTCAGTTACCCAAAGTCAAACACAGAAAATTCCAGAAATAAAAAAATTCATTAGTTTTACATTGTGTGCCATTCTGAATAGCATGATGAAATCTTACACCATTCTGCTCTGTCCCACCTAGGATGTGATCCAGAGTATCCACATTGTATACACTACCTGCCCAGTAGTCATTTTAGAGGCTATCTCAGTTATTAGATCCAAGATCAAGGTAACATGGTGTTTGTATGCCAATAAGCCTGACATAGTAGCCTAATGTTATGTCATGATGCCTATGTCATTCACCTCAATTCATCTCATCATGCAGGTATTGCATTCTCTTACGTTATTACTAGAAGAAGGGAAAGTACACAGCAATAAGATATTGAGACAGAGAGAGCATGCATTCAGATAATTTTTATTGCAGTATATTATAATTGTTCTATTTTATTATGTTTTTACTTTTAATCTCTTACTGCATCTAATTTATAAATTACACTTCATCATAGTTGTGTGTGTATAGAAAGTCATAGTATAAGTAGAGTTCAGTACTACCTACAGTTTCAGGCATCCTATGGTTTTAGGCATCCACTGGGGGTCTTGGAACACATCTCCCAAGGATCAAGGGGACCACTGAATTCCCTCTTCACCCTGAACACATACAAAATACATCATTTAAAGTCTTATTTTGGTCCCTCCGATGAAAGGTAGAGGAAGTGATGGCCTTCTCTCTTCCTCAATCTCTCAGCAAAGACACTCAACTGTGTGACTTCTCTTCCCTAAGATTTGTCATGACTCCTTTGACCTTCCTGATAAAACCATGCTCTTGACTCTCCCCATGGCAGTGCCCCTTCTGACATTCCTATTCTCACTTTCCCATGGGGGGAGTCAAGAACACTCTAGCCATCTTTCTTTGATGTGTGTCTTTCACTCTCAACTCTGAATTCTTTTTTAGGCCATAAAGGATCTCCCTCCTATAGGGTGCAGCCTCCAACCCAGAACACTTGGTGTGTGCCCCTTACAAGACGCCAATTTCTGAGCTGTGCTGCTAGCTCTATGCCCGTGAGTGTGCCCAGATCACCTCCACCACCCGTGGGAAATGATCTTGATGTAACAGCTTCCATTTGTGCCTCCTCTCCTGATAGAAAAAAAAGAAGGGCACAAAATCACAGTGCTTGGAAAAGGAATACAGGGAAGCTGAGAATACAGCACAGGTGCATGAACATGCACAATAATCACCTCATTAATATCAAAACCCTAGGAAAGCTGCTTATTCCAGACCTCAGCCAGGTTCCTTCCTGGGGCCTCCATCCAGCACTGCAATTCCTCCGAGGCTGTCTCGCTGTCTTAGAGGAGGAGCCGAGACCACCGGAGAGCCCCATCGAAGCCAGCCCGTGTCCTCATCTTCGTCTGATGGCTTCAGAGGCAGATGCTCAGCACCTCCCATAGCCTGTACATCTGCTGCCCTGTTTTAAGCTGGCTGCACTCTCATCCTACTTTAGAGATGAAGGACAGGCATGTGGAGAAATGATGTGATTTGCCAAAGCTATCTGCCATATAAGAGTGCAGGAAAAAATAAGTGGAGATCAAGGTCTCTGGTCTACAACTGCCATTGGGGGAATTCCAAGTCAACTTGCCTGATTTTGTGATGTTTCCCCGTTGCCCTCGCTCCCTCACCTCCCCCTGTAGAAAAGCAAGATGTGCCTGACATCTGCAGGGCAGGAGCCCACTCATGGGCTTGTGCTCTTTCTTTCAGACTAAGCTGATTTTCTTCCCTTAGTGAGAGCCCCCAGGGGCCTCCTCTCACACATAAGGGAACAGAGACATCCAGGCTGTCTGGAGTGATTTCCTTAACGTTGCTGAGCACGTTGGTGGCCAAGTTGAGACTTAGAGCAAGAGCTGCAAATGACAGGATCTGTCCTTTCACCACCAGCCT
The DNA here is from genome assembly GCA_004024805.1 of Geosciurus inauris. Taxonomy (NCBI): domain Eukaryota; kingdom Metazoa; phylum Chordata; class Mammalia; order Rodentia; family Sciuridae; genus Geosciurus; species Geosciurus inauris. Next base: position 114,841 of record PVHX01001978.1, on the reverse strand, counting down.
GAGTCGATGAGTATCTCTTTATAATATGCTTTTCTCTTTGGCTCCCTCATCAGCTCCTAACCAATGTTTTCTTACTTAATTACTTTCCACGTAGTCTGCTCCTACAGATTCACCTACACCATTGCCAGCACTCACAGCTTTACTCACAGATTTCCCAGAAAGTGCACATGGCCTGTCATTTGGCAAGCAGGCCATAGACAGGAGAGATCTCTGCTATGTCAATCTGTACTCCTGTACCGACACAAGTTTTTAAAAATAAAATGAAAGTATCACTAAGCATCCCAGACACCACAGGCTGAACACACCATTCTGTCTTTAGAGTTGGCATTCACTTACCCAGTGCCCTGAGGGTACAGGAGAGTCCATGAGACCTGAAGCTCCCTATGCCTCTCGGTTGTGCATTCCAGGTCTCTGATCTGGAAAGGCACAGAGGCAAGAGCTGGAGGGCAAGAACGCAGGTAGGAGTGGCAAAAGATGTTTCCATACAGGGAAGGCCAAGGACTTAAGTCTTCTTCCATATTGGACTTTACAAAGATATTAGATCAATTGTGTGCCTAGTCTGTGCTTTAGTTTCTTGGTAAAACAAAGAGGATGTTAAGTGCATAACAGAAAGTTTTGGGAGGTCAAGTTGAGCCCTGGCATATGATTAGAATGGACTTAAGCCCAGGTACTCTGGCTATGCTTCATAATTAATCTGGGAAATTGACCAAAGTACTTAATCCCACCAGACCTCTCTTCCCTCAACTAGAACAAATAATGAGTACATACCTCCTAGGCTTCTTGTGAGGTTTAAGTGACTTCATGTGCATGGAAAGCACTTCTCATGTGTCTGCACCTCATTAGTTCCCGTAACAGCATTCAGAGCAAAGATAGAGCAGCTCAAATGCCCGGAGATCTGGAACTAGTTGATTCATTCCCTCATGGCATTGGATGAGCTGACCCGAAATTTTATATGCAAGAGCAGAAGACAAAAGATGATGGAAGAAGTTTTGACAAAGAACAAGGTAGAGAGTTGCCTCACTGAGCAGCAAAATTTCTTACAGTGTTGTCTTAGTCAGGGTTCTCTAGTCGGAACCAAGTGGATGTTCACAGATATGGAGAGCTGTATTGTGAGGGATTGGCTCATGGGATTATGGAGGCTGAGAAGTCCTATAATCTTCTATCTGCAAAATAAAGGCTCAGAAAAGCTGACAGTGTAGATCCAGCCCAACCCAAAGGCCTGAGAACCAGGAGCATCAGTATCTAAGGGTTGGAAGAGGTGGATGTTCAGTTCAGCAGAGAAGATTTGCCCCTCCTTCGTCTTTCTGTTCTATTCAGGTTCTCAACAGTTTGGATGACTCCCACCACACTGGTGAAGGTGATGTCTTTACTCAGACTGCTGATTTAAGTGCTAATCTCTTCTAGAAACACCTACAGACACACCCAGAAACTGTATTTTACCTACCTATCTGGGCTCCCTTGGTCCAGTCAAGTGGACACATACAATTAACCATCACAGTCTTATGATAATTAAGGCAGAAGATACTAGTGCAAGAATAGAAAAAGGGACCACAGAATAGGGAAAAACAACACAAAAATGCATAAGTAAAAATTTAATATTATAGAATAGAAAAAAGATGGGTGATTGCTTATCCATGTGGAGAAGAATAAAGAAACACATACACAAAAATCCAAGCCTAAGTGCATTACTTTATATGGAAGCAAAAATATACTGTGAGAAAAACATCTTTGATTCAAGGGTTAAGGAAGAATTCCTTAGACAATACACAAAAAACAAAACCATAAGGTAAAATAGTGACAAATTTGACTACATTAATATTAAATTTAAAGCTTCTTTTTAATGAAAGACAAAGAAAGATTAAAGGTAAGTCTAAGACTTATATAAATTGTAAGAAATACAAATAACTTACAAAGTCTTTGGAACAAGAATTTTGAAAGTGCTATAACTCACTAAGGAAAAAAAACCTAGAAAACAATTGTTAGTTGCCAATAATCAAGTAAAAAGATGTTCTAGAGTTCCAATATCTAATAAACTATAATTAAAACCACAGTAAGATGCCATAACTCACCCATCAACTCCATCAAAAAATTTAAATTTTTTTTGCAAGGACAATGATAGGTAAAAATTCTTCTATACTACTTTGAACCTAGTAGTGATCACTTTGAGTCCAAGATGCCACTTCTGGGCACCTAATCTCACAAAACTCTGTCATGTACAAAGGAAGATGTGTAGAAGAAAGTTGACTTTAACCTTGTTAGTAATGGAGAGAAAAAAATCCAAAAGGAAACTATCTAAGTGGCCATCAAGAGTGGATAAACTGGACACTGTGATGCAGGCTCATAATCCCAGCTTCTGGGGAAGCTGAGGCAGGAGGATCACAAGTTCAAGGCCAGCTTCAGCAACTTAGTGAGACCTTGTCTCCAAATAAAAAATAAAAATGCCTAGGGATGTAGTTTGGTAGTAGAGTGCCCCTGAGTTCAGTCCCTAGTACTTAAAAAAAAAATAGTTAAATAAGCTGTGACATAGTCATACTATGGAATTTTATGCAAAATGAAAATAAATGAAGTAAAATTACATGCATTAACATAGAAAAATCTGAAAATATATGAAGTTGAATAAAAGTCAAATTACAGAAGAGTAGATATAATAGGATGCCATTTGTATAAAGTTTGAAAGCATATAAAAGAGTCCTATTTGTTATGTATAGATTCATACATAAGACATCTACATGAGAGTGCTAAAAAACATGAATGGAATTGATAAACATTCCATGTGGGACGATGCTAGCTAAAGAGTAGGCAAAGTGCATAGCAGGCTTCAATTGTAGTAGTAATGTTCATTATTTTTAACAGTCCAGAGTAAATATGTCAAAATGCTAAGGTCTGAAAGTAAATACGTTAAATGTGAAGTTAGATAGAGGCAGATAAGTGTTCATTATGTTATATTCTCTCACTTTGCACATCTTTATGGTCCATTTTGAAAGATTTTCAATGGGCTTTTACTTCCAAAGCAAAGTGAGAACAAAACTTTTTACTTTTAAAATGCTGATGTGTGGCTTCCACCTTCTTCCAATAGACCAGATCAGCTACCCCAGTATCTAGCACAGGGCCAGGGCCCAGAACGTCATGCAATAATCAAAAGATGGAAAGAAGGAATGGATGAATGAATGAATGAATGAACAGTGCTTGGAAGTAAAGGTGTGGGCGAGGATACACCATGCCCCGTCGCACTTTGAGAGTCATTTCCCATCTGTCTCATTCTGCCTGAGTTATTATCTAGTATGATAATTCAGGGGGACTGCATTTAGGGACCTTTGCTTGGAGGTCAGCAAAGAGCAACAATTCAGTCCTGACCATTCTTGAATTAATCGTGCTTTTCCAGAAGCACTGCTGCCCAGAAGAAGGAGCCTCTCTCAGAGCAGGTCATTGCTGTCTTCTTCATATGATAGTAACAATGATAATTCAAAGCAAACCCAAAGCAATAAGATTGACAGGGGGGCCTTCCTCTTTAATTAAGAAGTCCTAATGAGTCACAGTCCCACCTTGCATGGGACTCTATTCTATAAATTGGGGACAGTGAAACATGGAGTGTGTTTTCTATGCAGCTATTTTCATTTCCTCCTGGTGTCCCTGCTCCTCTCTGTGCATGCCTGGGCATACATGAGAGATGTGTGGCACGGAGACCATCCGAACCTTCTTGTTGACCTACTCAACTTGAAGTTCTAAGATTCTCTGGGTGTCGCCCAAGGAAACATGACGTGGTCCAGGTACCTTCCCTGGTTGGTAACTGGTGCTAAAGAAGGTCAAGTCTTAGATCTCATCTCATAAAAGCTGGAAAGATTTTCTGTATTCTCCAGACACAGAGAGCACTGCAGATGTTGGCAAATGCAGTATCGTTCATATGGGGTCAGACAAGGTGATTGACATGAGTCACGTCAAGTGCATAGCCACCGCTGAAACACAAAACTGCCCCCACTCCAGGGAATACGTGGATTTCTTTTATGAGAAAAGGAGACTGTCTTCTATGAGTAAAAATGCTGGAAATGTTTCGGCTCACCTACAACATGTGAAACTGAGAAAGCATTCAGGGCCAGTTCCCATCGTCATCGCTGAAGAGCAGAAAATAGATGCTTGGTCATTCTCACCCACATTTTTGTGATTTTTCTGAGGGTACATAAGAAGGATAAAATGAGACAAATTCAAGCAAAGAAATTTGGGCTGAATCTCTGGGAAAAAAATAATAATCATGAAGAAATCCATTAGACTGTGTAATAGTGTCCCAAGGGGAATGACGTAAACCTCGCTGCAGTTATTTAAATTTAGACCAAACCACGCATTTGAGAGCAGTCCCCAGGGAAAGATCCCGCATGGAAGAGGGGATGGGGGAGGTGAAAGGCCAGATGAACTGACAGATCCTCTACAAATTAAACCTAATTAAAATGAACGATATTGCCTGTTATGCACTTCTAGACTGATATTCTGTAGGGTTGCTGGGCAAGCCACATGGGCTTTGGCTGTTTCTTATTCTGCAGAGCCAGGGCCTGCAGGTACCTTAACCACAGAGCTGCTGCCCGTGCCCTGACTTGCAGGGGACAATGCTTGACTTAAAGTCACTGAAAGGCAGTGGAGCACATATTACAAACTAACATTAATTCAAAGTAATCCAGTGGAATAAGAAACACACTTTGATGTCCTTTGAGATGTGATGTGACAGTAACGTTTTCTGGTTAATAACACCATGGTAAGCCAGCCCTGTGGTGGTGGCCACACACATCTGGGTCTCATATCTGCCTTTCCACTTAGAGTCATGACTTTTCTCTTTGCTTCAATAGATATTTTGAAAGGGAGTATTAATAATTGGAGAAATCGAAGCATCATAGACCTGTGTGATTCCCCATTCATGGAGGTATGGTGTATTTTCATCCTTATGGTTTCTAGAGTCAAGGAGGGAAGTGCTCAGAGTCACAGGATGTGCTCAGTAAAGGATTACTGAATGCACAAACACCTTTAGCCTTGGGGAAATTTTTTCTTATTTTAAACTCAGAAGGAATAGACTTTCTTTGAAAATAATAATAATAATGTTGGCCTCTTTGCCTTGGCTGTCCTCCAGAATGGGCTCCAGTGAAGACACTTGCACAGGGACACTGGTGGGCTGGCCAGAGCTAGTCTGAGAACCACCAATGAAGGGCAGAGGGCTCGTAGCCCACAAAGTGGACACAGTTTAGAGCAGATGGAAGATGCAGGTGACTCAGTTGCCCCAGGTGGTGTTTCAGGCAAGTGCAAGTTGCTGGATGAGAGAGTGGTGACATCCACCAGGAAGTTGTTTTATCAGTCTTGTCCCATCCTGAGAATCCCCAAAATGTTCTCAATGGGCTACTGAACTCTGCCAGCAGGAAGCAGACACTGGCATGCATCAGGGACTATCAAGCTCGATTTAAAATGTATAAGCTGTATTCTAATTAGCCTGCAGGAAGTTTCCATGGAAATTGGAAATATCATTTGCAACAGTACACGATTAGGGCATTTGGTAGAGAGGAAGATTCCTTCACAATCGTCTGGAGTCACATCACTATGAAATTGTCTCTGGCTCCTTCAGGCAGCTCCCCAGTGTTCCCATTTCCATTACGGTATTTCTGATATGTGATTGTGAGTGTGCTCATCATATAGACAGGGGAGATACTGTTGTGTTCTCTATATCCCCCCCGCCCAGAATGTAGTGCAGTTCCTAATATAGAAGACACTTAATAGAAACTCGGTAGGTTGTGACAGTGATCTATTAGAACCTTGGTTTCTTTTCATTTTATTACATGAAATGGCATAATAATACTAACTCAAGTGGCTGTTCTGAGGAGCAGATGTTGGAACAAATGAAGAACCTAGGATGGTGCCCAGCCCTTACAGAACATGCAGTTCCTTCCCTGCCCTCATGATATGGACGGGTTGTTTATTCCTGATAGAGATCAGGTAAGAATGTTTTAGAAGACAGTAAGCAAACCACAATGTTCTAGACCTGTGGTCTGAGTTTTATGCTGCAGTTTTAATCAGGTTCGTGGAATGGACCACAATTTGTATCCCGTTTGCACCATAGAGGTTGTACCATTACCAGCCCAAATTCCTGGGCCTGGAACCTTCTCCCCATTCCTTGCTTGGCTAGCTACACATCAAAGGTAAGTGAGATTTCTAAGATATTCAGCCTTGATCCTGTTGCAGACACCCCTGAAAATAAACGTGGAATGAGTAAACATCACCAGCGGTAATAAGATGAATATTGAGAAGTGGCCCCATTTGTTTGTTGTCTCTGATGAGAATTTTACCTGCATGGGTCCAGAATACTTTCAGGTCTTCCCTGGAACTCTTGTGGAGGTGTTTTAATACTCCTTTGTTGTTTTATTTTTATGACATAAAGAACGCCTGTGGAGTGACTGTTGAAGCACACTGCTATGTGATGCAGGGTCTTGGGGCCATCCTGGCACTGTTGGTGGGAATTGCACATGGCATGGCCTGCTTCCAACCAGGGCCTGGTGGACAGGCTTCCGCCTTCCCACCCGTTTTAAAGTACCTCTTTCAGGTACACTCACATCACCACACACCTGTAGGTCAGTACTCCAGCTGTCCTGTGACTGCCTGCAGTATGCACATAGATACCAGGGATACTGGACCTGTAAGAAGCAAAATGGATGCCCAGAAAAGGGGGCAACACTGCCAGAACCCAGTTGTCACCTGAAGGCGCATCAGAGGCCTACTCTCCCTTGCTTTGGGGGAGGGTCACATCTGACAATGAATCAGGCTCTTCCAACCCCCACTCCCACCTTTTAGCTCCAGTTCTTTCATTGCCTCAGCTTTCCACTGTGGGAAGCCTGCATTGTCCTGGCCAGCAGGCAATTCTGTCTTATTTGCTTTATGCTTTTCATTCCATTTGAACTCCTGACTTCTGATCATGGATGCTCAAGAATCTTTGGAATTGCCACCTTGAGGGGCAGGATTCTCCTTGTCCTGCTCTCTTGTCCCAGCAGCTTCTCTCTGCTGGCCAATGCTGGTACTGCATCTAACCCTGAAAGGCCTTTTCTTACCCATAGCATGTAACAGGAGCTGTTTGTTTTCTCTTTCCTAAATCACGTAATTTCTTATTTTTAAAAAATGTGGTTGCACGGTCTCAGAATTTTCCAAAATGATGTCGAAATACCCCTCCTCTTCATGCCCCTGATGACCATCTCATGAATCTGCCATAACATGTCTCCAACAGCATCCAGTACAGGCCAGGCCCTTGGCTAAGTAGGTCCTTTATGACTGAAAAGGGACATTGCTGAAATAGCTAATGAACACTGTTTGGAGTTGGTAGGTATGGGGTTTGTAAACTTGAGGACTTTATGTTAGACTCACTGTTGACATTTGGGACAAGATAATTCTTGGCTAGCTCACTTATACATTAGGACCCCACACACCAGATACCTTCACCACCTCTCCCAAGTTGGTTGTCCTTCCAGACAGCTTCTCCAGACACTGCCAAATTTCCCAGAAGACAAAACCACTCACTGCTGGGAACCACAGTGTTAGGGTGATGGAGCAGAAGGCCTGCTCTCCTCAGGATTTCCAAACACCAGAAGGTACAGGCTATACTCATTTCTGGGCCATTCCAGGCTTTGAAGGATGCCCTAATTCAAGTTGGAGATTGGCAGTCAGAGACTGCACATGCTGGAGGAGCAAGACTCATCAAGAGTCTCATAAAGGCTTTCAATGAATCCTGCTGTTTTGGGCTACCTGTCATCCTCTACCTCTCCATTCTACTGGGCTTGTGTTCCAACTCATGTCTTTCTGACCACACCTGTATCCACTTTCTTTTTTTCCATAGAGTATCGAAAGACTTGTCTGCAGGCACTTCTCTCATTTCTATGTCATCGTGGGTTTATACCCAGAATTTCCTCCTATGACAACCATTGCTGGTAATCAGTTCTGTCCCTCCTAGGTAGAGAGAGACAGACAGATAAAGAGAGACAGTCTTTCATTCCACTGCTGTTAGAGGTCCTGTCTGTCTCCCATTACACCCTGGAATCACCTCCCCAGAACCTATGCCACCCTGTTTTGAGATCTCTACCTCTTATCTGGCCTTCTACATGGACTGAAAGCTTTCCAAACAGATATATTTGGTATTTTTATCTTATAGTTTCTATTGCTATGGGAGAAAGTGCTCATAGTCATGGAATGTATTCCATAAAGAATTATTGAATGCATAAATAAATCCCTTCAGCCTTGAAGCAAAATTTCTTAAACTTAGAAGGAATAGACCTTCTTGAACTTTAAAAAAACTGGGGACAAAACGTTTTTGGACTTCCCGTATGTGTTTCTGCTCAAGGGGTAGCTGTGCCATAATTGGACGGAAGCTGGCATTGGGCCTCTAGAGTTTACTAGCACTGTGGGTGGGAAGCCTGGGCCCCTGCACACCACAATGGGGAAGTCCATCCCTCTGACCACCCAGGTGGTGTGCATGCTGGTAACGCCCAGAATACTGAAGCTTCAGATCAATGACATGCACTGTGTGGAGCCACCTTTTTTCCCAGTAGTGACTAAAGGGTATTGATAGTGGTCCCTTAGACAGCCATTGAAACATAAGGCAGGATGAGCTAAGAGCAAAAAAAATTAAAATACTGTTCTTTCTATATAATAATGGTTTCATAATACTATCTGAGAGGAGGTCTAGCTTTATGGAAAGCACTTAGAAGGCTCAGTCAGCTTTTCTTCCCAGGGTACTGTTATAATCACAAAGCCATCCTCATTATGAGCTTTGATTAATATTTATTTCTGTGTATCACAATTCATTTTATTAACTCACCCTTAGGTCTATCAATGAACTCCAGAAATGGTATTTCAGCACTGCAGGAGCAGCAGCATCAAGAGGTCTAGTGACCTGCTCAAGGATACCAGGTAAACGTGGAGTCCAGTCAAGACCTGGAGGTACCCATCATGATAAGCAATTCCCTGGCCAAGAAGGCTGTGCTCTGGGTCCACTTTGGGGCACATGCCTCCCCTCTGCACACCCAGGAGACAAGGTGAGCCACCTGTAGTGATGCCTGAGCACAGGAAGAAGCAAGCTTTTGAGATGAAGAGGGTGCCACCTCATCCCCCTGACACATGAGGTCTCTCCCTGCCTGAAGGGAGAGACCCACTGCTGCCAATTATCCACCAGGGCGAGTCTGTCTCCATGGCACATGAAAGTGGAAGAGCCTGCTTGTCATCTGCCCTTCACTCTGCGGAGAGACAGCCCCAAGAGTACTGCAAGGGTGCATCACAGGTCCCATATTAATTGGAAGGAACACGTGTAATGTTTCTAAGCCAGTACAGCCACACAGGAGATTCCACTCAGGCTTAGGACACAGCTGGGCTCACTCACCCAGAATGAATCTGTAGGAGCATCTCACAGGCCTGGCTGCGCCCTCCTGGCCACTGCCTCCCCCACCCCAGTGAAAGCGTGGCTTGCTGGGTTCCCCACCCCATCCGAGGCTTCCTGGGCTGGAGCTAACCTTCCTGCCCCTATTTGGTACCCTGGTTTCCTTTTCCCTTCTCTGGATGTGGCTTTCTATGAGTGCTCATTGGAGGAAACAGCCCAGGTCAGTGACAGCAGTCAGGTACTTATCCTGAAGAATTAAAGTCTTCATACTACAGTGATGCATGCATATCCATGTGTATAGCAGCACAAATCACCATAGCCAAACTGTGGCACCAGCCTAGGTGTCCATCAACAGATAAATGGGTAAAGAAAATGTGATATATATATATATATATATATATATATATATATACACACACACACACATACATACACACACACACACACACACACACACACACAATGGAGTTTTATTCAGCCATAAAGATGAATAAATTACATCATTTGCAAGAAAATGGGTGGAACCGGAGAACATCATGCTAAGTGACATAAGTCAAACTCAGAAAGTCAAGGGTCATGTGTTTTCTCTCATATGTGGAAGCTAGAGAGAAAAAAGGAAAGAAAAGGGACATTGTGAAAACAGATGACACCTGAGTGGACTAGAGGAAGAGGACCAGGGGAGGGAGAAGAGGAGGAAAATGTAAGGGAATACAGGGGAATGAAACAGACCAAGTATGCTTTGTGTATGTACAAAATACACCACAGTGAATCCCACCACTAAGGATAATTATAATGCATCCATTAAATCATAAATAATTGTTAATTGGGTGTTTTAATTATTATTTTCTATAGAAAACTACTGAGAGCCAGAAAGGTTATATAAGTCTTAAAGTCACACATCTGCTAAGTGGAGGAGCAAGATCGGGACTCAAACCCAGAGTTCATCTGGTCCTGGAGTCCACACTTTTAATACCATAGTGCTTCGCAAATAATCAATACGTGTGTCTTATTACTCAAACTTCAGCCAATTGTGCAAAGTCTCCATCACTACATCTTCACAGAAACCTCTCATTCTCACACATGTACGCTGTCACTCATTCACATCATCCACCACCTCTCCCTTTCCTTTGCCCAGTTACTGGATATCTCTGAACCTCATGTTCCCTTCTATTAAGCAAATATTTAGTGAGCACATGCTATGCAAAAGACTCTGTTCTGCTTCTCTGTTTATCACGTCCTTAGCTTATTTAATTAAAAAAAATGTACGTACCAAAATCCATTATGCCTGCCTCTGTATCTAAGATACAGAGATGAATCTTCCGCTTTCCAAGAACTCAGTCAAGCAGAGGAAATAAGCCATAAGCTTAAGCAAGTCCCTTCCAACCATGCAGACCAGAGCAAAAGAACAGAGGGATAGTGGAGGCCCATGACGCAGCCATGGGAAGAAGAGGCCCTTGAAGGGAGTGAGCGAGCTCATGTGAAGGCTGATCTTGGCAGCTCCATCTCCCAAGACCCAGTGCAGGCATGCAACAGACATTTGAGGCATTTTTAGAAACAGGTTCACATTTAACTAAACCAAAGATATCAGGAGAGTAAAGAGGCATTTCAAGACAAAGGAGGAAAATCACATAAGCATGAAACAACATGGAAGTCTAAGGAACTCAGGAAATCAAGTTTTGTTGTGGCCTAAATTTTGAGGGAGACATGACCTGGAGTGGGGCTGGAGGGTTTGCACGTCTCAGTGGATCCTCTTCTGCTGGGCGGTGACCATCCTGAAGGAGACCACATAGAGCACAGAGTCAGAGTTGCTGGATATGTGGCTGCAACGTGTGACGTAGCAAAAGAGGTGGCAGGAGATGCATGGGCTGACTGGGACTGCTCTTGCCAATCCAGAGCAAGGGACGAGAATGAGGACCTGTGGGCTCAGGAGACCAAGAAGGGGATGGATTCTCCAGGGCTGCCGGCCCCACCTGTCACAACTGGTTTTAAGACTGTTTTTTATATCTTTACTCAGCTATTTCAGTTATTCATTTATACATCGCTTTCTAAAGTTCAGGTGATTTACAAGGAAAGAAACAAGTATAAATTTATTCAAATAGAAATTGATTTCTAAAACATATGTAGAGAAAAATCAATATTCTAAAACCAAACCCTAGGCCAGTATCACTTACTGGTGTTGGGCATTCGATTTGGTTCTAAGCTTCCAAAGAACAAAGGCGGGGGGTGGGGGGATCCCAGCATGGAGCTACTTAAGTCTTCGTTGTTTTCTCAGAGCAATATTTTGGCTGGTATTAAATTCTGAAAGGAAGTTCAAACACTGAATCCTATCCAAGGTGCCACATCCACACTCCACCTCCCATTTCATTCACATTGTGCTCAAATGTCGGCTCTGAGCATCCTCGCCTGGGGTCCCGTCTGCACCAGCAGCTGTGCTCAAGAGCTACAGCAAATAGCTCGGATTCCACACCTATATGGGCTGCTTTCTCCTGATGGTATTTTAAATTGTACCTTCCGTTTTTGTCAAAATTGGGTCTCACCAATAGCACTTGCAGTATCTTCTTGCATTTTCTGGAAAACTGTCCATTGCTCACTGAACAGATGCTTAGGACCCGCTCTGAGAAGAACCTGTTTCACCAGGAGATCATCTGGCCTGGAAGCAAGAAAATGAAGTTCTGGTGCCCATGAGCCTGTCCTTGTAAGGAAAACGACACATAATACAAACCGACACACATATGATGTCGGTTATTGACAGGTGCTGGGAGGAGACACTGTGTGCTATTACAAGGGCTTGTTCAGGAAGTCGCCTTCCAGGGCTCAGCTTCCATCTCCCGCCTTCTCCTCGGCAGCATCACCTTTTCCTTAGCAACAGAGCACAGAATAAACATGACAAAACCAAATACCTTGCACCAAGTTGACCATTAAGGATGGCAGGAAATCTTTCCGCTGTGATTCGAGGCAGAGACTTTTGCCAAATTGTTTGTAACGAAAAAATAACAGTCCTCATCAGTCAGGTCATTTCCATGGCAAACTGATTTGCACCGAAGCTACTGCATTCCCGTCCAGGCGGCCAGACGAGCTGCCATTCCCGCAGCACTTGTTCAGGCCACGCCCTCAATGATCCGCAGCTCACTGAACCAGAGTCCTGGCACCCACGTGCTGTGGACTGAACTCTGACCTCCCCCAGCCCCAAAGTCATGCACTGAAGCCCCAACTTCCAATGGGATGGTTTTTGGAGATGGGACCTTTGAGAAGTGTGATGATTTGGATATAAGGTGTCCCCAAAAGCTCCTGTGCTAAGGCAGGAATGTTCAGAGGTGAAATGATTGGATTATGAGAACTGTGACCTAATCAGTCCATCCTAGTTTGGATGGACTCACTGGGTGGTACCCTAGGCAGTTTGGGCATGATTGGAGGCAGTAGGTCACTGGGAATGTGCCCTAGAAGGGTGCATCTTCCCTGTGGTCCCTTCCCCGTCCTGTCTCTCTGCTTCCTGACTGCCACAAAGGGAGCAGCTTCCATGCCCTTCTGCCATGATGCCCTGCCTCACATTGGACCCAGAGCAATGGAGTCAGCCCACCATGGACTAAACCTTTGAACTATGAGCAAAAATAAACTTTTCCTCCTGTAAGTTGTTCTTGTTGGGTATTTTAGTCACAGCAATGCAAAGCTGACTAAAACAAGAGGTGATCAGGTTAGACGTTGTCATGAGGATGGGGTCCTCATGATGACATTAGTGTTTGCTTACAAGAGACACCAGAAAGCCTGTTCTGTCTGACCCTTCTGCCACATGAAGAGAGAAGACCACAGTCTGCAAGCCATGAGCAGAGTCCTCACCAAAACCCAACCATGCTGGCCCTTTAACCTTAGACCTCCAGCTGCCAGAACTGTACCTAAATAAATTGTTCTTGTCACCACACAGCCTAAGGTGACATGGCAGCCTGAGCAGAACAGGACACAAAGCATTGTGAGAGGCGATAGACCCTGTGGTTAGGAAGCTGGCCCTGGAACCAGACTGCCTGGGTCTCCACCCTGGCCCCACAAATTCCTAGCTGGGTAACCTTGAACAGATTACTTAACCTCTCTGGTATGGGTCTCCTTGTCTGTAAAATGATGGCAATAATCATAAATACCTCACAGGCCTCTGGGTGAGGGAAGAAATAAAAAGGATAAAATCGTGACTTAAGTTTTGGACACTTCAGGCGATGAGAATATTATTACCTGAAAGGGCAGCTGAGGTAATGCTGATCTCATCTTTATTGGGGCTCCATCGTCCCAATGACACCAAGAGCTGACTGTCTAAAGGGCTGTTACCCCTTAAGAAGATGGAAACCACTCGGCAATTCCAGGGAGGACCTGGGGGGCCTTTGACACTTACAGGAGATGTTGTCATCATTTCCAGTATTACTATTCTTTTCCTTCTGTCCCCATGATACCATGGAGGTCAGAGTTGGGAATAGGCAGATGACAATAAGCCTGGCCCGTGAATGGCTCTACCCTGGTGCTCAATGACGAATTCTTTGAATAATTCACTCCTCGCCTGAAACCTTGCCCTAAGATGTTCAGAAGATTCCTTTGAAAATAGTTTGCATTGCCTGAAGCAAGTTCAGCTCTCAGGTGACATCACTGCTGTTCTAAGTTTCCAGAGAATGACGTCCAGTGTGTCTTAGTCACAGGAGGGCTGCTGTCGTGATGAGCAGCTGCATTTTCCTCTTTGTTCCTGTTTTCTCCATGGACAAAGCAAGTCTCCACATAGAAGTAATAGAAAGTCGGCACAACTCTGGAATCGCTTTTGGAAGGGATTCTAGAAGGCCTCCTTGGCACCTGTCTTCCTTTGTATTTGTTCATAGCCTTTTCCTTTACATACAATGTTGTTGCTTAAATGGAAAAGGTGAGGGGAAAAGACTTTGAGACAGGCAGGGGGTTGATGGATGTCCCAGAATCACCAGGGCCTCCTCTTCTATCTTTTTCTTCTACCCCTGACTCCTTTCACACATCCCTATCCACCCAGCCATGCAGCACTACACTTTCTGCAAAGCACAGCTCAAAACCACCAATGGTATCCCTCCCCAACTCCCCAAACCCACAGCAGTACCCTGGACTCCAGCAACATGGGGATTGGGACTCCTTGGGCCCGTTAATGTCCACATCAGGCATGATGAACCATCTCTCAATGTGTATAATTGGTCCCCCTAGGGAAGCACGAGCCCTGGAAGGGCAGACCCCCTCTCACTTGGCTCTCTGTGTACTTGGTGTGTGTAGTAACAGGCTTTGGAAGAATTACTTCCATGGTAGCCTTGACCCATGTTCTCTAGGGCTTAGTCCTAGAAGACTACAGATACTTACTTTGTGGCTGAGTCCTAGCCTTTATGTGGTTCACATCCAGGCTTCCTTTCAGTCTCGAGGAGCCCAACACTGTGCCATAGGCCTTGAGGAAGCTGCCCCTCTCCTTCAAATCCTGCTCACCTCATTCTCTCCCTCTACCAGTGAGCTGCGTTCTCTAATTTGCCCTGTACTCATCAACTCTGTCTTCCACTAGCACAAGGCACGCCCAGGTTGTACACAGTCTTGATAAAGGAGAGGCGCTACTCTTTCAGAAGGGAATCACTCACAATACAAGTTCATGTGCTTAGTCTGTAAAGAAAATATTCCCCCTGCCCCAAAACAGTAGCTTGAAAATTGGTGTGTTCACTTTATGACATCATTTCTTGGCCAGAATGGTGCCTTGTTTGATTTGTGAAATATGTTTAGGATGATTAGTAATGGGTTCCTGGGTGTCACTCACTGATAACTTAAATATTAGCTTTGCACACAAGTCCTAGAGATGAAGATGAGGAAAATGTAGTATTTATTTCTCATGGGGCATAATTCCTTCTGTAACCAGCTAATACGTGAATATTTTTCAGGTGGTTTATCTTTTAAGATTTTTCTAAACATCTCAGCAAGGCTGTTCTAGTTTGTCACTCACATTTTGGAAATGGATGGACACTTTCCAACAGCAGAGAGAGAACACTGATTGGAGCCACTGTGGTGTCCCAGAGGAGCCCATATAAGACCTGAGCTCTGATATGACACGAACTTCTTTTCCCTTTTAAATAATTTTCTCTGTCTTGAAAAAATAAGAAGAGACACCTGCTTCTCCTTCCTGTGAGCTGCTGGCTTTCAGGAATAGAAATAATTTGAAAGAGCAGCCAAGGAAATGTGACAAAACCTGTCTATTGATCACTCTTCTTACCTCTTCAGGCACTTTATCTCTGGTCATAGAGAGTGAATGGGAGAAAATATCCTCCATATAATTTTTCCTCCTCAGTTCCTCTGTGCCTCTAATGGCCACAACTGCCTTACTACCTCCACCCCCACCTCCACACCATGGGGTTGCTAACACAGCCTATAACACCTTACCAACACCTTCCAACCTTGGTTATTTAGCAATAATATGTATTGGGTGAAATGAGAGCTTTTCCCTCCATTTTATGTTTTAATTGAATAACCTCCTTGTGCCAGATAGTGTGTTAGAAGATATTGTCTAATATGGGAATCAAATTCTCACTGGTAATGGTGCTGCTAATACATTCTGAGATACCCCAACATCAATACCAACTAGTTATTTAATGATGAAGTCAAATTTGTTGAGTTTGGGGGTTGTTTAAATGTGACAGAAGTTGGTCCAGTGGTTCAGGGTTGTCCACAGTCACCTGATTTTTCTGCCTTCCATTGGTATCCTTCACCCTTTTTTCTTCATGGTGTCAACATGGCTGCAGCAGTTCCAAGCTTCACATCCGAGGAACACACATCCAGGAGAGGTAATTTTCTTTCCAAGCATTTCAATAATAGTCCCATAGCCATCCCTGAATGACAAGCCAACTGTCATTCTCACCCACCCCTTTTCGATCACACCCTGTCACTCAAGGCCAGGACTTAATACATCATGCCTGGATTATAAGAATTTCCCAGCTGCGCTCACAGACTGCTCTTCTCTTCTCGATCTGTAGTCATTTTTCTAGGAATTGCTCAAACTTCTCTCTGATACTTTCCCCTGATTCCTTATATTTTTACTTCCTTTTTTTTTGACAGGCCCTGGGATTCTGTTTATGTTCCCATACTGTGTCCTACAGATTAGACCTTCTCTCTGCTAGTGGCAGGATCATTCTCATGTTCTTTAGTTTTTCAGCAAGCTTTCTTCAGTCACCTGCTGATTCCACAGTCCCCATGTTACTCCCCATACACACCCTTCCTTGCCTACTCATCCACCAAGATAAAAGGTAGATAAGAAGCTTTGTGCCAAAACACAGACCAATGGCACCTAGTATCGGCTCCATGTTCTAGAGTCGAATATTAATTGATATTTGTGTAGACTTCACAAATACCTATGGTATGTTTCTTCTACTCTGCCACCTTTTCCCACACCTAAAATTTAACCAGCACTGGCTCAAAATTATCTTTCAACAAGTGAGAGAATCAGCAAGAACCCAGATGTTTGAATCTGGAATTTAGGGGCTTGAACCTGAACCATGAGCCTCACAGTGAAGCCTAGTCACATGAGAATCTAATGTGACTTGGGGTGGTATTCCAGTCACCCTCAGGAGTTGATTTTCAAGATTAGAAGCTTCCCTCTTAGGATCTTAGCTCTAGGATTTGGCTATCAGACGTCAAAAACTCTTGGGTAATTGTGGTACAAATTCTGAACATTTTTCAAAACCTACTGTTATTACTATTACTACCTAGGACGTGCTCCACCCACATACTCTAGGTTTTGGTCACTCCTGAGAATGAATATTTTCCAAGAATTCTTTCCCATCATTTCAAAGCATTTCTCTGAAAAACCTATTCTAGAGACATAGTTAGAAATATAGGAATCAAGAAACCCATCAGAAAGAATGAATGATTACTTTTTGTGAGAAACAAAACTTTAAAAACTTCTACCTATTCAAAGCATTAACCAAGAGACACTTGCACAACCCCTAGGAGCTGCTGAGATCCCTGCCAGTTGATTGTCTGCTAATGTTGATGCAGTGACTTAGGATCATTGTAAAAACAAATCTTTACAAACCCATGAAGACATGATGTTGTGAAACATTGGATAGCTGGGCAGATGGATGCGTGGATGGGTGACTATGTGGTTGGATGGATGGATAATGGATAGAAATGCAATAAAGCTAATAAACTAAAATATTGATGGTAATTCCAGTGATATGTTATGGGTGTTCACTGTAAAATAATTTCAATTTTTGCACATGTTTGAAAATTTTCAAAACAAAGTGTTGGAGGGAAAAACATCTTGACTAACGAAAGGATGGACCACATGAGGGAGAGGGACACAGACACACTCTTGCAATAAGTCTATAGACAAGAAAGAAGGAATCTACTTAAGCACAGACATTATGGGCTGGAGTTCAGCAGCATGCACTGGGCAGAACAAGAGATAGACATCAAATAGATTCTGTGAGAGCTGCCAAAGACAGGCAATAGACACAGCTGGTGGAGCATGAATTCATCCACCACCAGTTGCCCCCTCACCCAAGATCCTATTTTCTGAACACTCCAGCAGAAGGGAAGAGAAAGCCTTGAACTCTATGCCAATCATTCTCCCTACATCCTGTCCTTTTCTTTATGCAGAAAATCTGAAAACGGGTTTTATATTGTGTGCTTACTGGATGTAAGAATCGCTTACCCCTTTCTGGGGAAAAAAGCATCGCTTACCCCTTTCCGGGAAAAAAAGTCTCACTGATTTTTCCAGGAATCCTAAACTTCCCTCAGTGAATACAGACTCAGCACCCTGTCCTACCTAGCAAAAGGTGTGGACAAGTAACACTAGTGAGGCCAAGGAGGAACTTTCTCCAGAAATTTTAATCTTGCACTGAAAACATGCATTCCTCAAAGCATGTATTTATTAGTTGCTGCTACCTGAATTCTTGACACCTCTCTGGACTTCTGTGACTCTGGGCGGTGTTGTTTCTATTGCTTGTAAACAAACAAAAACCCTGAGAGCAGCATTGTAGTAGTTGCCATCTTAAAAATTAAGAAACCTAAGCTTACAGGGATTAAGTATCTTGGCTCCCGTCACCTTCTGATGTTTGTACTGGAGTCTCTCTGCCATCAAAACTCGGCTACTTCTGCACTTGAGCTTGTTTCCCTGAACTCTACAGATGGAGTCCAAATCCTACTTTAGTCACTTACTAGTTGGGTAAGTTTGTGTACACTATGTGCCAGTTTCAAATTTTCAGTTTTCTGATCTGTAAAAGGGAGTGGTGATATTCATGCATCTCTGTTGTAGAGAGGATGAAATAAGCTAATTTATGTAAGGTGTGTGGACACAGTGGTCGGCGTTTAATAACATGCTCAATAAGTGTGAGTTGCTAGAATGATGATGGTGGTGGTGGTGGTGGTGGTGATATCAGCCAGGGCTCTGGCAAGTAAAAAGGGATGTTCAAGGAGAGTTTAATGAAGAGATCATTTAGAAAAGTGAGGGCCGGTTGAAGGAAAACCAACAACCTGGGTGAAAGAAACAGGACAAGTTGCAAATAAGAACAGAATGGCAAGAACTGGAGTCACCAGCCCAGCCTCTGAAATAGTGGCTGTGGTAGATAGGACCATGTGTCACCCAGCAAGGAAGAGCCAGGCAAAAAGCAATCCTACTCCCTCCCTCCAGCTCACCCTCTACTCCACAAGTTGTGTAACAGAACAAGAAGCCAGAAGACAAGGAAGTGAGATTGACAACGTCTAGTTGACATAAAGGCCACCTCCTAAATACACGGAGCAGAGTCGAGGAAGCTCTATAATCACCAACAGATACTTCACCTCAGCATCTTTTGTCTGAATGAAAAACATGCCTTTCCCAAAGTGAGGACCCTTAAAAATCCTACCAGCTACCATGTCTTTGTAGGGGATGTGAATTCAATCACATCCCCATCAAAATCTAAAAGTTTAGACATGGCTGGTGCCTTGTATTTGAGGTGGCAGAGAAACAAGAAAGAAGGAATAACGAATATAGATGAATATAGTCTCTGAGCCAAGCATGAGAAGCAAGGTGTCAAGCATGGTGTCCTCTTCCCCCATCAGTCCCCTGTTCTCCAGCCCTTCTGCTGGATTGGGTTCCTTAATTGTGAGAAAGTTTTAGGATAATCTGGAGGTTCAAAGTCCTTAGTCTTGCCTGTGTCTGTCCATCTATTTCCACTCCATGTTCCAAGGTTCTACTGTTGCCTCTGCTTCATAACAAAACAGACACTGGTGTTGTAGTTCTCAGTCCCTGGAGTGAGCCTCACTCCGACCTAACGTGCTCAAGATGGTAGGCAACTGCTTTAGAGCTTTCCGAAGGTTTTCTTACTTTCTACTTGTGCCCTGGCTAGACCTTCAAAGCTTTGAATTTATCCTTTTATCTGTGTACATCACTTAGAACTGACAGAAACCACCAGCTCACACCACAATCTTGATAATTATCATTGTCACCATAGCAACCAAGGACCATAGCTAATTGTCTTTCGACGCCTTGCCCTCCACCTGCACTGCACCCCAATCCCTGTTCCTAGTAATAATTGGAATAACATACCATAGATTATCTGCATCCCATTTTGCTACAAGAAGGTTCTATGTTCTCATCAGATTCATTAGCAACCCGTGGCAGTTTCTTATCACTGCTACAACAAATTACCACAAACTTACTGGCTTAAAACAACTCCTATTTATTATCCTACAGTGGCGTAAGTCAAAAGTCTGATACAGGCCTCACTGGGCAAAAGTACAGAGACCTAAGGAGGACAACCTGATTCCTTAACTTTTCTCTCTCTAGAAGCTACTGGCGTTCTCTGGCTCATGGTACCTTCTGTCTTCAAAGTTAGCAATGGCTGGTCAGTCTTCCTCATACCATATCACACTGTTGCTAACTCCTCTGCCTCCTTCTTCCATTTTCAAGGACCCTTTTGATGACATGGTTATCCTATCCAGGATAGCCTCTTTATCTTTAAGACAGCAGACTAGCAACCTTAATTCTATCTACAAACATAATTCCCCTTTTGCCACGTGACATAACATATTCACAGATTCCAGGGCTTGGAACGTGGACATCTTTGGAAAGCTAGTTTTCTGCCTATCACACAGTACAATCCCATATAACATCTTACAGGCTATTTCCAGTGGTGGCGTGATCTTATCTGTCTGGGTCCTGTCAGAAAACAAATGGCACATTCAAAAGGGATGATTGGAGAAGAGGTAAAGAAGAGGCAATTACAAAGTTTACATGGGATAAAGAAAATCAACAAGGGATTGGGGAAAAAGTAACCTAAAGATAGTCACAGCAGCTAGGGGAAAGGATTGGGGGAAGCAGTTCCAAGAACCAATTGAGGGATGTGGTCTTAGGGAGAGGAACCCAGCCAGAACAGAACCATGACCTGGTAGGATCATAACCAGGGGAGGAAATGCCCTCAATTCTCTCTCCTTCTACCCTTTGACCTCCTTCCAGAGCTGCCCATTGTCCAAACCTGCCCAAGTCAGGAGGCAAGGAAACCTAGTTGTTTTAGTCAGCGGTGATGAAAAGACCTGACAAGAATAATTAGAGGAGAAAGTTTATCTGGGGTCTCATAGTTTCAGAGGTCTCAGTCTAGATGGCCAACTCCATTCTTTGGAGCCCAAGGCATCACATAAGACAGAATAAGCTTGCTAGAAAGAGCTCACTTTTTTTTTTTAATTTTTTTTTGGTTGTTGATGGATCTTTATTTTATTCATTTATTATTTATATGTGGTGCTGAGGATTGAACCCAGGACCTCACGCATGCTAGGCAAGTGCTCTACCACTGAGCTATAGCCCCAGCCCCAAGAGCTCACTTTTATAATAAAAATACTTCCATAATAACCAATTAACCCATTAATCCATGAATAGATAAGTGCACTCGTAAGCATAGTACCTTCATGACCCAACCACCTCCCCTAAAGTTCCACCTCCAAATACCACTAATGTATGACTGTAGAAATTAAGTTTCCAACATGGAAATTCTGGGGACACACTCAAACCACAGCACTAGTGAACATAAGTTTTAATCTGTTTGACCACTTCCCTGATGGACTGTCCTGCCTAAGAGAGCCCCATCTGCTTTGAGAGACTTGCCTCAGACTTTTACTGAATACAGAGTACACATAGGGTATGTGAAATAAAGGTTCTGTTATGCCTGTCCACTGGTGTTCTGAATCATTTCAGCCATCTTGGGCAGGGCCTCTATGCATTGCATTATCCAGATGTATTTTGGATAACTATTCTGCATTAGTACCTTTGCTTAACAGGGTGAAGGTCCTAGTCTGTTTTGCCCATCCCAGAAGGCCTAGTCCTAGGTCAGTGTCTGAAAATCCAGAATCCCAATTATCCTAGCACAGAATGTACCCTAGGGAGCCAATTCAATCCTGAGCAAGGAAAACCTTGCCCAGGGTAACTTCAAATGTTTATAATCGATATCACATGGGGGGTTCTGAAAAACCAACAATTTGGTAAGAGAGAAACCTGCTATGGAATACATTATTCAAAGTTAAACCAAAATATTCCTGAGGGTTAACGCATTTCTGGTCTATAGAGGTATTTCTCCCCATCTTGAAAAAAAGGAAAACTGTACAGAATGGAAATCAGTTCTAATTTATTTATTGAGGTCTCCTTTTCCCTATGCTGAGAAAACTAGGCATTGCTTGCCTCCATCCCATCCCCCACCAGCACTGTGTAAATTTCCCAGAGGACATGGAGCAGCTGCCTCCCACCTCAGGGTCCTCTGGCAACTGCCTTGAGAAGGGCTCTGTTGTCAGCTGTGGAATCAGCTGTTTGTTTCCTTTCCCCAGCAAAGGAAGACACTGGAAAATAGAAAAATTTAAATATCCTTTGTCTAAGGACAGGGTGGGAAGACATGATTCTTTTGTTTCTTCTGTAGTTTGTCTGGTCTCTAATCCAGTGCTGGACATCAAATATGTGCTCTGCCAAACTTAGTTTTTAAAAGGTCTTGGTACTGACTTCATGGACTATTTTAATGAAAAAAAAAAGAAAGAAAGAAAACTGCACAGATTGCTCCTGGGACACACGGATCCTCATTGTCTTTACCTCATGGAAATCAGGCCTAAGTCAGTGTTGACTGCCTAGTATCTCAGAAGTGGGCTCCGTTTTGTGAAGGATGACCATTCAGCCTACCATTAAAGCTCCTTAATGCTGTTCAGAATAAAAGCCTGACAGAAAAGCAGCCAGAATTAGGAAGGCCAATTTCCTGGACAAATAAAGAAAGAACCCTGCCAGGCTGAGCATAGCCGAGTATCCTCTCTGGAGTCTATTCCTAAGAGTGGGGTAAGACATCCATTTAGCCCTTAATCAAAGAGCAGGAAATGCCCAGTAAAGGGAGACAGCGTATTTAAGAAATGCCAAATGTCAGAACATTCAAAATGAGTAGCAAATTGCTGTGTGGTACACATGTGGACTCATCATCCAGTGATAGTAGAGAAAGGAAAACAGCATCATCTCCATTTGTGAAGGTGGAGGGAAGAGTGGTCTATGTGTGTATGTATGTGTTTGTGTGTGTGACTCATCCCAGATAATGAGGATCTTGAAATATTTCAAGATGACATACTTCCTCTCCTTCCTGATCTTTCTACCTCTTGCTCAAAACTCTTGGGACTATATAAAATGCAAAAAAAGCTCTTTGCTACATTTGCCACATAAACAAATGTAGTCTGATTCTAAAGGAAGGATGGGAGTTGCCTTCCTTTTTTCCCCTTGTATCTTTTCCTTTAGTGTACATAGAGTAATTTCTTGTCCTTATTAAGTTTGATTGTCTCCAGTGAGACTGTCAAAAACATTCAGGCCCACTCAGTCTTTCAGTTTAACCCCATTCCATTGGTACATTCCTGACATATACTTTAATTACAGAAATGAGGCTAATCATTAATAATTCCTCACCTGAAAATTCTATAAATTAAAGAAACTAGAAATTTGAGGACACATAATTCACATTTATTTCAGTATCACATGAAAGAATCCTAATCCTGGGTACTTAAGCTACTTGAAGAGTACTTATTGGCTTATTAACTAAGTGTGAATGATTTGGACAAAACAAGAACCAAGAGATAAACATTTATCATCAGAAATCTCCGTCTCAGCTCTCTGCTCCTCCCTGTTCTAGCCACATCCCTGAGACAAGATGACGAAGGTTGAAGTGAACAAATTTGGCTATATTAGGCCCCTGGTCACCAGGGCTGCTTTCAACTCCAGCAAAGTGGATGCTGTCACCATCAATGACCCCTTACTTGGCCTGGTCAACTTCCTGGTCAACGTGTTCCAGTATGATTCCACCCACGGCAAGTTCAGTGGCTTAGTCAGAGCTGAGAACAGGTAGCTTGCCATCAGTGGAAAGCCTAGCTCCGTCTTCCAGGAACGAGATCCCACTGACATCAAATGGGGTGATGCTGGTGCTGAATGTGTTGTGGAGTCCATTGATGTCTTCACCGCTATGAAGAAGGTCAGAGCTCACTTAAAGCATTGAGCCAAAAAGGTATCTGTTCTGCCCCTTCTGCTGTTGTCCCCATGTTTTCAATTGATGTTCACACCTGAGAAGTATGACAATCCCCTCAAGATCATCACCAATGCCTCCAGCACCACCAACTGTTTAATCCCCCTGGCCAAGGTCTTCCATGACAACTTTGGCATTGTGGAGGGACTTGTGACCACTGTTCCTGTCATGGACTCCAGAAGACCATGGATGGCCCCTGTGGGAAATTGTGGTGTGATGGCCACAGGCCTTCCCAGAACATGATCCCTATATCTACTGGCACTACCAAGGCTACCTGCCAAGTCACCCCTGAGCTGAATGGGAAGCTCACTGGCATGGCCTTCTGTGTGTCCTGCCCTGATGTGTTAGTCATGGATCTGACCTACCTTCTGGAAAAAGCCTCCAAACATAATGACATGAGGCAGGAATTAGAGGTCCCCCTGAAGGGCATCCTGGGCTATCCCAAGGACCAGTTCGTCTCCTGAAATTCTAACAGGGTTGCCCATTCTTCCATCTTTGATGTGGAGTCAGCATCGCCCTCAATGACAGACTCATTTCTTGGCATGGCAATGAATTTAGTTATAGCAACAAGATGTTGGACCTTACTGTTCACGTGGTCTCCAAGGAGTCAAAGTCCCTGCACCACCTGCCCCAGCCAAAACATGAGAGGAAAAGAGAGGCCCTCAGCTGCTGGGCAGTCCCTACCCCAGCCTGGTCCTCCAGAACACTCTCTCTCCCCTCTTCACAGCTTCTATCCCAGGTCCTCTGAAGAAGGGGTGGGGCTTAGGAAACCCTGCTTCATCAGGTACTGTCAATAAAGCACTGCACCCAGAGAGAAGAGAAATTCCTATGTCTTTCCATTTCTCCTCTATCTACTTAGTTTTGTTTTATATGCAGTTTGTATAAATCAGGGTTTGTGGTCACAAAAATCAGAAGTCAATTCTGGCTCCACTAAACAGAAGGGATATTCACTGGAAGTATTTTGAATAATATATAGAACTGAAGCAAAAGGCAGAAAAGCAGTCTTGGAGAGAAGACAGCAAGTAAAGGAGGCAGGGAAGCGGAGGTCTCCAGCAGGAGCAAGTCACAGGAAAGACTCCATCACCACCAGAGGCTGAACTTCCAGGCACATGGTACGCAGCCCCCATCCGCTGTCAGAGTGAGTACCTTCCAACCATCACTTTCTCCATATCTGTAGTTAAAATATACTCCAGTTCGATACTCAGGATCTAAGAAAGCAACCGTGACAGGTGTCCCAAGGTGGGCCTGGTTTAAGGCTCATTCTATGCTCTATTTCCACCCTGACTAGTATGGCAGTGGCATTCTGGGTCCTCAGGAATGAATGTTCAGGGCCAGGGTCCAGTGATCCGTCCTCCCCAAGAAGTGTTGTGCAGTTTCCCTGTGGTTCCCTGGGGAATTCTTGGAGGTAGATCCACAGTGTGTACTTCAGTAAAAGTTCCCAGACTCCCCTTCATTCAGAGTGTTCTGGGAGTTGATTCAGATCTGGGAAATGGGAGAATCATCCTTGTTCAAGTAAGGCCTCTTTGCAACCAAACTGAAGATTTTAGTTAAACAAATCAAATTGAGACTTGGTAGTTGTTCATTTATTTCGGTTTAGGGACCTTGTGATGAGTAAACGACTGTGATTCAAAATCTTCAGATCACCCCCACTGGACATGCTGCCATCTGATGGTGGCCACATCTGCCTTGTCTCTCCTGGTTAAAGGCTGTTATTTTGACTTCCAACTTTCCAGGATCCTGATGACATGGGACCCCTAACAATTCAACATTGCTCCCCACTGTTGGCTATCCCCAGGTTGCAGACAGAAGCCACTAGAGTTCTTTTCTCAGATGTGGGAAGAACAGCTCTCAACCATGTGTTTTTCAAGGATTTAATGAGATCTAGACACCCTTGGGAATATAATTAGAGAGTGGGTGTGTGGGCTCACCATCTAAATCTGCTTTAGTATATTTTTTTTTTTACTTTATTTTATTTATTTATTTATTTTTATGTGGTGCAGAGGACAGAACCCAGTGCCTCACATGTGCTAGGCAAGCGCTGTACTGCTGAGCCAGCACCCCAGCCCAGCTTTAGACTTCTTAATACCCCAGATACTTTTGTTTTGTCATATTCTTTCAGAAGAAGCTCTGATGTATAACTTTTGTTACATCAGGGCATCGTGTCCTACAACCCTGTCCTCGTCTGCATTACTTTTGTGTGAAGCTATGTCACCATCAGGCGAGTATTTTAAGCTTCAGTAAAGGAGAAAAGGATATCAACTTCATTTTAAGTTCAAATTAAACCAGAAGTTGCACACCTTACTTTTCCTCATATCCCATTGGCCTAAATGTATTCACGTAGCTATTCACACATAGCTGTAAAGATCAGGGCTATAGTTTGGACCTTGAAAGTTCCCCCAAGGCCCATGTGTTAAAGGCTTGGTCTCAACTTGGTGCTAGTAGGAGGTGGAAATTTCAAGAGTTGGGGCCTACTAGGAGCTCTTCAGATCACTTCAGGGTTACCCTTGAAGGGGATAGTGGGACACCTGCCTCTTTCTCTTTCTTTTTTTGCTTTGGGGCCATGAGGTGAGTGGTTTTGCTCAACCATGCACCCCTGCCACCTCACCCTAGTCCCGAAAGCAACAGAGTCAACCAATCATGGACTGAAATCTCCAGAACTGTGAATCACAACAGACTTTTTCTCTTTATAAGCTGATTATCTCAAGTATCAGTTATGGTAATGGAAATCTGACTAAAACCACCAGGGACTGGGGTCTGTATCTGTGTGGTTATCTGCTTAAGGAAAAGAAAGAAAAAGATTTGGGGGAACAACTACCAGTCTTCAAACTTTTAAGTAAAGAAGAAAGATATTGAGTAGATTATAGGATTATTAGAAGGTTTGAGAGCTAGGAATAGAAAACAGACAACATTCAAAGGTTCCCAGAGAGTTGTGAACACAACCAAGTTCAAGTCTGTGGGCACTATCACGGGATATTGTTGCAAATATGTCTGACAGTGCCACACAGCTGTCATTCAATTTTCTCCTGTATCAAGGTTCTGAAAATAATCTCTCCTCTTTCTTCATCTTTACATCACAACCTTTATACCTGAACTCTTGAATGAGAGTCACACTGATAAGACTCAGTCTGATTGACTGAGATAAAGCTCCTGGGGCGGGGTGGGGGTAAGAGGGAAGAATGCATGGCCATTTTGTTAGTACAGTTGGAGGCAGGACTCTGCTCCCAGCCAGGGGTCACACAATGGACATACCAAACTGGAAGAGGGGTTGTTTGTTGGGAAACCCAAGAAAGACAAACACCCATTATACAGGCTGTCTTTTTGGCCAGCAAGGGTGTTTGTCAAGAAATCCAGCTCATACCTCCCTAGTTACCAACTCCGATAGTAAAGAATGACTCTTTAACAACATGCATTTGTTAAGCTCAGGAGAAATCCTGATTGCTCCTGTTTGGGTGCTCCTCCCTGTGCCCATCACTGAGGTCATGAGAGTGGCATGCTTACTTGGCTCATCCAGGGCACAGTGCCCATGTTTGTGATGGAGGGGGGCATTAGGGAAGACATTGCAGCTGAAAATCATTCATAATCCATGAAGTGGGGAGAGGCTGGTCACGCCAAGAAAGAATACTAAAAGATAAAAGTATAAAGTCCATTTTAAGAGGCCGCATAACTATTTAGACTTCATTTTAACTAACATTTTTAAAACTTTTGTTATTATGGCTTCCTTTCTCAATCACCTGAATGTCTTTATAAACCCTCAGATGTTATTACTAATGGACCTCAGATTTTATCAGTCATCTCATTAAAACCATATGTAAACCTTCAACTACAAAGGACTAACTACTGTTAGTCCTTTGGGATTAACCTTCCAGCCACAAACAAACAACAGTCTCTACAAAATGCAAGAGACAATTTTTTACAGGCATTGAAAACAGGCAGCACAGAACTGTGATTCTTGAAAGAAGAACTCACAAGATAAGCTCCATAACTCCAGAACTGCCCACAGACAGCTTCAGAGTTTGGAGATGCTGAACTGGCTGGGATCTTTAGAGCAAGACAGGGCACCAGAAAGCAAGGTGCTTCACAGAAAGGGGACTCAAAAGTCCAGGTGGAGGTTCTTCATGCATCCTTGCCTAATGATAAGACTAGTGTTCAGGGTGAGAGACTATACTAGAATCACAGGAGAGTGGGTACTGTGGGATTGAGTGGGAAAAGCAATATCAGAGATTAAACAGTCCTAGAAGACACTAGAGTTCTGATCCAGCCAGAATGTAGGGTCCTCCTTAGTACCCTGAGTGTCCATCAGAGATACCAATAAAGTCATGCTGTAGGGGTGAGGATCATGCTACAATGAGGCCTAAAATAGGCCCACCCTAGCAAAACTTAAAAAAAAAAAAAATTCAGATGTGTAGGGATTTCAAATTTGGAAACTGACTATACCCAGATTAGAAGGTCTTAGAAAATACCTTTTACTTTCCCCATGTGTCTGAAATGACAGTGTAAAACAAGTCTATACAGGTTCAATGTGCTCAACAGTAATCGAACCACCTCCTTGGAACAAAAGTCAATGCTCTTTTTTTTTTTTAGTTGTTGATGGATCTTTATTTTATTCATTTATTATTCATATGTGGTGCTGAGGATCAAACCCAGGGCCTCACGCATGCTAGGCAAGCGCTCTACCACTGAGCTACAGCCCCAGCCCAAAGTCAATGCTCTTGAGAGGATGATGATAGAATCCAAAGGATTTACGACTTATGGTCTGTAATGTCTACTATATAGTTTAAACAATACTAAAGTGCAAAAAATAATAGTAAAAACATAAGCCATAGTCAAGGAAAAAAGTAGTCAACAAAAATCAATTACCAAGTGGCCCAAAAATTTGATATGCAGATAAAAGACTTGAAGCAGCAATTATGCAGAATTTCAAAGATTTAAAAGAAGATATGGCCTCACTGAGTGATCAGATAGGGAATATTAACAGAGGAATAAAAACAAGAAGAAAAAAGATCTAGATAAAAATTCTAGAGCTAAAATGTAAAGTAACTGGAAAGTTCACTGGAAAGGATTTATGGCAGAGTGGAGATGACAGAACAAATTATCAGTGAACGTGAAAACAGATTCATAGAAATCATCAAAAATTAGAAAGGTGTATAATTGAAATCTCAAAAGGGAAAGAAAGTGAGAAAGGTTTGGAAAAAAAAGTTGTAGAAATAATGGGCCAAATTCTTCCAGATTTGATGATGGACATACATTTGCCAATTCAAGAAGTATAATAAATTCCAAACAGGATAAACATCAAGGAAACCATGAGCAGACACATCATTACTGCTGAGAGCCATGTGAGAGAGGTCAAGTGTAATGCACAACATTAGGAAGCTGTTCACTACCCTCGAGCTCCTTCCCTGGAGCTTGGGGTGGTGGAAAGAGATTGACTAGACACAGGCATGAGAATTTTGGAATGATAGGAATGTTCTATGCATTGATAGTTCTATGCATTGATCAGCACACTTTGCACTTCAAATTCACATGTTTTATTGTATGTCTGTAATTTCTTTTTGCTTAATATTTTTTTAGTTGTCAATGAACCTTTATTTTATTTATTTATATGCAGTGCTGAGGATTGAAACCAGTGCCTCACACATACTAGGCAGTTGCTCTGCCACTGAGCCACAACCCTAGCCCTTGTATGTCTGTTATTTCTAAATCAAGATTACTTACAACTGGGCACAGTGGCACACGCCTATAATCCCAGAGGCTTGGGAGGCTGAGACAGGAGGATCGCGAGTTCAAAGACAGCCTCAGCAACAGCGGCGAGGCACTAAGCACTTCAGTGAGATCCTGTCTCTAAATAAAATACAAAATAGGACTGGGGATGTGGCTTAGTGGTCAAGTGCCCCTGAGTTCAATCCCTGGTAAACCCCCCCCCCAAAAAAAAAGATTACTTACAAAACTAGAGGTGATATTTAAGATAACACTTTAAACATCTTACTTTGTCTTCATGTTTTTAGTCTTAACATTTTCATGTATATAACATTTTCATGTATATAAATCTGGCTTCGGTTCTTTCTGTAAAAGGGTGAAGTTGATTACATATTGGAAAAATCGTAGACATTCAAATAACTTATGTTACTTGCCTTTTTCTCTTATTTTATGTGACCTCAGTCTAGCCCAGTTCACCCCCATAAAATTCACCCATATACCCATTTTCTACTGAAAAGAAATCATTAATTCCTTGATAGAATGTCTCAGTTTCTGCTCCTGTGCATTAGATATTGTATATTGCTGTATTACATACATCATCTGTTAAAGTACAGATTGTTTAAAATTACAAATAAAATTCCATTTTGAAATGTTCATAGATTCAAATGAGTGTGAAAGTGCTCTACAAACAACATGTTGTATTTCTAATTTGCCATTTTGTTTCTTTCCTATTATTTTAAAAATTAAAACTTAGAGGCTGGGAAAGTAGCTCAATGGTACAGGGCTTGCCAATCCTGCAAGTGGCCCTGGGTTTAATCCCCAGCACTGAAAAAAAAAAAATTAAATGTTGACATTCTGGTGTGATGTAAAGTTTCATCTTAACTTTAAAACATGTGCTGAGAATTTTATCCAAGATAGACAAATTTAAGTTAATTCACATAGAAGTAAAATGATTTACATTACCTAATAGCTATGATTATTTGGAACTTTTCCCTTCTGAAGAGTCTTAGCAGTGGATGAAAACAGACCCCATTTGAGGTTTCATGATGTAGATTTAACAGTGGCAAAATGCCAAGAAAAGAAAAGACAGGTCTAATTGTGTGAGCAGAGGTAGTAACTATATCTATAGGGTCATTTTGGTCAGTTTTACCTATAGGACCCAAACAAACTGACATAAGTAAAGAAGAATAGTACATTTGATAAAGTTTCTGCTGAAGTAAAGAATGCCTATACTAAGTAACACAGAGTGGCGTAAGGATGATAATAAATGCAAACTGAAATGTTTAACAGTGGACTGGAGGGTCCTTCTCCTACAGCTTTAGAAGTCGATTTCATAGAACTGATCAAAAATTTAAAAATACATGTGACCAAAATTCCAAAAAGGAAAAGAAGGTGAAAAAGGTGCAGAGAAAATAGTTGCAAAAATAATGATTTCATTGCTTGCTGTCTATGTGACATCTACAAATCTTGCTTTTTGTACTCCTATACTGGCTATAAATAGTCCCTGCCTCCTGGGATGATCATGAGAAGTACCTGAGATACCCCAGGAAAACTGCCAGGGGTAAGACAGTGCCAGGCACAGTGAGTACTTGCCCAGTAAGTATTTGCCCATCCCGGAACATCAGACTGAAAGACATGACCAGTGTTCTCCTGATGGATTGAAGTTGGGCAATGGTTTTTCCTTCTGGCTACTAAAAATATAAAGGTGCAGGCTAGTGGAAAGCAGGCTTGCCATGGGGTCAGTTCTGTCAGGAGGCACACAGGTGCCTAAGGAACCATCTACTCTAGATTTCCTTGGATCCAAGAAGACTCTGGGGCAAGGTGAGCAAGAGAATCATTCGTTGCGCTGTGACGCGTTGTTAGCAAAGGCAGCTGGTTCCCACCCAGGTCGTCTATTGCTCTGAAAGTGAGATTAGAAGTGGTACATTTTTGTTCTGGGCCCTGAAAAGCCTGAAGAAAACGCTAGGAAAGGAACAGGCTTGAGGCTCGGACAGTGTTATATCACCACAAATGTAATGCTCGCAATGTGTCAATGTCTGTACATTTTTATTTTGAGTGTGAAATAAATGTAATTATGACAAGCAATTAAAAATAGTGAACTCTATGTTTGCATCTCTTTAAGAGGTGTGCCAATTTTTTCATCCATTCTAGCATTTGTGTGTGTGTGTGTGTATACACACACTCTCATATGCATGTGCAGGTGAGGTGGAGGGAATTCAAAAAGGGAAGAATCAGATGATTCACACAACATTCCGGTTCACTAAAGGGACAGAGAACATAAAAAGGTTTAAAATCTATTCTTCGAGGATGTACATGCTTTAAAATTGCAATCTCTATTGCCTGAAACAATATAAGATTTTAAAGTTTCCATTTGTTTTTAATTTTTATTGAAACAATTCTTATACTTGGTAAGAATTCAAATACTGCTGGAGAACTCACAAAAACAGATATTTTCCCAGCCAACTCTTGATATAGTCTCATCTCTTTTAATTGTTTCCATGTTTGCTTTTTTAGCTAGTTATATCCACACATGTAGTTAGTATAACTGTATCTTCTGATTTTTAACTTATAGTCATTATCAACTAACTCAGGAGAAATGGAAATTTATACTACATGAACCTCCTCGTTGTCCGTTCCCAGTGTTGAGTTTCATTTGCAATTTTAAACTCTTCCATGACTTTCATAGCATTAAACAATGGGATTAAATATTTGCTTCCATCAATCTCGTCCTGTGTCATCCCAGCTTAGAAAGTGGACTTTCTCTTCTCTCCACTTGTCCCCTGCTCACTGTATTTTGTATTTTCTGTCAGTTACATAGTATTTCATATTGTCCAATATTGGTTGACAGCTTGATTTTATTCCAAAATTTCACCAACATGCATACTTTGCTCCCAGATTGAAATTTGAAAATAGTTTTTACATTAGTAAAATAATATAAATATCATTGACTGCTTGGTTAAGACGTATATTAGACTACTTTTCATTTTCTATATCAATGCCAAATCTCTTGAGCCACTTTAAAGAGGCTATTCCTAGCATCAAAGCCAAAGAGACTTTCCTTTTTTCCACTGCCTAAATTAACACCACGTTTTGGTTTCCTTCCTATTACACCATAATTTTCCTATGGAGTATTTGCTTTTCCTGGAATCCTTTCTGCTCCTTTTATCTTTGAGAAAACAGGGTAATTTCAGACTTCTATCATGTACTAACTATCAGTTTCCATCACACATTTTATTCTGTTGAGACTCCCTCTCAGTTCCCTGTATCTTCCCTCACTAGTCCAGACTGAAGCTCTCTAGATTTATAGCAAATGTCATGCTGAAAGTTCCCATCGCTGTTTTACTTGGTTGAGTTCACTGTGTTGAATCCCAACTCTCCTTACCCCCCACCAAATTATGCTGGCGTACATCCTTCAATAACCAAGACAAGTTTTGTGCAAATTACATTATCTAAGTGATTTCTTATTTTAATTGTCTCTCACTATTGGCCAACATGCAATTCTAGAATGAAAATAATTTTCTCTGGAGTGTCTAAAAGCATTCCATCTTTTATTTTTCTAACATCTCATTTCCCTTTAGGAGTCCAATGGCAGACTGATATCCATTCATTGATAAGTTTTCTTTCTGAAGACTTTTGAGACCTTCTCTTTTTAGTGTTTTATGACTTTATGAGAATGTACCCAAGCATAGGGCTTTATTTATCCATTGCACTGAATATTCTAGTTTTCAATTCCAGTCATTTCTATGTGTAATTTAATTTCCTTCCTTATTTCTCTTTTCTTTTTCTGAGACTTCCATTTATAGGATAATGGATTTCTTGGAATGTTCTTTTAATGTCTCATTTTCAAACTTCCTATGTTTTATATATTCTCTTTGGCTTGTTATTCTATGTTCTGAGAGATTTCTTCAACTCTTCAATTAAATGCCTGATTTCCATAGTCATCCTTGGCCATCCCACCATGTAGCCCCTCCAGGGCAGCCAAGTAGGTACATCACTCGGATCCCCCATCACTCAGCATCTACTGGGGGCTCAGTTTACTGACACGTCTGGTGTAATACGTGTGGAATCCACCACAGCATTCCACCTGATCCCTCTATGCCTGGGAATTTCTCATCCATTGATAGAGCATGGCAGGACCCTGGGATACCCCACAGTGCTAAGGAGACTTTCTCAGAGCTATACTGTCATATAATACCTTGCACTTTCAGTTATTTAAGTACTTAACAAAGTCTTGCTTTGCCACTGGATTCTAGGACTCTAATAAGTGTTATTTATTGTGCACTAACTATATGCCCAGCCTGGCAAAGTGACAAACATTTTCTCAGCCAAAGGACCCACTATACAGATGAAAACACTAAACCTCAGAGAGGGCTATAAATGGCCCACTGCCCCACAGTTAGGAGAAAGCACACTTCCACCTACCTCTGGAAGCCTCTGCCTGTGCCTAACACAGAGGACACTCAATGGCTATGGATTAGTTTGTTCAGCTACACTGACAGATAATAAAAATCTCATTTAATGTCCTAGAAAAATGTGTTCTGTAGTCTGTGATCAGAAGGATTGCATATGCAGAGCTCAGGAAGCCTCATACATTCTTGAAAGATCCTCTGGAGTCAGGCATAGTGGTATACATCTATAATCCCAATGATTTGGGAGGCTGAGTCAGGAGGATTGCCAAGTTTGAGGCCAGCCTCAGCAACTTAGTGAGGCCCTCAACAACTTAATGAGAACCTGTCTCAAAATAAAAAATAAAAAAAAGTAAAAAGGGCTGGGGATGTGGCTCAATGTTTAAGTGCCCCTGGGTTCAATCCCTGGTACAAAGGAAAGGAAAGGAGAGGGGAGGGGAGGGGAAGTGAGGGGAAGGGAAAGAAGCAGGAAGGAAAGAAGGAAGGAAGGAAGGAAAAAAGAAGGTAGGAAGAAAGGAAAAGAAGGAAGGTCTTCCTAGAAGGAAGCACCCTGTTTATCAATATCAAATCTTTTATTTGGTTGCCAGTTCCCTGTGGCACTCTAATAATAAGTTGCTTTTTTGTCTTTGAAATACAAATGCTGCTTAGGAGGCAGAGCACAATGAGTCTCCTAGTTTCCCTCTTCCATCATGTCCTTTAGGGCCTCTGGGGCAGTGAAGGTGGTGTGTCAACATAGGCAAGCTTGCTTGCCTACAAAAAAAAAAAAAAAAACAGTTCTAGCTATTTGAACTTCTCCCTGTGCCCCTGGAGAAGTAACTCAACCAAATCATGGACCTCTTCTGGAGGAGCCCAGGAGTCAGGTTTATTTACATGCGAGGAAAGGGCTTGGGAAAAAGAAAATGGCATTGACCCCAAATCAGAATAAACCTGTTCGCACAGAAGACGTGTACAGGAGGTTTGGCAGCATCTTTCATGATGTCCTTTTTCCAATATTCAGAAACATGAATTTTCTCAACACCACATGTCATTCTTTTTGTTGTTGGAACTCTCGTTCCTCGTGGACAATTACAAACTTGTTCTCAGCTGTTTGTCAGAGAATGAGAATCTGCCTAGGAATTGAATACGTGACTCCTCTCTCTCCCCCAGGAAGAGGATAGTTATTTAGAAGCAAAATTCCATTTGTTTTCCCCCTAGTCTTTTCAATCACCAGCCCATGAGGACATAATATGCACATTCACATCCCTTATTCCAGAAATTACCAGAGATCAGCAGTCACTGCCCTAAAATGAAAAGTTGTTATTTAGCCATTTAGAATTGAGCTGTGACGTTGAGAACGAACTGGCATGCAAAGCACATTTGGCCAGCAAGGCTGGCCAGTGCCCAAGTCCTGTCGCAGTCAGTGGCCAATCTAAGTGTCTGTGGAAAACATAAGCATACCGTATCTCTCCATTCCGGATGCTAATGTTTAGTTTGTCTCTTTTAAAACATTAAGTCATCTAATCTAAAACTGTTTTCTTTTTTTTTGAACATGACTTATTACATGCAAGATTTTTAAAATTTAAGATGTTTTCTGAAAGGTAGAACTGAGACTCTTGCCCAATCAACGTGAAGTCCATCTCTCCCTTCTACCAACCTTGATCAATTACTTGCTACCATCAAGCCCCTGGGGTGGATGCCAGGGGTACAGAGAGAGAATTAGAATAAGACAGACATGGTCACTGCCATCAAGGGGCATTAGCAGACAAATAATGTAAATAAATAGGAATTATGGCTGTTGGGGTCCTACAAAGGTAAGGGCTGGGGAGCTATAAGACCAGGCAGCAGAGGAAAGCAATACCCTGTGGAAAGACAGGATGTCTTCCTTGAGAAGGTGGCGTTTAGGTTGAAGTGGGCTGGAATTTGCCAGGAAAGAGTGAGTGGCCCCCCTGTAGGAAAGCCCAGTGGAGAAGGAACCAGAAAGCCATGTGTCTTCAGAGCAGAGCTGATGTGCTTCCTTCTGGGTCCCCAGCTGGGCTCTGAAACACAGAGATGTCTATGACCTTGACAGTATCCTGAGCGTTCTGAACTACTCACAATCCATGTGCTATCTGATGTGTGGAGAAGAAGCAGCCCTCCCCAGGGTGCCAGGGCACAGCATGGTGGTGAGATGCAGGCTGTCTCCTGCAGAAACACCCGAGCCCATGCCAAATGTCATTCATTGTCTAGCAAAGACCAGAAACTCAGTGTCCCTCCATCAGGAGCCAGTGAACTAAATCAAAACATACACACTTAATGTAGTAGTACATGATTGTGAAAAAGAAATGATAACTTCTTTATATACTTGGATGACAAGATCTCCAACATATAATATTAAGTGAAAAAGATTCAGAAAAATGTGTACCAAGTGACTGGTGGGAATGCAAAATGGCACACCCACTTTGGAAGACAGTTTGGCAGTTTTTGCAAAATTAAACATGCTTTTACCATATGATCCAGCAACCATATTCCTTGATATTTATACAAATGAGTTGAAAACTTATGTCTACACACACACACACACACAACCAACCCAGATATTATAGCAGTTTTATTGATAATTGCCCAAACTTGGAAGCAACCAAAGTATACATTGGCAGGTAAATGGATGAATAAACTCTGGTATCTCCAAACAACAAAATATTATTCAGCACTAAAAATAAATTAGGTATCAAACCAAGGCAGAAGACATGGCAGAAGCTTAAATGCATATTACTAGGGGAGAGAAATCTGAAGGGCTACGTGCTATTCGATTCCAACTGTATGGTTGCAACTGTGTGAACAGTAAAAAGATCAGAGGTTGCCACGTGGGGACAGAGAGATGAAGAGGAAGAGCACAGAGGAATTTTAGGACAGCAAATCTATTTAATAAGATATTGTAATGATAGATACATGTCATTATACATCTGCCAAAACCTATAGAATGTGCCACTCTGCACATGAACTCTAATGTAAACCTTGGACTCTGGGAGATAATGATGAGTCAGTGTAGGTTCATTGATTATAGCAAATGCACCTTTCTGCTAGGGATATTGATAATGAGGAAGTTATGTGTATGTTGGGACAAGAGGCATGTGGAAGTCGTTTTACCTTTTTCCCATGAACCTAAAACTTCTTTAAAAAATAAAATGAAAGATGTATTTGTATTTAGGATTTTTCCACATCTTTGTTATGGTGAATTATAGGGCAAGGAACAGGGGAGAGTAGATACATCTTTGAGATCCTGGTTCCAATTGTTTTGGATAAATACAACTGGGATAGCTAGATTACAGAGTAGGTCTATTTTTAATTTTGTGAGGCACTTCTACGCCATTTTTCGTAATTATTGTAGCACTATACATTCCCACCAATAGTGTGCAAGAGTTCCAGTTTCCTTACATCCTTGCCAATACTTGATATCTTTTGTTTTCTCATAATAGCCAGCCTGACAGGTGTGGAGTGAGATCAGATCACTTTGATTGCATTTCCCTAATGATTAATGGTGCTGAGCATCTTTTCACACACTTGTTGACCATTTGTATGTCTTCAAAAAAAAAATCTATTCAAATCCTTTGCTCATTTTTAATTGGTATATTTGTTTTATTGCCATTGAGTTGTATTGAGTTCCTTATATATTTTTTTATATTAACCCTTTTTTTGGATGCATGGTTTGCAAATATTTTCTTCCAGTCTAGAGGCAGACTTTTTGTTGATTGCTTCGCTGTGCAAAAGCTTTTTAGTCTGATGTAGGCCCACGTGCTGTCTGTTTTTGCTTCAGTTGCCTGTTTTTTTTTGGCGTCATATCCAAGAAAATGTTGCCAAGGCCAATGGCAGGAGCAGTCCCCGTTTCCTTCTAGGAGTTTTTCAGTTTCAGGACTTATGTTTAAGTCTTTAATCCATTTTGGATTGATTTTTGTGTATAGTATTTGGTTTCTTTTATTTAAAAAAAAAATCTAAACACCATTCCTTTTCAGTCATAAACACTGCCCACAGGCTCTGCAGCTTTTGTGGTAGTTACACCTCTGGGCAACATCTTTTTCCTTGGTTCACTGATGTTCCATATAAGTTCTATTTCTGGCTCTATGATCCTAAATTCAGCCCTGCCTCTGACAGTTAAAACTAATGCCTATATTGTTTACCATTTGAACCTGAATTCTACTTATGTATGAATTCCATCCTAGCTTCATCCTCAGGAAACCACCACTGGTGGCAGGGTCCTGACTGCCACCATGGCTATGCTAACCCTGACCATCCCCTAAGGTGGTGAGGGAGGTTGATGGATAGGAAGTTAAATTAAACCATGTTTTATGCAGAGTATATCATTTCTGGCACAGTGAAAGAGTTGGCATCTGTGCCTGATTTCCAACTAAAGAAGTATAGAATTTATAAGGGAGCCATTTGACTTTCTAATGTGACATGATAAGCATGCCTTCTTGTAAAAGCATTTTACAGAAGAACAGAACAGCACAAGGAGTTGACAGTGAAGACAGTTCCATCAACAATGGCTGGAGCTGTTCCATAAAGCATTCAAGGATTACTTAATTTGGAAAATAAATAAAAAGAAATAAGCTGTATGGAAGTATAGGGATGAGAGCATCCTGTGCTAATTTCTAGAGTTTTAGGAAAAGAAGGGCCACAGGGTTGCTGATTTCCAGCCTAAGGTGAATGTTGGATTTGACAACCAGAGAACTCATCCTGAGCCACACTGTCTGCATGGCCAGGAGGCAGGGAGGATGAGCTGTCACTGCTGTGTTTTATGGTAACTATCAACAGGCTGAATTTGTGAGCCACGGCATGCTTAGCATTCAAAACAGTTCCCTTTAGGCTGAAAGAGAAAAGAAAAAAGAAAAGGTAAAACACAAAGGGAATGCTTCTGCTGGCTGGAAAACAGCTACAGCCCCACATTCCTAGCCACCAGCATGAAAGCATTTACCTTTGTATTTTGGGGTATCATTTGTATTCTGATGGTGTTTTCCAAATTTTCTAGAGAAAGCTTAGTTTTAACTTGGGAGTAAAAATTTCTTTCCTTATAGATACATCTCCCCCTAGTATAAATGTGAACCCAGCCATCTTGAAAGCAAAGTATGTGTTTTTGTTTGTGGGTTTTCTCCTTTTCCTAGGAAGTCATGACCAAGAGTATGCAAAGTCACAGAAATCGTCTTGTGAATCTTGGTTAATAGTACCAGGAAAATAATAAATCAGCATTTTCAAAGTATTCTAAAAAGGTCCCTACATGACACTTATATGTGGACCGAGTAGCTGGTTTTACATGACAGTTTTGTCTCAAGGGTACTCGAGAAAAAAGAAACAGCATAAAAAGCCACAAAAGAGAAGAGGAAAGGAAGTATTTCCCATGGACCTGATACACACTGGCCCCATGCTGGGTGCTTTGTAGACCTTCACCCCATTCTTCTCAAACCCAATCAGATGAAGCTAGGGTGCCAAAGACCGGGAGGAGGAGCACGGGGGTAACGTTGGCTGCTGTTATGAGGTTCTTTCTTCACTACGCCTTTATTCAGTCAACAGAAGTGAATTGAGTCCGCACTCTGTGCCAGCACATTGAAATACATCAAGGTACAAAAAGCACACAACAATCCCTGTTCCTGTGAAGCTTCCTTTGGGGAAGAGAATGACACTGGAGATGCACAGATGATACATAAACAGGAAACTCCGAGAACACCTTAGAAAGGAATAAGACCCATGGAGAAACAATGGATCAGAGGACAGCAGGCCAGGACTGTGGTGTGGGGTTTACGTTGCCATCTTTAATTGTGTGATGGTGGTGAGGGGTCTTGCTGAGAAATTAACTCCTGGAGCAGCTAAAGAAGTTGACCACGTAGCATCCTGGAGAAGAGGGCTCCAGGCAGAGGGCACAGCCGGTGCCACGGCCCTATGGCAGGAAGATACTTGGAGCGTTCAGTGGTCACTGAGGAGGCCAGTGTGGCTGGGCAGGGAAGAGTCAGGACACATAATTTGAGACCAGATCCTGTAAGGCCTTTCAGGCCAATGCAAGGAGTTCGACTTTTACTCTGAGTGAACCGGTCAGTCTCTGGAGAACTGGAAGCAGACAAGTGACGTGGTCTAATGTCTATTTAAAATGTCACTATGGCTGTCAGGTTGAGACTAATACTACATCTTCCAAATACTAGCTCATTTAATGCAATGGTCTTCTGAGGTTCCTGAAATTCCTGTTTTACAAACAAAAAGCTGAAGAGTCAAAAAATCGAGTCACTTTTAAATGAGTGACAGAGCCAGGAATCAAAACTAAACGGAGCACGGTCTGGCTTTCAAGCATGGGCTCATTCTATGACTACCTTGAAAGAACAACTTCTAGGTTCACACTAGTTCATGCCACTGAAATGGAGATTTCAGGTGTAGAAAGAAGCAGTATATCCTGACTTCGAAGGAGGGTAACAAAAATAATCAATTCATGGGCTAATTCAGCAAACAACTATTGAGTTCCTAGAATGTTTGCAGATAGTAAACTCATAAAGAAAGTACAAACTCTGGGGCTGGGGTTGTGGCTCAGCGGTTGAGCGCTTGCCTCGCATGTGTGGGGCACTGGGTTCGATCCTCAGCACCACATAAAATAAATAAAGATATTGTGTTCATCTACAACTAAAACAAAATATTTAAAAAAAAAAAAAAGAAAGTACAAACTCATCCCTTAGGTAGTTTACAGTCTAGAAGGAGAAAAATGGATATTAACAAATATGTGGAACAATAAAGTATTATGGGAATTTTTTTAAAAGAATGAATAAGCTTCACTAGGGCCAGGGCAGAAGTGGTCAGTTCTAAGGTTGGGGGTACTGTGTATGTTGCTTTTTGTAGCAGGCCAAACTCTTTTTCACACCTAATGTCTTGTACTGCCAAGTTCAGTGTCTCAACATTTAGTTCAAATAGCTTGAGAAAAAAAGGTGTTTTTTTTTTTCTTTTGAGGTGCTTTCCAGGAAAAAAAAAAGCAACTAAGATTTTTCTCATTCAAAGCATCCTCTCTCTGGGTCTTACTACTAACTTTAATTTTGCAATTTTGGTCTGTTGAATTCTTGTCTGGGACACATTGCAGACTGTTGGAAACCCAGAAAACAGAAGGGAACAGAAGGCTGTCTGTGCCTCGGATTCCGTGAACTCTCTGTTTTATGTTGAGTGTGCGTGTGCACTGTGTGTGTGTGTGTGTGTGTGTGTGTGTGTGTTCGTGCGAGCGCATAAGCCCATGTTTGCATCCTAGATTCCTGGGGAGGAAGAGTTTTGAAGGAAGTTTAATCGGCATGGCATCACCCTATTGAAGCTGGCATCTGTGTTGGATAAAGCATTCATTCATCTCCCCTTCCAGCCCCCGCCACTCTCTCCCCCTCCCCACCCTCCCTGTGAACTCTTGATGCCGCTACTTTCCATCCCTGCCTTGGTGACTCCTTGGATCCAATCCTGCCAAGCCTCCCTTGCCAACCATCAGAGAGGCGATGTCGTGAATGGAAACACGATGCTCCATGGACACCTAATCTATCCTGGGTTAGAATGCCTGATCCCACCATTCACTAAACTGCAGCAAATCCTTGCGCCCCCCTCTTCTGGAACTCGGGCACAAAAGCACCTGCCATGGCCCCGGGGACTGGCTTAAATGAGACAACTGAGGCAAAAAGCCCGACTCACAACCACTGCTCAGTGGGTGTAGCCATTCCTAGGGTTGTTTTGGCAACATAGCCTTCCCACATGATCGGAATTTGTGGCAGCTCAGAGCCCTGGGTCATTCTTTGACTGACAAGGACAGCCACCCCTCCGTTTGAGGAGGAGCTTCAGGGGACTGGACGCTGAAGGAAACAGAGGCCAGAATCACAAGCCCCTCGCTGGGATTTCACCTCTGCTGTTTCCATCAGTAGCCTCACCCCAGGGATTATGTAAATATTTTGTGTTCCCAGAACCTCACTCTTTGGGCACTGTCCCAAGAGAGCCCGGGGTTTCCAGTGCTGCCTCCTCAGCAGTGTGGCTTCAGACTTTGTGACGTAGGAGAACTGCAGCAGCCGGCAGGAGCCTCCTTTGGGTGTTTCTAGGAAGACAACAAGGAAGCCATGGTCACGATCACCAATAAAGATTGATAACTGTGTCTCCTCTCCAGGGCAGTTTGCCAGATGCCCCAGTCATCTGATTCTTGGGGTCAGCGTAGAGCTTACTTACTGTTTCAGTCAGCATTACTGGTGCTGTGACTGAAAGACCTGGCAAAAACAATTTAAAGGAGGAAAAGTTTATTTGGGGTCTCGCAGTTTCAGAGGTCTTTGTCCACTCCTTGGGTCTCAAGGAGAAGCAGAACATCACGGCAGAAGAGTGTCTGCAGAGGAAAGAGGATCACACGATGATCAGGAGGCTGAGAGAGAGACTAAGCTCAGCTCACCAAATATACATCCCAAAGGCAAGTCCCCAGTAACCCACATTGGCCAGCCACACCCTACTCACCCTCAGTCACCCACTCAGATAATCCCATCAGAGGATGATCCATTGATTGGGTTAAGGTTCTCTTGACCCAACCATTTCTCCTCTAAACCTACATGCATCGTCTCACACGTGAGCTTTTGGGAGACACCTCACATCCAAACCATAACACTTACTTCCTGGTCCACTCTGTGGCCACAATTGCTCAGTATCTCAGGCCATGACCCTTGACATGAGACAGTGGGGACAGCTATCAGCTGTCTTGAGGGTGAAGCAGAACCCATAGCTCCCCAGCAGGATGTGTTTTTGCTGTTTTCCTGGGACGCCCCAGGAAAGCAGTTATGGCCCACACAGTTACGGGCAGGACCTGCTGGCAAGTCTGCCACGGAGCCTGTCCCTGTGGAGTTCCTGGCCTGGAACCTGGAGTGGACAGGAGGCAGCAAGCAGATGAGGCAGGCCATCGAGGATACAAAGACAGTGGGAACTGGGTGCGGTGGCACACGCTTGTAATCCCAGCACTTTGGGAGGCTGAGACAGGAGAATCGCGAGTTCAAAGCCAGCCTCAGCAATGGCAAGGCGCTAAGCAACTCAGTGAGACCCTGTCTCTACATAAAACACAAAATAGGGTGGGGATGTGG
Organism: Geosciurus inauris; assembly: GCA_004024805.1. Taxonomy (NCBI): domain Eukaryota; kingdom Metazoa; phylum Chordata; class Mammalia; order Rodentia; family Sciuridae; genus Geosciurus; species Geosciurus inauris. The sequence goes on along the minus strand of PVHX01001978.1, from coordinate 71,784 downwards.
CTCAGTGGTCGAGTGTCCCTGAGTTCAATCCCCAGTACCAAAAAAAAAAAAAAAAAAAAAA
>PVHX01001978.1:0-71623 GCA_004024805.1 Geosciurus inauris | reverse complement strand
TTTTTGTATGAGGAGCAGGTGGGGTGGAGCAGTAAGTATGGACTAACTGGCCCCGTGCTGGCACCTAGGGATAACATCATCTCTACACTTGCCAGAATAATTGTCACCCATCTTCACAGGTAATTCAGACTAAGCCAATAAATTTTAGGCTTCAGTCTGTCTGTCCACAAAATCGGGATTTGGCAACCTGCCCTCCCTCACAGAAGCACCAAGGAAGTCGATAGTCTTGGAAAGGCAATTTGAATTTCCAGAAAGAAAGATGCTTGAACACCTGAGGTTTTATCATTTGTGGGGTGTGGCTCAGTAAAGGCATCATCACCTCAGGGAGGAAAACCAGCCCTGATACTTGTGAGGTGGGAGAATGCGTTCAAGCCTGTCAGAAATAGCCCAGAGGGTCATGGTCAGAAATAATCGCCTGGAGTCAGCAAACGTCATGTGGGATGCATGCCTAGAATGGAGGAGCACTGAAGCAAGCTTCTCTTTATACTGAGATAAAATCAGACCCCTCTGGGGTCATGTGTCTAATACCAAGAGTACAGCTAAGAAGGGCAGGAGAGTCTGGGCAGGCTTCAGAGGGAAATTTTCAAGATGATTGAAGGGCTGGAAAAGACTATCTAGGAGAGAAGGTTAAAAGAGACAAGTATTGCACCATCCTGCCGGGTGATGTTAGCCCTGTCATTGGCTTCCAAGGAGCTCCATGCCCTCTTCTGCAGATGACAGCAGTGGCCCAAGCACTCAGGTCCTCCTAGGTGATATCTTTATATTCTAAGAGGAGAGGGAGCTAGGAGTGACCCTCTCTTCATTTCAATTCTGTGCCTGTTACTGCTCTGTCTTCCTTGTGGGAGACCGAGTAAGAGACGAGTAAGAGACGACAGACCAAGACTTCAGGGAAGCAAAAGCAGAACAAAAGAGGGCTTTCCCCAATCAAACGAAAGAAGCAGAATTCCTAAAAACAAATGTAGCTAACCCTTAAGGTTTTTGTCTAAAACTATTATTATTGTTATTATTATTTTTTACAGTGCTGGGGATGGAACCCACTGCCTCACATACATGTTCTTCCATTGAGCTACAGCCCCAGCCCTGAAATTATATTTTGCTCCTTGTGCCTTCAGAAATTAAAAGCCCCAGTTTTCTTCCCTGGAGCTCCCTCCCCTTGTCCCATCCACACTATCACGAGACCTTCTTGTTCTCTTGGGTCAGGCAGGATGGGAATGATCATTTATCTGCTCTCAAAAGAGTCACAAGGTGCCCGAGGACATGGGAGAGGAGGAGCTTGTACAGAAAAGCCCTGCTCTGCCCATCATGTTGCATGGTTAGTCCGAGGCCAGCCAGCTGCAATAGCCTGATCTCCAAGAAGCCTACTAAAGTGCCCAGCCTTTAATGGTATTAGCCCCAAACTTCTGCCCCCAACCCTTCCATGTTCAAATTCCTCACTGGAGGAGCCAAGAATTAGAAGTAAGAATCGAGGAAAGTGGAACAATCTGAGTCAATGGTTAGAAAACAGAACTCCAAGGCCTCAGCCTCCCAGTCCTCACTGCATGAGATATGAGTGGCCACCCTGGTTCAAAGGCACAAGGTCAGGTTACACAGAGTGCCGAAGCACGGGATGACGGCCATGCTGACTTCACCTGTGGGGCTAACACCAATGTCCAAAGGTCACCTTGTCCGAACTTGTACTATCTTGTGCTCCTGATCTGAACACATTGTTTTCAACCTCGGCTGCACATTGCAATCACCTGGGGAGCTTGCTTAAAAATACTGATGCCCAGGCCCCACTGGCACTGAGTGAAATCAGGATCTGTAGGATTCCAGAAAGAATTTTCTTACATTATGCATTACACCATGAACCACTCTATGTTTCCAGTGACAAATTAACTTAAAACATAACAAAACATCAGAGGACACACAAAAGAAAAGAAAAACCCTACCTTACAAGAGCATGTCCCTAAAGAAATAGTCTTAAGAAATTCTCTTTCTAGCCAGGTGTGGTGGTGCACGCCTCCAATCTCAGCACTTTGGGAGGCTGAGGCAGGAGAATTGCGAGTTCAAAGCCAGCCTCCGCAACGGTGAGGCGCTAAGCAACTCAGTGAGACCCTGTCTTTAAATAAAACACAAAATAAGGCTGAGGATGTGGCTCAGTGGTTGAGTACCCCTGAGTTCAATTCCTGGTACCAAAAAAAGAAAGAAATTCTCTTCCTGGGCCGGGAGTGTAGATCAGTGGTAGAGTACTTGCCCAGTGTGGGTGAGGCCCTGGGTTCACTAGCGACTTTCTCTGCTATTTTTATCATATTTGGGATAAGGTGCCTTTATATAACATAACCTTTAATTACCTTTCATTACAAGGTGGGCCTGAGGAATGTGTGCCCTTAAATAGGTTTCTGGGGGGAAAAAAAGTTTGAAGATCAGTTTAGATCTGTCACCGTTTCTCCTCACCATTATAATTTGGTTGTAGTGCCTTGGGCTTAGGAGCTCAGTGTGTTTTCGATAGCCAATAAAACAACTCTTGACCTTGCCCCTGCAAGGTTCAGCCTTTTAGATATTCAGATGATATTAGGGTAATTTATTCAGAACTTAGAAGGGGGGAGGTAGGGTTAAGTCAATATTTCATATCCACCGGGGCTCCTGGCTGCGGAGTAGATTTACAGGATTTCATTTCCATTGACACTGTCCCTGCCCTGCCTCATCTGTCAGGCAGACGAAGGGCTCACTCACATTTTATTCTCACTGCAGGACATTTTCACCCCATCTGTATACGCATCATTAAACAGTTCAAGATCAATTGCAAAAGACATAAATAGTGAAATGGCAAAAATCTCTTTTATTGTTTATGGCAAATTTCAGAGCTGTTTTTTTTGCTTCCACTTACACCTGGGTTTTGTTTAACATTCCTTTGCAGTTCTGCTATAGGTATTGGGGGATGGATGGGGCGGGAGTACAACTTATCAAAGGATTGGGATGGCACACAGACGGCAAAACCCAGTCATCAGTGCCCACTTAGAAGCCCTGTTCTTCACCCCTGTGCATCTCGGTGTGAGCTTCTTCCTCTGCTTCAAAGCCTTCATCCACACTTGCCATCTTCACTTAACTTCTGCTGCCATTCTTTAGGTCATCACCTTCCGAAAGCCTTCTGAGGACACTGATGTCCTGAAAACATCCACTGTTTCTCCCCATGACCACACCTACCACTGAATCTGAACCACTTGAGGACAGAACTTGTGCTTATTCGCTTCTGAATTCATAGCACTTAAGCAGTTTATAGATCATAAGTTTTTCATCAATATATAAATTCAATATACAATCATCTGGACATCATCCAAAATACCATGTTCTAAGAACATTTTCTCCCTCTGCCCCTAAAGAAAACAAAAAAACAAAACAAAACAAAACCAAAAAAAGCCAATCTTCCTTGCTATGAAAGTTGCCAGGCTGCAATGCTGGTTCATTCTCTGACCCTGGCTCTCCCTAGAGTGGATGTTCCCTTCTGTGGAATGTCTTGTAGTTCCCCTCAGGTCTCCAGGCCTTCCCCTGCTGTCCTGGGCTTGACATCCTTCCCTCCCACTTACAATCAGGTGGACCACCTCACCTGTCTGTGCTCTCTGGTCTGGATCAATGTTGCAATCCACTTCCACACTAATCATCATAAATAAAAATAAAAAAGTAAAAGGGCTGGGGATGTGGCTCAGTGGTTAAGCAGCCTTGGGTTTAATCTATGGTACCAAAAAAAAAAAAAAAAAGGAAAATATACCTTATTCACCATGATAAATAAAAGGTCAGGTTGAAAGGATACAAAATACCAAGAAATGATCTCTGAATTTATATTGGACAAATAAAATTGTTCATGTACAAGGATCATACATGTGAATATTTTGATGTAATTAAGATCTCTATTGGATCACATTTTGTGACAGTGCTATAAATAACAATAGCAATAATGGTAATTAATCATTATTTCAATTCAGTTCATTACACATGAAAGCAATTATTAAGTATATGCCATGTTCCAGTCTTGTGGTGTGCTAAAGCTAGGGAATCTCAAAAGTGAATAAACAATAAGCAGAAAATAACTAGATTAAGCAGACTGTGGGTAATATTATAACAGTGGTAATTTTTTTTTAGTTGATTTTGGTTTCTGGCTTATGGGAAGACTCGTGGAATCAAGACCCTGATAGAGGGTGCAGGATCTTCAATACCTTGCAAAGTACTGAGGATGCAGGGAAGGGTAAAATAGACTAACAGACTAAGAGAAGCAAATTTTGTGGAATTTGAAAGAAGAGGATGGTTTTAGAGACTAGTTATAGGCTTTTTTGATAGAACATAAGGTCTTAGGAAAAGGAAAGAAAGAGTAGCTGAAACCACGGAAGTTTTACAAGTTCCTCAGTTTCAGAATGAAGAGGCTTCACAGGTTTGAGTTTTTGTAATAGAAAGAGAAAAACAGAAGTTACCAAAAGTTTTTGAGAAAATATTGGTAGCAAATTTTTGCAGAATTTTGTGGCATCCTTCCCTCAGAAGGTTGGAGAAGCGAATACTTGGCTTAAAGTAACCAATTTCCTTTTTGCTGGAAAAGCTAGACTTGAAAGAAATAATTCAAAGAGAACTTAAAATTGTGGAACATCTCAGATAACTAGGAGTTTTCTGTTAAGGTGTGGGATTTTGCTAAATTATATATATTTGCATGCTTCTCGCTTTGTCACAGAAGCAAATGGCATGCTTTGAGAATGCAGATCTCCTCGGGTGTTTCCTGGCTGGTACAGGATGTACTTTCAGATGGGGGCTGGGAGCACTCACTGGGACAAACTTGTACCTTGCTGGGCTGAAGTGACAGGAGGTGAAAGGAGGCCACCAACATGAACAATTCCTTGAATCTTCAGCAAGAACACCCACTAGTATTAAAGCAAATGAGGGAGGCCCAAATCAAAGGAATCCGCAGTCACCAGCGACTTCATTTGCATTTATTTATTCAAGAATTAATATTAACTGGAAGTGGCAGCTTGTGCTCATTTTCTCCGGATCATTAAAATGTGCTCCTGTGAGCCGGAAACAAAGCCAGCCATGCCCAGGTAGCAACTAGAACAAGTCGGCAATAATTGCATCATAGCTCTCCTGTAGCATTTCCAGAGGCTCATTTGGTTACAGTTACTAAGGACAATCCTGGCAGGTAGAGGGTACTTATTAAACAAGTGTTTCTTAGGCTTCTACCCTGGAAAAGATTTGGGGGGCAAAAGATGTTGCTGTGCCTCTGCTCCCCCTCAGAAGCACTTTAACACCTCGCCTAAATTAGCGAGAAGAGAGTAATGTTATCATAGTGCTAAAATCGTTAGAGATTAATGTTGGCTCATGGCTTATGGAAGGACACATGGAATCAGGGCTTGATATAAGATGCAGGATAGGGAGAGATATGCTTGCAGGATGAGGGGATGCTGGGGTAGAATAATAGAGCTAAGAGAACCAAATTGCATGGATTTGAAAGCACAGGCTATAATAAGCAATTATTTGTGTGCTGTGGGAATGTACTGTTACAGACCAATTTGACGTATGAATGCTTAAAATATTAAGGAACAAGTCTAACCAATCAGTCCCATGAATTCAGTTTTGAGAACGATTTCTTAGATAATTGATAAATGAAGACAAAAGCCATGGACTTGAATTAGAAAAGGAGAGGTGAAGGAATGGGTTAGAGGTGGCTTGGGGGCATTCCCCCCACCCCCGGTATCTGGGATTGAACTCAGAGGCACTCGATCACTGAGCCACATCCCCAGCCCTATTTGTATTTTATTTAGAGACAGGGTCTCACTGAGTTGCTTAGTACCTCGCTGTTGCCGAGGCTGGCTTTGAACTTGTGATCCTCTTGTCTCAGCCTCCTGAGCCACTGGGATTACAGGCATGCGCCACTGCGCCCAGCCAGGAGCATGTTTTGAAGGGTGCCAGACCCTAGAGTCCAGGCTTGTGATGCTTCTTAGAGGTAAGAGCAATCTTGAATCTTAAATTTTCAGATTTCTGGCTGGAAATGCCTCATCTTGGAGTTCCTCAAGTTCAAACCTGACCCAACATATATATTCTTTCTCTACAATCACTAATTCTTTCAGCATTATGCATAGAGTAGATGCTCAGAGATCATTTGCTGAACAAATCCTCGCAGATACTTCAGCTCACACATTTAAAGGAAGTTGAGCCTGAACCAAGTGACGACGGTGTCTGCAGGTCTGTGCAGTTTCCAACAGGAACAAATTGAATGAGGACAAAGATTCTTTGTTGATTTGTTCACAGTTATCTGGTTTTTGAAGGTTTGTCTGTTTGCTTTACTGTGTTTTTTTAATATAGCTGAATTGATTACAATGGTGAAATAAGAATTTCCTTTCCCCAGGGCTCAGTGCATGTATCCCAATCAATCTGGAAAATACCATGATTAGTTTTAGCAATGCTGGAAAGATCTTGCCCTGATGTATCACTTCTAGAGAATGTGGGCAGATTCCTAAGCCTGGGTAACCAATATAAAAGAGCCAGAAAGAATCAAGCATAATGGGAATGTCCAAAAGAATTTTCTCTTGAGCACTGGCCCAGCAAAAGGACTGATAGCTTAGGCGTATACTGAACCACCATTTTTAAGGGGTTACTAAATCTCCCAGTGCCTGAGTTTCCTTTTCTGTAGAAGAAAAGTAATAAAAGGTATCATAAGAATTCAGTGAGTTATTACATGCAAATGCTTAGAAGAGAGTCTGGCACTTAGGAAACTTTTGATTCATGCTAGTTTTCATTATTTTCTTAACATGATTTTTTTTTCTGAACTCGTAAAGTAAATTTATACAGGAATAATCTTCCTCTTTGGGGACCGAGAAATACTACTACTTATTAAGCATTTATTAAATTCTAGTCATCTGGCTTATATCTAATTTGATCCTCACAATAATCCTTTGAGAAAGGAATTGCTGCCATCAGTTTCAGTCAAGGAAGTGAAGTTTAGAGAAAATTAAATGACCTGGTTACACTTAACAAGAGAGGGAGGAGCAAGGGTTTGAATTTGAAGCTGAATAAATCTACAGCCCATTTTCTGACCCTACTGGGTGATATCTCTAAGATACTGTGGATGCTGCTCTGTATCCCAACATGAAATCAGTTAAAAAATAAGCACAGAGGCCAAAGACTTCCTTTCCTTTTCTTATCTCTTCTAGAGTAGATTGCTTGATGCCTTTCAGAGAATTTCCACTTAACACCCAGAGATTAATTGGCCTTGTGTCTCTCTGATCAGTGGAGGTCTGTTTAATTCAAGTCACATGTGGGCATTTTCACTCCAATTATAACTTCGGTTCTAAATCTGTTGGTATGTCACAAAGGCACAAGTGAAAACCCAGGAAAGAACTTGAGCTGTCAGTGTTCTCGGGTAGAAACATCCTTAGGAGCTTATCTGAACAGAAGGCCAATCTGAAACCCTGGAGGCTTGCCCAGCCCTGGTTTCCTGTCTAACTGAAAGCAGAGAGGCCCAGACATGGAGCCAAGAAGTTCATGCTTGTGGGATCAGAAAGCTAAATTTAAGAACTTGGACTAGTCAGGCCACATGCAGCCTGAAGCCAGAGCCATGCCAGAGCCATCGCTCAACGGGCAAAAGAGTACAAGGAAGGGGGCTGGGGCTATAGCTCAGTGGTAGAGCGCTTGCCTAGCATGCGTGAGGCACTGGGTTCGATCCTCAGCACCACATATAAATAATAAATGAATAAAATAAAGATCCATCAACAACTAAAAAAAAAAGAGTACAAGGAAAAACTTAGAATAAGGCAAGCATTAGAATGGAAATAAAGATATAACTAGGCAAACCAACCTCCTGATCAGCAAGGAAGAGGAAACACATCCCCCTAGAATTACTTTTACAAATTATTCTGCTATCCTTGGTATCCGGGAAGGATTGCTTGCTGCCTGTGGTAATGCCCATAGCTAACATGGACAGAGCACTCACTGCATCGGTAATGCACACTAAGCACTTGATGCCTGTCATTTTGGCGTGGAGTAATCACAACTCAAGCACGTGGTCATGGTTGAAAAGACTGTGTGCAGTTTCAGAGTTTCCAGAGAGAGTGTCATTTTGGCAGAATCTTGGCTAGAAAGGAGCCACCCCATTCCTAGAGCGGCACCTGCCTACAATGTTTTCTAACACCCCAGTGTGAGGTTACCTTGAGTCCAGATTCTTGGTGGTCACAGAGCCACGACTATGACCACAGCAACCCCATTCACCTTCCTTGGGAAGCGGAGCCACTGCTGCACCCAAAGACCTTCAGCAGATACTTCTAGCCTCTCCCAGGGATGCTTCCTGCTTTGGCTACATCTGTATCTCCCACAAATCAAACATGATTCTTCCCAGCGGAGAACTCTTCCATTGCGTGGAGTAGACAGAATGACATCTGTGAGAAGAAAGGGGAGGATCTCTTCATGGGTTGATGAAACGCATGCAGATTCTCCATGGGAGACTTCGTGCCACATTGACCAGAATTTGGATTTAAATCCATCCTTCACAGGAGTGTGACTGCCCCGATTATATTAGACTAAGCTGAGGATGGAGTCAACCTCCCCAGGATCATGTGAGCAGGGGCAGGCACCTGAATAGACGAGGTCAGGAAGGAAGAGCTGGGGTCCTGGGTACTGTGGAGTGGCCATGAGTGTCCTCCACAGTCCTCTACATTTCATGGCTGTAGTTTCTTCAGCTCGGCCTGCCCTTCCTCCTCATGCCACAGGTGAAGTCTTAACTTTCCCTCAAGTATCGCCACTCTAGGACTGGATCTTCCTGTTTCCAAGGAAAAGATTCTAATTCCTGTCCACTCTGTACCTACCTTTATCTCAGCACATGTCTGTGTTTGTGTCTCTCTCTTCCAGCTAGACTCAGAGGTCCTCTGTCATAGATCCCATGTGTAACTCATTTTTAAATTTCCAGTACTTGGGATAATTCCTGGAATAAAGTAGGTGCTCAATAAAGGCCAAATTGGTATGATTTGTGAAAGTCCACTTCAGCCTTACCCAGAGTGGGGAATAGTACGCATTTGGTTTAAAAGGTAGGAGAAAGGAAGACGGCTCTATTGTTGTCATTTAATTAATTTTTAACCTGCCTAATTCAAAAAAAAGGAAATGAGGGAGCAGGGGTGATGTGTGTAATATGCTGTGTTTAATGCCGCCTTTCCTGTACTCCCACGGCCCACAGGACACGGTGGGGATGCAGCGATTTGGACTTCATCCGTCTGTGCTGTAATTCAAAGACAAACATATTTCCCAACTTGCCCAAGGCTCTGGCAGGGAAAACTCAGATCCCTAAACTCAGGTCATTCTAGTGCAGCAATAACCAGCTGGGTTTTCAGCAAGTTGGATGGAGCCATCTGTTTCCCCAGCCCACATAAAAATATGCACAAGAAGGGTGCAAATCAGCAAATCCATAGCTTCCAGAGGACCCAGCTGGGATGCGTCCTCCCTGTGGGGACTAATGAAAGGTAAATCCAGTGTCAAAAGACAGGGCCAGCAGCCAGGGTGAGGGGCTACAGTACACCAGACTGTCCTCGCTTTTCTGCTTTTCGTGGAATGGAGCCCATCTGGCTCTCTGGCCGAGGTGCCATCACGCCTGTGTGAGGGGCAGCACCGTGCTTGCTGAGTGCCCGGAAAATTACCAGCAGCCTCCGCCTCTCCCTCCGGGGGCACTGGAACTGGCCGCACAGGAACACTCTTCTCTGATGCTCCTTGGTCAGCTGACTGCCTGGCCAACCCTCCAATATTCACATAATGAGCCTGGTGAGTCCAGGTGGCCAGGAATAGAGGGGCTTTTTGTACCACGATCTTAGAGAAGGGAGCCCCGTAGCCTTTCCCACATACCCCCCTTCCCTTCCTACCACTCCACATCACAGAGGGGAATTTAGAACCGCACTGGCTCCCAAGGAACACAGAGGACAGTGGATTCCACATGAAAAAAAAAAAAAAAGGAATAAAATGGAGATGCTGTTACCCAGCCACCCAGGTGCAGATGGCTTTTGGCAGCCCGGGACCAGGATGTGATTGAGAAGGGTCTGTCTCGAAGCCATTACAGTTAATTGTCCCAGCGTCACAGAATCATCAGCAGGCGAAGAGCCAACTCAAAATCCCCAGGGAATTTTCTGATGGATTAATAAACAAAGTGGCGTGCACAGGAGACAGCTGGGTCTCGATGAAGAAATGATATCATTATTTCTTCATTCTTCACTCCTGGACCGGTGCCTATTTTACACTCTCACATCTTGGGAGGCATCTGCCCAGCAGGGCTCTGGGTCAGGGGAAATACCCTGCCCCTTGTTTTTATCTGGTAGCACAAACACGTTCACCATGGGATTAGTGCATATTTCATAACCCCTGGTTGGTCTTGGAAAATCACATTTCAACCTGGTCACCTTCTTGACTCAGTGGCATTCCCTGTTAAGTCAAATTATGCAGAGGAACACAGAGGCAGCCTTGACAGCCGTGAATGGCGTTACCCCGTCTACCTGTAGAAAGCCCTTTGGCAGCAGGGAGCTGGAGCAGTAGGGTAATTGGCGTGGATGGCTGAAGCAGGGGATCTGCTCATTAGAGCTGGTGCTGGGGAGAGCAGCCACACAGTCCTGGGCTTTGAACCTGCCTTTTCCAATTTCTTTATCTTCAGTTTTTCCACAAAGGTCTGTGTCATTACTTCTGAGAAGCAGGAATGGTCTCAGAAAGTTATCCTGCTCTTTGGCGTGAACATTCTACCGGTCCACACTGCCCTACAAACTGCCAGCTCAGAGTGAAGGAAGGGAATCTGCGAATCTGCTGAAGATGCTCCACTACCATGATGCTGCCTGGATGTCTGTCCTTGACGGGTGTGAATTTCCATTGCCTTGCAGCCCTCTAGGCTATTTATCCCCAACAAGTACAAGTTAATGAAGAATTAGTTTGATTTCACAAATGAAGAGGAAGATGTGCTTTCAAAAAAAGGAAGGAAGGAAGGAAGGAAGGAAGGAAGGAAGGAAGGAAGGAAGGAAGGAAATGAGCTAATAATGCTTGTGCAGGAGAAAGGCTGTTAGCTGTTTAAGAGTAATGATTAAATTACCATATTACAACTTGGAGGTATTCTTGTTTTGCATTTTGTGCTATTTCCTGTTTCAGTTTCTCCAAGTGACTAACGAGTCTATCATACTAAGTTCAAGCTTCCAGAATTTTCAAAACTGCATGAAAATAATGCAGAAAATTATTTGCTCCCAGAACTTAAACTGGTCAGGCAAGACCTCTGAGGAATGATACCTTATAACAGAATAGCAACCTTTTTCTGTAAAGGGCCAGAGAATAAACATTGTATGTTTTGTGGCCTTTCAAACTCTGCTGCAGCTGTTCAACTCTGTCCTTGAAATGTAAAAGCAGTCCTAGTACAGAAAGAAACGAATATGTCCATGTTCCTATAAAGCTTTATTTATAAAAACAGGCTACAGTGCAGACTTGACCCAGTTTGTTGGCCTTTGCTTTGTAGTAAAGCCCTAATAAATTTTCTTCTTTAGCTAAATACTGAATAAGAACTCCAGACACTCACTATTCTGTGGGAATAGCCTCCCCAGGTGGGTTGGTAGCCAGTATGCAATTATGGGGTTTCTTTTTTCCACTTTTTAACAATAACCATAATGACAATACAGCTATTTTTATCATACAAAGTATATATTATTCACTTGAACTCCCAATTCAATGAGATGATAATGTAATGCAGATTAGCCTGGACTTCTACTTTCTGGGAATAGCAAGTTAGTCATACAGACTAATTATTCTACTGAAATGCTGAATATAATACAAAAAGCATCTACATAAAAGCATCTAAGAGCTAAAAAAGGTAGACAGAAATGACCAGATCTAAATGGAGGGCCATACTAAACAAGCACAGAAACTGTTTGCCCTGATTTGCTGATCTCGGCAAAACCCAACTTTCATTTTTATGTCTTCATGGACGATGACAAAAGTCCAGGCCCTACATAAGTTAAAAATCATCTTAAGAATTCATCCCTGCCAGTGGGCATGGTAGTGCACACTTGTAATCCCAGAGACTTGGGTGGAGGAGGCAAGAGGATCACAAGTTTAAGTCCAGCCTCAGCAACTGAGATTCTAAACAACTTAGTGAGACCCTGACTCAAAATAAAAATTTAAAAGGGCTGGAGATGTGACTCAGTGGTAAAGCACCTCTGGATTCAATTCTCAAGTACAAAAAAAAAAGGATTTATCCCTTCAAGAAAATATTTGCCAGCTACTCTTCTGATAGAGGATTAATATCTAGAATATATAAAGAACTCAAAAAATCTTATGCAAAATACCAAATGATCCCATTAATAAATGGGCAAATGAATAAAACGGACACTTCTCAAAAGAAGAAATACAAATGGCCAACAAATATATGAAAAAAAAATTCAACATTCCTGGTGCTTTCAACAGTATACTTGGTCTGCTGCAAGATACCTCACCAAAATCAGAATTAGGATATGTTTCATGTCATCAAAGCATGTAATTTTTATCTTTTCTTCCATCTTTTTTCTTTTGTCAGGTACCAGGAAATGTAGCTCTTGGTCCATGAGAATCTTCTTCCCATACTGCTTAAATATTAGATGGCTTTAGTACTCTAGGCTTACCCTGCTCACATTTCTGATTATACCCAGACCATTGAATAAGAGAATGACCGTCACATTTCCTGAGTTATAATGTCACTGGAGGAGGTCCAAGGCGTTCCCAGAGAGAGCAACCTCAACTTAGAATGACTAAAGTTTTAGGAAAATGTCACAAATTTTAATTAAAAGACATATCAGAGGCAGAGAAATTTATTTAGGAAAGCAAAGGATACACATTCAAGGAGAATGTAGGTCATCTCAAGAATAAGAGACATTTGGGGTTCTCAGGCTCTTCCTTTAAAGGAAACATAGTGAGGAGTGGGCATGGAAGGTACGTGGAGATGACATCACATTTCTGTAATCACATTTCTGGTAATAATAAAGTGGTTTATGGTGGTTTGGGAATTCTCTGGGTCCTTGGACTAATGTAGTCTCCATTATTGGATCAGCAGACAATATTGGAAACTCTAGATAATAGGTTTCTTAAAATATGGTATCTCTCTTTGCTTAATATGTTTGTTACATGGGCTGATCAACAGTGTGCAAGGTGTTTTTTATAACTGAGTGAATTTGCAGTCACTCGAAGGTTTACAGATCTCCCAGAAATTTGAAAGTGACAGGTCTGGGAGACAGAACTGGCTCAGGGAGGAGAGGGATGTGGAAGTTCAGCATGAGGTTTTCAGAATAAAGTGGTATTTCCTTATTCTTCCTTTTGTCTCCTTTCTGCCTACCTTTTCATCTCTTCTATCCTATCTCAATCAGTCCCTTGTCTAATGTTGGGAAGACCTGTTTCTGAATCTGTGTTTTCAAGCTTCACGTTATTCTCTGCTACCTGCTAAGTTCTTCTAACTTACGAGGTTCTTCCTGGAGTTTCCTTATCTATTCTATCAACAATTATTTAGGTCCAACAATTCTTTGCTAATTTCCGTTTTGAACCTACACTTTTGTACAAAAATACCTCAAAATGAGAAAAATGTGAGACAAGTCTGTAAATCTATTCATATACCGGTTGCAATACTTCCCTTTCTTTTGTGATTCCTTTAAAAAAAAAATCTTTTATCTATATTTAGAATCCATCCAGCGAGGCCCATATATCATAACCCCATTAGGCATTATTAAGTCAATTAAAATATATCATTCAGGACACATTGCATGGAGCCTAATTTAAAATGCCTACATTGGAGCCATAATGAATTGCCACGTTGTCAGATATGGTGGTTCTTCATCTGTTGCTGATAAAGATGAAACTGTTTTTCTAAAGGTAAAAGCCATCTGCAGTTGCTTTGAAAGTCAATTGACATTTTGTTAATTAGCATTTATTTACAGTAGTTGAATAACAATATCAAATAACAATAAGGAATGAGCACTTAACATTAAAAAAACTGGAGACATAAAGTTTCATCATTTGGCAGTTAGTGGAAAACACAATTCTTTTAGAGGTATAGAAAGAGAACTACTGAAGTCCGTCTGGGTGTAAAACGAGCTAGAAAAGGGAATGAGAGCCTCCAGAGAAGTGGAGTTAAGGTGTGGCCTCTGGGTCTTAGAGTGGAACAGATGTGCAGTGGAGTGGCCATTAAGCAAAAGGGAAAGATAAGACAAAGAAGATAAAATCTTGTCCTTATTAGCGGCTTTTTGTCACATGCAAACCATCACTGGAATTTTGACGGCAGATTCTAAATGATCCAGATTCCAGATTCCAGATGATCACATTAATGGGTGACATTCAGCTCAGGTCCTGAACTGTTTCGCCACCAACCTCTGAGCCTGGAACAGGCAGAGAATGAAGGGAAAGAGAGGAGTCTGATTTTACCAGGAACATTTTGACATAATAAAATTAGACATCTGGCCAGATGTGGTGGTTGGAGAGGTTTGAGGCAGGAGGATCTCAAGAGGTTTGAGGCAGGAAGAGCTCAGCAATTTAGGAAGAACTTATCTCAAAATAAAATATAAAAAAAAATTCTTGGCATTTCTTGCTTGCTTTCTTCCTTCCCTCTCATTCTTAGGAAGTATGAATGTCAACTTACCAGGAAAAGAAAAAAAGTCTGTAATATGATACCAAATTTCCAGTTGACCATAAGTGTTGCTGTCAATAAATAAACACATCAGATTTTTACCATAACCCACAGATAAGCTTATTTGACACCTCAGTCTTCAGTCTTCTTCCCTTTTTTATAATTTGAACCAATGCTAAATGCTCATTGACAAAGGATCAAAAACAAAATCTGCCATTTTGTCTTTAAGAATTAACAGCTTTTCTAATCCACAGGTCCAGCATGTCTACATTTTCGTGTTGGTAAAAACACCACTTCCCCTCTCTTAAACTTCATCTTGACAAGAAGGTGAGAAGCAGTTGCTTTCTTTCTCCTAAAACTACTGACAAGCTAACTTTGCCTCACACTTTTTTCTTCGAGGAGGGCAATGAAGCAAAACATATTACCAGTAAATAGGTAATTATTTCCATGACTGTAAAGCCTGCAAACAGTTACACATTTGGGAACTCAATATCTGTTTTGTTGTTGTTGTTCAATATTCCTGCAGATTTTCTTTGATTTTCCTACCTGATTGCCACTTCCCAAAGCAGGATGGGTAATTAGTAATCTGGAAGACTGCTGGACTGCACTGGGGTCGGGGGGTACTCTGTGATTCTGCCTACCTCACAGAGCATGTGCAAACTGGAGATGCTAATATAGAACGTTTTCACAAGAAGAAAAGCATAAACTTGTCCATTCTCCAGCTCACTCCTACCAGGTATAACAGGGATGATGGTTCTGATCAGGAATTCAAAACTAGTTATCTAAACCACCTCCATTTCCTGAAAAGAAAGCTGGATAAGAGACTATAAAGACCATGGGCTGGGGTTGTGGCTCAGTGGCAAAGCGCTTGCCTAGCATGTGTGAGGCACTGGGTTCGATTCTCATCACCACATATAAAGAAAAATAAAGGTCTATCAACAACTATAAAAAAAAATTAAAAAAAAAAAGAGACTATAAAGACCAGTCACTAAGAGAGTTTTCACTCCGCTGAAGCCAATAATTGTAACTTTAAATGAAGCAGTGGGTTTATATTTTAATTATTAATCTCACTTTTAACAAATGTGGTCTGAATCCACCCTGTTACTTGCTGGCTCAACTATTTCCCTTGCCACCCATGTAGAATACTAGTAAATAAAATATTTGTGCTATAGAGTATTTCTCTTATAAATTGAGTAGCTTATGCCCACCAGTGATCCTAAAGGCTTTAGAGGGGAGATTTCTTAATCAGTCTCAAGTGTGAGACAAGAATAGGGCTATCATATACTATCTTATTAAATGTAATTAAATCCTTCAACAATTTTGTATTTTAGACTTTATTATTCTCATTTTATATACTAGGAAACTAAGGCTCAGAGAAGATAAGAGGAAGTTCAAGGTGACTATAAAGCAGCTAATGACAGATCAGACCACATGGTTCCAATACCAGTGCTCTTTCTATTAAGGATAATTTGCTCGTTTTGTTAAGACAATCAAAATATAGTTGATATTGTTAAGGTGAAACCCTTATCCCTAAGTTTTCAATTCAATTTTAAGCTATGCTTTTATTTAAGCTAATATTGAACCCTCCATTACCATATGAATATTCTGCAAAGGTTAGCTTCAGCCTCTTTTTTTTTTTTTTTTTTTGATAGCTTCAGAAGTATAGGTACAAGAAACATATTATATGCTTTTAAGCTGTCCAATTTGGAAATCAAAGCAGATAGGAAACTCAAATGATCTCCAGGAGTTAAGGGGAAGTTTCTTATTCTACCCTTCAATGATCTGGCCTTCTCATTTGCTTAGGAATCGCTTCTCCCTCTCTCTTTCACAACTGAGCCATGCTTAACATTTTCTTAAGTATTCCTACATATGGAGTCGTGAGCCTCAGTATTTCCAAGTGAGTGAAAACTAGCCTTTGGAGAGAGTGCAGTGTGGAGGAGAGCGTGGGCTTGGTCACATGCTGCCTCATCAAATTCTTTATGTAGCCACCCCCACATTTCAAGAATAGGCAAGCAAGTAACCTCTGAACCTCAGGTTCCTGATGATACTTGCCCTACAGAGTTTTTGCTGAATGAAAGAATAATCTAATATAGGAGATAGCAAGTGCCTTCCTCCACAGTAGTTTTCTCTACTTACCTGTAGTATAGTTTGTCTAGAGGCAGCTTATTTTCTATAAGGAAATTTTCTTCGTTGCTGTTTTTCATTGCAGGTAACAAAAAAAGTTACCTGTGCCAGGTAATTTATTTTTATTTATTATTATGAATTATGGCAAAATATGCATAAAATAAAATTGATCATCTTAACCATTTTTTAAATGTACAATGGAGTGGCCTTGAACACATTCACACTATTTTCTCCCTTTCTGTCTTGTGAGCCTACATCCCCATGCCAGTGCCCCAGCCCTTGGCCACCAGCTCCCCACTCTGTCTCCATGAATCTGACCACTCTGGGTGTCTCGTATGCATGTAATCATGCAGTGTTGATGTAACTGGTTGGTTTCATTCAGCATGATGTCCTCAGGTTCATCCATGTTGTAGGCCTGTGACAGAGTTCCCTTTCAAGGTGGAATACTAGTCCACTGTTTGTCTATATTGCATGTGTTAATTTTGATTATATGAATACCAGGTGATTTTGATTGTATCAGTGCTTGGATGAAAATGTCACTGAGGTCATCTTCCTTCAGAAAGCATCTTGAGTGCTCATGGGTCGGGGAGGAGGTGTGAAGGTAGAGGAACAGAGGCCCCAGGAAAGCTTAGTGCTGAGTGAACACAGCTCTGCTGCCCTCAGCCTCCCTGGCTTTTTCCCCTCGCAGTGACCCAGCATCATTGCTTTGCATCATTAGGTACATCATCAAAACAGCAGAAGCCTAATCAAAACCCCAACCCTAAGCCTTTACATTAAGTGAGGCAGTCACCTACCATGGGAAGAAGGTGAATCGTATTCCCTGAACTTAGACATCTCCCCTAAGCCAAGTGCGCACGTTCATGGTTCAGGATTTTTGTGCCCAGGAGATGAGGTGAAGATTCATCTTCATTCCTCTGTTTCTACTTTCTCCCTCTTCTGCTCCCTCTTCTAGTCTCTTTCTTGCTCCTCTTTGAGTCCCCAAGCTCCTGGCATTTCTTTTGCTGTTATGATGAACTTAAGTCATATTCTTTCCCTGAAAGAGGAGTTGATACAAAGAAACTTAACTTCACCTAAATAAATAATTTTCCTACTTGAAAACATTCCTGAGACATTTTCTTTTTTGTTGTTGTTCATTGTATTTTATATCTTTAGGTCTCCAAATCCTAGGAGGAAAACAAATACTGAAACATTAAATACCATAGCATAATATTGGGTAGTGCCATAGGAATTCAGAATAATGCAAAGTCTAGGGACAAATACAACCCTCTTACATTAAACTTCCTGGATTTTTCTCAAGATATATATCTTTTTGAAGAATTGTTTCAACACCAAATCCGTTTCAAGCATGTTTCAACATGCTCAAATTCACCAGCATCCCTTGCCTGAAGACCCACCATTCTCTTCTCAGGGTTGCAAGGATGATGTTCCAAGGTTTCCTGCAGACTTTACAGAAGAATAGTTGAACCTCCTGTGTCTCAGTTTCCTCCATAACAAAAAAAGAGAACATGGAGCATTCATCTTTCTCTTTAGAAAATGAAGAAACATCAATCAACCTGAATTTCTTGCCTTTAGAACAGTATGAAAGGTCACATTGGAAATGTGTGTTCTCCTCAAGCCAAGCAGCTTTCTAGCTCTCTCTTAAGAAAAGGGAATGAGTGATTTTGATCAGAAACAATTGAAAGCCCACCAAAGCAAAAAAAAAAAAACATTATAAATCGACTGTCCCTGGAAACACTTGTACCATGAGCAATGATGGTCAAAAATGACTTGCAGAACTCCAGAGATGAGCATTCTCCATCCAAGCCTCTAACTGATGCTTCTCCTCTGCTTCACAAAATGTAAGATATATCCCACAAAGAGTATGGATCGTGGTTATGGGACCCATGACCATCGTAGGATGCTGGGAATAGGATCAATGTGTGTGGTGAGGGGGTAGGGACATGAGAGGAAAGAGCAGACAGCAGGCAGGGAAAGAACAGGGGGGGACAAAGGAGGAGGAAGGGCACCAGAGAAGGAGAGACATGAGGCTAAGTACTATTTAAGGCATAGATAGCCAGTGGCCGCCACGCTTTAGATTACTTAAATTATCTCAGCAAACCCTTAATAAAGATATTAACATCCCACATTTAGAATTAAGGCAATCAAATTCAAAGAATGAAAGGTCATTATTTTTTTTTAACACGCTGGAGGAAGGAGACTTTGATAGGAGAGGCAGGATTCCTCTTGAACAGGACATGGTGGGAGAAAGGATGTGCGTGACAGACACACTGATTGACGGCTTCCTGCCCTCAACTACAGGACTGGAACCAAGGGATCACGGTGAGGTACACAGACCCTGACCCTGACCGTAGTTCTGAGTTCATGCTGACAAAGTTAATTTCCTCCATACTTGTCAGATGTGGTAAAGGAAAAAGTGATCCCAGGACTTCCAGTGTTTCTCCTTCTGACTACTACACTGACACTTCCTTGAACTCTCTCACCAATTGTGGGACACATGGAATCCGTAGGAAATGCCTAACAGTAGTATGAAATGCTAAAAGGATGGAAAACATCACGTTGGTCTAGACAGCGTTTGTACCCCAACACTTAAGTTTTGATTATTCTGATTTAGCTCTGAGAACCATCAATGCTATGACTGATTGGGCTAATAAAGGATTTCAGGAAAAGAAAAGACTCCCCACGTGTGCTGGGCCTGCAATTTGTAAGGCAGGCTTTGCTGACACATGATTTAAATAATTTAGAAAAACGAGACAACATGCTCAAATTCACCAGCATCCCTTGCCTGAAGACCCACCATTCTCTTCTCAGGGTTGCAAGGATGATGTTCCAAGGTTTCCTGCAGACTTTGCAGAAGAATAGTTGAACCTCCTGTGTCTCAGTTTCCTCCATAACAAAACAAGAAAGCTGGACAGTTCTGAGGTCATTGCAGCCCTTGTGGTTCTCTTGAAAGGTCCGTGTGTTGGAGAGCTGGATTCACTCTAGATCTTTCTGTGCCAGTGCAATGAATCATGCACAGATTTTCATCATCATCATCACAGTACCCTAAACAAGTGTTTATTATATACTAAGACCTGTATGTATCTTTTTTCTAATTCTTGCTATAATCCTTAAAGAATATTGGTGATTCATGGGGGCATGGCCAAAGCTAACTCACCAAAAAAAAGTTTTTTAAATAAATACACACATAAAAATATAATGCTTAATTATTTTTCTTTATTTTGGATTCTTTCCCTAGACTAGATTCATTAGGGAGTAATTATATTTTCAAAGATATGCAGGAAAACTCTTTTTCAAGACAGCACAGTTTTCACTGCATCTCTCAGACAGTTCTTGAGCTTCTCTTCGCACAAACAGAATGAACGACTCCCTCTTGGTGTCCTTTGTGGACCCAGCACAATTTCTATCACGGCGCCCAAAACACTTCATAGGATGAAATCCTCACCAGCCTATCTCCCTTTGCCAGTTTCTGTCTGCAAATCCCTAAGAAGATGATGGGTATCTTTACCGGGAGAGAATTTATTTATCTTTACAGTTCAATCGATTTCATAGCACCTGATATATAGTAGGCATATAAAATCTCAAATGAATTAATGAGATGTTTACAAATTAGCTTTCACAGTATTACATCAATTTAAACTATAGGCAAAAAAAAAATATGAGCATGTTTTATCTTTCCTACACTGTACATCAGCATCATCAGCTGGCAGGGAAAATGACTTAAGTATTCTGTTCTAACCTAAACCCCACACTCCAAAAGATACTTGCAAGAACACTCCCTTTAGTTCTGGAAATTCTCTTGGTTCCACTCGGCTTCAAACCATCTAACCCTGATGTGATTTCCAAGGTTTCCACTTTATCCCTCTCCTATATCCTCCATCTTTTGCCCTCACTACTGACAACCAGTGGGGTGGTTACATACCGCTGTAAGTTTCCGCTGACGAGATCATGAACACTGGGAGCAGAAGTCATTACCATCCCTTATCTCTCAGCTTACATCATTGCTTCATGACTGGTCAACGTTAGGCATTGGATGTTTGTTGGCTTTCTGCTGAAGCAGGGCTATGGTTCACCTCTTACTCCTGCTCCTCCCTATGTTTTTGTTTTTTTAATTTCCTCTATTGGTTACGCCTAAACTTACTTTTCCATCAGCACACTTTCTCAATTTACACCTTCAACTGGGTGAGGAACACATCCTCAAGTATCTTTCTAAGAAGAGCTCACAGGAGGTAGTTTCTCAGTGTACTAAGATATCTGAATATTGGCTTAATCATTTGACTGAGCCCTAAATTTTACACTGAAGACATTTTCTCTCGTAATTCAAAGACATTGATCCATTTTTTTTTTCTTTAGCATTTGCTGTTACTGTTGAGAAAAAAATATGACTCCAATCTGGATCTCCTCCATTTGGTGTAAACTTTCTCCCAATCCTCCAGTCCTGGTTCTACTGCTGGAAAATTCTAGAATCTCATACCCAGAGGTTTACAAAACTGTGCCTAGTTGTATATAACCATTTGCAACCTTTTCTTGTCATCTAGTGGCTCTTGGAGAATAAGAATTTTGTGTTTCTGTAGTGTCTATACAAATATCACTGTCTGAGCAAGGCCTTTCCTGACCATCAAGTTGAAGTTGCACATTTGCCCTGGCACTTGATCTTTCTTCCTTCCCTTCCTCATTTTTTGTCCATAGAAAATTTTAACTTTTTAAATATTAAATAATACTGAAATTCCCTTACTTTTTTCTTTTTTCTTCCATCACTAGAATATAAGCTCCAATGAGCAGGAATTTTAATCTGTTTTTTTTTTTTTTTCACTATTGTATGCCCAGTACTCTTTCTAGCACCTAGTAGGTATTTAATAAATATGTGTTTAAATTGTTTTTGTTGTTCTTATTTAGGGGCAATAAATGCTACATCAGCATATGTAAGGGTTTTTCAGTTCAGACTTCACTTTCACTGTCCATGAGGAGAGCCGCCATTGAGGAGGAGAGGCCCAGAGGAGAGATCAGAGGAGAATTTATACTGGAATGCTAGCATCCCAGTTCTCTCCCTGAGATACAAAATCTTACTTAAAGTTATGAGTAAATATCTTTAAAAATAATATGTGGTGTGTGGGGGGAGAGGGAGAGAGACAGAAAGGAAGAGAGAGAATAGAAATTGGAAGTTACTTGACTTACACAGATTGTGCAATTACTGATTATTTTTAAATTATTTTTTAATCTCTGTTATGTTCCTGAATCTTTATAGATATTATAGAAAGTCATGAAGATTAAAAAGTAGCTAAACATTTTCCAGATGCTGCAGTGAGGACCACAGGTTCTTTGGCTGTGCAATGTGAACAGGTCGTGTAAAAATCCACTCAGCACTCTCTCGTCAT
Source organism: Geosciurus inauris (assembly GCA_004024805.1). Taxonomy (NCBI): domain Eukaryota; kingdom Metazoa; phylum Chordata; class Mammalia; order Rodentia; family Sciuridae; genus Geosciurus; species Geosciurus inauris. The sequence continues at coordinate 49,528 of PVHX01001978.1, read as the reverse complement.
GCCAAGCCATCACCTGATTCTCCTCTTCAGCTTTTCTTCACGTCCTCTTAACTTTTTACCCATTTGGAAATAACACTTTAATTTAGGCATAGGTTTATTTAGAAATCTTATATTTGATAGAGTTGTTTTAGCATTTCTGCTACCTAGGCAACAAAAAAATTATTCTGTGCTAACATCTTTTCATTTTTAGCAAAGCAAAATCTGAAAATCTTTTCATAAACTTGTAAAAATAAAAACCAAACTTAAATATCTTCCTTTATCTTGCAGAAAATAAAGATGGGGGGGGGGTAATAAGTAAAATGGGCTGTAGTTATGACAGTGTTTGTTGGGAAAAGTAGAACAAGTTTGGAAAAAAAGAGAAGGATGCATATCTAAAAATAAAACCTGAAACATCAATGAAATCCCCTCTAATTTTCCAAGTTTGATTAACCCTTTGAAGAGCAACTGATCAATCACACATAGTGCATCTGAATACACAGAGCCACATACACTATTTTTAGATCATAGAAGCCATGCGTCTTATTTATAAAACATGAAAGTATTAAAAATGCATTTAAGAGTTCCAGCTAAAATACTTTACCCTAAGTACCGGTTATGATTTGGCCTGTTATGGTTTGGACCTGGAGTGTCCCCCAAAGTCTCATGTTAATGGCTTGGTCCCCAATGCAGCAATGTTTATATGTGGGTCTTTTAAGAAGCGATTGGGGGCTGGGATTGTAGCTCAGCGGTAGAGCGCTTGCCTCGCATGCGTGAGGCACTGGGTTCGATCCTCAGCACCACATAAAAATAAATAAAATAAAGATATTGTGTCCATCTACAACTAAAAAAATATTTAAAAAAAAAAAAAGAAGTGATTGGATCATGAGGGCTCTGAGCTTATTGGTGGATGAATCCACTGACAGAGTGACAATTTGATGGCATTAGTGGGAGGTGGAAACTTGTTGGAGGGAGTGGGTCCTTACAGGCAAGCTCTTGGGGATTATATCTTGTCCCAGGACCCTTCTCTTTAACTTTCCTGGTTCTTAGGAGCTGATCAGCTGTCATTCACCACACCCTTCCACCATGATGTTCTGCGATACCTCAGGCCCAAGGCAATGAAGCCATTGGGTCCCAGACTGAAACCTCTGCAACAGTGAGCCCACATAAAACTCTCCTCCTTTAACTTATTCATGTCTTTGGTCACAGTGAAGAAAGTCGACTAACACAAGTACTATACCAGAGGTAATTTCTCTAGGATGCAGTTTTGAATTCTACACTTTTACTTAAAAATTATATTGTGAATATTCATCATACCATTAAACTGAATCCTTCAGAATCACCAATGTACCAATGTCTAAACCATTTCAATACCATCTAGCATTTTGTGTTTTCCAGTTTTTGATTTTATAAATGAAATGTGAAGAACATTATTGTGTGGAAAGGATTGTCCACATCTCTTCTATTCCTGGTGACAGAATTCTGGAAGTCACCCTGAGGTCGTCATGTTCCCAAAACAGTTCTGCCAAATGCTCAACCTACTCCACCCCAGGAAGACAGTACACACTCCACAAGAGCAGCCACTGGGCCTCTCTAGTCTTAGTTAACAATTAAGTATGATGTTTAGATTGTTTTGAGGAAATTGAATTGTCTCCCATTTTTATTGACCATTTGTAATTCTTTTACATTTTTTTCTATGAAATTTCAGTCTTTTTCTTTTTTTTTTTTAATATTTTTTTTAGTTGTAGATGGACATAATGTCTTTATTTTATTGCTTTGTATGTGGTGCTGAGGATCGAACCCAGGGCCTCACGCATGCGAGGCAAGCACTCTACCACTGAGCCACAATCCCAGCTCCCAGTCTTTTTCTTATAGATTTATAAAAATCCTTGAAAGCAAATGTCACTCTTTGTCATCCGTGACACTTTTCCTTTTTATTTATTAATTATTTATTTATTCATGGTGATATATTCTTTTTAGTATTACAAATGGCAGTTTTGATATGCAGACTTTGGAACTCTTAAGTTGTCACATCTATCAAAGGCCCTTTTCCTTGATCAAAGGGCCCTTCTCCTGAATCACCCTAATTTTCTCCTCATATCAGTTTGTTTCATTGGCCAAACACACTGCAATCCTCAGACGCCTCTGGAATTGAGTGTTGTGTGTAGTGCACAGGCTCAGGTGAGGATCCACCTTGTAATTTTCCATATTCCATGTACTGAGTAACTCATCTCTTCCTCTGTCTTGTGATGTCAGCTTTATACTGTTTCAAGCTATTATATATAAAAGGATGCTTGCTTTTTCAGGGCTACTCTCTTTTATTGATCCATACATGTCCCAACACCATTCTTTGCTGTAGATTTGCAATATATCTTCCATCAGTTCTCAAATTGACCTGTCTCATTAGCTTTTCTTTTCAAGTTCTCTTTTGCTATTCTCGTTATTTATTCTTCTAGCAAAATTCTCAAAGAAACAAAAATCCATTGAGAGTGCCCTGGGAGGCATTAGACCTAAAAATTAATGTGGGTAAAATTGAGATCTTTATAATCATCCACACGAACACACTGTATGTCTTTCCATTTATTTAATCCTCATTTTATGTTTCTTGGTAGAGTTCTGTGGTATCACTCACAAAGGTCTGACATATTTCTTATTAAGCTTGTGTTTCTAGGTGTTTTATGATTCTGTTACTATTGTGGAGGAGATTTTTCCTCATTATATTTTCTGACTGGTGCTGGTACATTTGAAATCCATTTAAACTTGTTTTCATTCATCTTTCTGAATGCTCTTTTAATTTTTTTTTGGCTGATTTTCTAGGGTGTTTCTAAGCATATCATCATATCATTTATAAATCATGATGACTTTGTTCCCTCTTTTCCAGTAATCACACTTCCTATTTCTGTTTTCTACCATAAGCAATACTTATAAAATAATATTAAACAACAAGAACGGGCTGTCATTGCAAGACACTCTTCACTATGTTAAGGAATTAATCACCTATTCATATGCAACAAAAAGACTTTTCTCATAGCAATGATCATAATACTTTCACTGCTATCTTAAAATTTTAATGATCATGATTTTTCTTCTTTGATCTATTGATAGGATGTAAAAAATTGTTATCTTCTACTTGGTTGTGATGCATTGTTCTTTTCAAATATTCTTAGTTCAATTAGCTGGCCAATTATTCAGAATTATAAACTATGTAGAGTGTTTTTTTCTTTTTCTCCTATCTTTATTAGGTTGTGTCATCAGTAACAATAAAGGCAGTCGGGATGATTCTGTAAGCTTGTCCCATGTTCTGCTGCATTAGATACGTGAGTTTCTTCATAAATTCTTGCATTGGCTTTACAGATTCGATGTGGCATTATACATTTGCAGATGAGGAAAGAAGGTCCAGAGGGGGTCTTGAGCTGGCCATGACCAGGCAGCATAAGCAGGGAGCCTGTCTCTACAGCCTTGCTCTGTGGCACGGAGGCTTAAACATGAATTGAGTAGTTGGAATGAGCTTCACAGACTAGGAAAAACTCTGCTTCTTCAAAGTATGAAAAGACAAATCCATACATGCACAGGAGGACAATGGTACTGTCAAAGTCACAAGATTTGAAAGCAGACAGAGGATGGTTCAAATTCTAGCTCTGTCCGTTACTTAGCACCACTGAATAGATAGAAGCTGTAATCATTAAAAAAACATCTCAGCCAGGCGCGGTGGCTCACGCTTGTAACCCCAGCACTTTGGGAAGCTGAGACAGGAGAATCGCCAGGGTACCAGGGATTAAACTCAGCAGAGGCACTTGACCACTGAGCCACATCCCCAGCCCTATTTTGGTTTTATTTAGAGACAGGGTCTCACTGATTTGCTTAGCACCTTGCTTTGGCTGAAGCTGGCTTTGAACTGGCGATTCTCCTGTCTCAGCCTCCCAAGGTGCTGGGATTACAAACATGCACCACCAGGCCCGACTCCAAAAAATTATATTGAGCATCCACTATTCCACAAACACGCTGGACATACTCTAGATTCAAGGGTAAATATATCAGGCATAATCCCTGCCCTCACAAAGTTTCCAGACCATTAGGGAAGATAGACAAGAAGAGAGAGAATCACAAAAAACAATTTAGGGGAAGGATGGTTCCTTGAAATAGTGAGGCACACATCGACCAATAAAGAAAAAATAGTTCTTACAGAACTACAAAGAATAAAAGAAATTATGGATGGAAAATACTCCCAACAAGAAAAGCTTGGCTAGAGAGAGCATGTCACAACCAAGGAGCTGGAACAAGCTTGCGGCTGGAGAGAGGATGAGAGATGAAGCTGGACCTTGGCTATAAAGAGATTCCAAGAACTGAAAGTTGCTAAAGCATCTACCATGTTATGGTTAAAGCCTCAGTTTTAAAACAACATACAGCAGACGCTGCTATGGATAATTATTGTTCCTATTACAGCTTGTTGTCATAAATCATCTGCTCTGGTCTTTGAGGGTTTGGAGCTTTTACTCTCAAGGATTCAGTTGTGACGTGGCCCACATTTACTTCTCCATTGCTTTCTGGCTGGCTAGGCTATGCCTCTTGCGACTGCATTAGCAGTGACACAATATGCTACTGAAAAGTTATGCCCATCTGCAGGTCCTTCAACGAAACTGGCTGGGGCACAGCCATCATCAGATTAGCTCCAGGCTGATCCCTGAATATCCTCACACAGAGGACAGACATTCCGCATCACATATGGCACCTTCGAACAGGTTTCCTTCTTAGACTGGGTCTGAGAGGGTTTGCTTAAAAGGACCAGGTGATATTAGATAGTTCCATTAACTCTGGCAGGAAGTTGAGTGGGTCTTCATGTCTCACACACTATTCATTCATTTACCAAGAATTTGTGAATTTCTGATCACTTTCTGGGCACTCTACAATCATTAAAATTTCTGAATGAAAGCGTTGTCCTTCCTATTACAGGGTCTGAGCAGTTCAGCCAGCTGATCCGTCAGGTTCAAGAGCAGATACAGTAACAAGTTGCACAGGGATTTGACAAGAGTCTTGAACTGGTCCTCTGAGCCTTCCAAGTTGAGTGCAAATACCTGGCATTCCAGATCCTCCCTCATCATGACCCAGCAAACCCCACGGTTCCCCTGCACTACAGGCCTCTTTTCTTTCCCACCATCCAGCACACAGGCCAGCAGCACCCCAGCTCTGGCTTCAGGCTGCCCTTCTGCCTTCTTCCTCAGCCTAGAAGACCCTCCACGCCCCCTCGCCCCTCTGAATCCCACTCTCCTTCAGGGCTCAGCTGCTTTCAACAGTGTGCCCCCACTGAACGTGGGCTACTGCATGACCCAGGTCCTGAGTGTGGACTCTGGCGACCCCACCCAGACACCTTTCCTCTCGGTACCTCATGGCTGAGCCTAAAGACAACACCGTAATGTCCACTCCAGGTAAGAAACATCTGTTTTATAAACTAGTAAACGAATGGGTAGAAGCGCTGAGTGACCTATTCTGGGGAACAAACTGGTCGGTGGACTAGAAATAGGAGGGATAAACACTTGCTTCCCTGAAGTTAGACACATCCGCATGTGCACTCTGCTCTGGCAACCTGCCAGCTGAGTGACCTCGGGCACCTTGCTTCACCTTCTTGAATCTTTCATCGGAAAGGATAACCTCTCCTTTGTCAGATTCTTGTGAAGAGACGAAGCACATAAATGCCTGACACCTACTACATTAATTCTAGGACCTTTTGTCTTTTTTTAAAAAATTTTTTTTTAGTTGTAGATGGACACAATATCTCTATTTTACTTTATTTTTATATGGTGCTGAGGATTTGAACCCAGTGACTCATACATGCAAGGCAAGCGTTCTACCACTGAGCCACAATCCCGGCCTCCCTTATGTCTTTCTTTTTTTTTTTTTTTTTAATATTTTTTTAGTTGTTGATGGATCTTTATTCATTTATTATTTATATGTGGTGCTGAGGATCGAACCCAGTGACTCATACATGCAAGGCAAGCGTTCTACCACTGAGCCACAATCCCGGCCTCCCTTATGTCTTTCTTAATCTTCTTATTCTCCTTCTTCCTACAAGATTGGAATCTCCTTGAAGGTAGAATCTTGATTAATTTTTTTTTTGATATGGGAAATTGAAACCAGGGCTTCAACCACTGAGCCACGTCCTCAGCCCTTTTTTTATTTTTTTATTTTGAGACAGGATCTCATTAAGTTGCTCAGGGTCTCGCTAAATTGCTGAGGCTGGTTTTGAACCTGCGATCCTCCTGCCTCAGCCTCCCAAGCCACTGGGATTACAGGAGTGCACCACTGCACCCAACTAATCCTATATTTTATACTCCCCTGTATTCTCCAAACACACAAAACAGTGCAGAGTACACAACAGAAGCTCCAGAAATACTTTGGGTCCTTTATGTTACTTCATTAATAATTGACAATTTTTAAATGAAAAATCTTATTCTCTGAGAGGACAGCATTGGCTTAAACAAGCAATGAATTTAAATCTCTTCTCTTGTATTTTCCATTCTTATTACTCCTGCATGTGTTTATCTTCTATGCATTCCCATATGTGACAACATATTGTGTAAACAAATCAAATGTTAGTAATGAATGAGATTTCTGGTCTACAAGAGGGGAGTATTGTTGATTCATACTTCAGGGGTTTACCTAGCTTTTAATCTGTGAAAAATAATTAATTTTTTTCTCAATGCCAATTTATATTTCAATGTAAAAATTCCCCATATCAGAACCAAAAAGATTTCCAGAATCATGCCAGAGGGTAGTTTCTAAGTTTACCCGGGCACTATGCCACTTAGAGGGTGAGGGAAAGTTCATGATTTCCCATTGTTTGAAGTCACATGTACAAAGTCCTTTTGTCAAGTGGCTTTGTCATGTGAGACTGCTAAATATTTTTCACTTGGCCTTCTAATCACGTCCAAAGTGTCATACCCCTAGAAGCAATTTGGTGTATGAATAATGGAAGCTTGAACTGAAGCCCAAAGGAGTGGCTAGCTGTGAGAACTGTACTGTGCCTAGTGAACCAAACGCAGATCTCTCCAGACCTCGCTTAGAGCACATGAAGATGAGGAAAATGCAAATTAAGAGACACATTAGGCTAGAGAGAGACAGAGAGAGAGAGAGAGAGAAAGAGCACACGAGAGAGCCAAAGTCATTTCAGGACTAAGAGGTAAAAATAGAGTACCGGTCAGGTTGTTGGAAGACAAAGAGCAGACAAGTTCATTTTGTTGGAGAACGGAGTTTGAATAAGAAGGGAATTTGTCTCATTGTCAGATTTGCTCATTTTTCCCCAAAGAAGCAAAGGCGAATGATAATTTATCAGAAAGAGGAAGGTAAAAGAATTGGGATTTAATTTCTTACAAGGCAGGGGGATAAAAAATGTGTACCATCTTTTCCTGTTTTGAAAGATAATGAAGGCGTTACTTAGCAGGAGCCTAGCTTACAGATTCCTACTTTAACATATGTGTCTTCCCTTAGGCAGCCTTACCTCTTAGGCCAGATCCAGTAGCCCTGCCCTGCAGCTGGTTCTTCACGTGAACCCACAAAGACCTGCATGCACTTGCTCTATGCGGCCCATTCTCCCTCTTCCCCACGAGGGGCTGCTCCCATGCAGTCCCTTTGCCAATTCTCTGCCATTACCCAAGTCCCTCCTTTCTCTCCATAACAAATCTCCATCACACTTCAATCTTCCAGCCACTGAAACCCTGAAAACTGGGCAAGTTTGCATGTTGTCCAGCTCATCTTTGCCAAAATTAGATGGTAACTTTCCCAATGAAAGGCACACTTGTGACATAGCTCCACCCTTTCTGCGTGTCAAGGGGATATTCTTCCAAGGGAAATGATCACAGGTATCTATATAGTTGCTGGGGAAGGGAGGTGTGGATATTCCTTAAGGATTTGTCAGAAAGGGGCCATGGTCCACATCCTCAGGATACTCTCTAACAAAAATAGGTGAGATCAAAAAAACTTGTAAGCAGAGGAGCTATTTCTCCATGGTACTGACTGTGGAAGTTGTTTCCGGGGCCCCTTGTGAGCTCCTGGCTAATGCAGTGAGGAGATCTAAGGCCACTTTATGTTACTCCACAAATGTCTGGAAAAGTCTTTAACATTCCTAAGCATCTGTCCCTTGATCCTTGCCCTGGAGGTCTTACAGAACACAGATCTTTTCACAATGCCATGATGAATATTGATCTTATTGATTTAAAAAGGCTGGCACTGGGATTCTAGAGAGGGTAGTGATCTGGATGTGGAAAGGGATACTTTTTTTTTTTGATACTGGGTATTGAACTCATGGGTGCATGACCACTGAGCCACATCCCCAACCCTATTTTGTATTTTATTTAGAGACATGGTCTCACTGAGTTGCTTAGCACCTCACTGTTGCTGAGACTGGCTCTTAACTTGTGATTCTCCTGTCTCAGCCTCCCAAAGTGCGGGATTACAGGTATGCACTACCACATCCAGCTGAAAAGGATACTTTTTGAGGCTGCATATATTTGCAAAGAAGACTGAAGAGGGATAAATAGGAAAAGAAGAGCTCAAACTATCATTATTTGCAGACGACATGATATACTTGGAGGAGCCAAAAAATTCCACCAGAAAACTTCTAAAATTAATAAATGAATTCAGCAAAGTTGCAGGATATAAAATAAGTACACATAAGTCAAATGCATTTCTATACATCAGCAATGAGTCCTCTGAAAGAGAAATTAGGAAAACTACTTCATTTACAGTAGCCTCAAAACAAAACAAAACAAAACTTGGGAATCAATCTAACAAGAGTGGTTGGTTGGTGAAAGACCTCTACAATGAAAACTACAAGACACTAAAGAAAGAAATTGAAGAAGATCTTAGAAGATGGAAAGATCTCCCATGCTCTTAGATAGGCAGAATCAATATTATTAAAATGGCCATACTACCCAAAGCACTATACAGATTTAAGACAATCCCAATTAAAATCCCAAAGTCCTTTCTTATAGAAATAGAAAAGGCAATCATGAAATTCATTTGGAAAAATAAGAGACCCAGAATAGCCAAAGCAATCCTCAGTAAGAAGAGTGAAACAGGAGGCATCACAATACCAGACCTTAAACTTTACTACAAAGCAACAGTAACAAAAACGGCATGGTACTGGCACCAAAACAGACATGTAGACCAATGGTACAGAGTAGAAGACACAGAGACAAACCCACATCAATACAGTTATCTCATACTAGACAAAAGTGCCAAAAACATACATTGGAGAAAAGATAGCCTCTTCAACAAATGATGCTGGGAAAACTGGAAATCCATATGCAACAAAATGAAACTAAACCACTACCTCTCACCATGCACAAAACTCAACTCAAAGTGCATCAAAGACCTAGGAATTAGACCAGAGACCCTGCGTCTAATTGAGGAGAAAGTAGGCCCAAATCTTCATCATGTCAGATTAGGCTCCAACTTCCTTAACAAGACTCCCAAAGCACAAGAAATAAGATCAAGAATCAATAAATGGGATGGATTCAAACTAAAAAGCTTCTTCTCAGCAAAAGAAACAATCAGCAAGGTGAACAGAGAGCCTACATTCTGGGAGCAAATTTTTGCCACACGCACATCAGATAGAGCACTGATCTCCAGAATATATAATGAACTCAAAAAACTTAACACCAAAAAAACAAACAACCCAATCAGTAAATGGGCTAAGGAGCTGAATACAAACTTCTCAGAAGATGATATACAATCCATAAACAAATATATGAAGAAATGTTCAACATTTCTAGCCATTAGAGAAATGCAAATCAAAATTACTCTCAGATTTCATCTTACCCCAGTCAGAATGGCAGTTATCAAAAATACAAGCAACAATAAGTGCTGGCGAGGATGTGATGAAAAAGGCACACTCAAATATTGCTGGTGGGACTGCAAACTGGGGCAACCTATCTGGAAAGCAGTATGGAGATACCTAAAAAACTTGGAATGGAACCACCATTTGACCCAGCTATCCAACTCCTTGGCCTATACCCTAAAGACTTAAAAACAGCATAGTACAGTAATACAGCCTCTTAAATATTCATAGCAGCACGATTCACAACTGCTAAACTGTAGAAGCAACCTAGATGCGCTTCAATAGATGAATGGATAAAGAAACTGTGGAGGGCTGAGGTGTGGCTCAGTGGTAGAGCACTTGCCTAGCATGCGTGGGGCCTGGGTTTGATTCTCAGCACCACATATAAATAAATAAAAAATAAAGGTCCATTGACAACTGAAAATATTTAAAAAAAAAAAGAAACTGTGGAATATTACTCAGCAATAAAAAAGAATAAAATTATGGCATTTGAGGGTAAATGGATGGAATTGGACAACATTATGCTAAGTGAAGTCAGCCAATCCAGAAAAACCAAAGGCTGAATGTTCTCTCTGATTAGTGGATGCTGATACATAAGGGGGTGGGGATGGGGAACATGGGAGAAATGGAGGAAGTTTGGATGGGTTAGCGGGGGAATGGGAGTATCAAAACTGGTTGAATGAGATGGTCATCACTACCCTTGGTGCATGTATGAAAACACAAATGGTGTGACTCCATCTTGTTTGCAACCAAAGAGATGGAAAAATTGAGCTCTATATATGTACTTTGGCTTGAAATGCATTTAAATAAGTAAAATTTAAAAAAAGAAGAAGATGATTGAAGAAATCTCAAAGAACAACATTTGAGAAGCTTGTGGATATTGTGGGGGTGGATACCCCACAATATGAGTGTGGATACTCCCACACTCATACTCTGATTTTAAAACACCTTACCTATTTCTCCTTGTAATAAGCTTCCCACCTCCCTAGCACACAGTCACACTGAGAAATCTAACTTCACCACAGTGTGAAGAACAAATCATCCTGTATTAATTTCAGATTTATTTTAGAGTTCAGTTTGACTCAGCCTTTTAAAAAATTCTTCTTTCCTCCTAGGTTCACTATATGGAGCTAAGGCCAATGGAGTGCTTCCAATGTCTGATATTTGATTCTATTTTTATTTTTATTTTTGGTACTGGGGATTGAACTCAGGGGCACTCAACCACTGAGCCACATCCCCAGCCCCATTTTGTTTTATGTAGAGACAGGGTCTCACTGAGCTGCTTAGCACCTCGCCATTGCTGAGGCTGGCTTTGAGCTCGTGATTCTCCTATCTCAGCCTCCCTAAGTGCTGGGATTACAGGCTTGAGCCACCGCTCCCGGCTTGATATTTGATTCTAAAAACACAAGTTTTATTATTATTGCTCATTATAGCTTACAATGTGCTTTCTTTCATTTAACAATGTTTCTCAAACAGATATCATCAGAGATGTGATGGGGGATACACAAGATTAAAGAATAAAGAGAATCATTTATTGTTCCTGCTGGTAAGACATTTAAAATGTTATTTATGTATTAAACAAACACACATCTATTATTAAATATAATATATAATTCACATGAATTTCTCAGAGAAAACATGAGACTTCAAAGAAATGTCATGACTGAAACTTGCAGCTATAAGCTTTGCCTACAGGCTCCTACAGGCATTAAAGGGTGTTCAGAAGAAATCTGAGTAGCACAGAGAAGCATATTCTCTTATTTTGTCCCTCTGCCAAAAAATATACAATAAATGACATGTTTATCCTTATCAGCTTCCCCTTAGGAAACAAAAGTGAGTCTTGAGAAGTTCAGTGCTTTCTAATTGACACTTTGGAATTGACAGAGCCTTTTCTGATTGCATCTCCATGAGCACGACTTTAGGAAACCACGGGAGAATGGTTTCCCTGACTTGTAGGCTAAATTAAACCTTCCAGAAATGTCCACATCCAACCCTGGAAATTGTGAATTTGTCATCTGACAAGGCAAAAGGGATTTTGCAAATGAGGTGAAGGTGATTCTCTGGGTGGATGATTCTCTAGGTGAGCCCAGCGTGGTCATCGGATACTTACGAATGGGAAACAGGAGGATCAAAAATCAGAAAGTGGAGAGCTAAGGATGGAAACAGAGATCAGAGAGGAGAGGAGATGCCATGCTGTGAATATGAAGGAAGGGGGCCACAAGCCAAGGAATGTTGGCAATCTCTAAAAGCCAGAAAAAAAGCAAGGAAACGAATTCTCTCTGGAGACCCCAAAGAGGAATACTACCTTGCCAAAATCTTGATTTTAGCTCAGTTTGACCCATTTTGGACTTGCAACCTCTAAAGCTATAGGAGAATACATTTCTGTTGGTCTAAGCCTCTAAATTTGTGATAATTTGTTGCAGCGGCAAGAGGAACTTAATACACCTGGTAAGGCTCTGATAGTTCCTAAATACTGCTTTCTCTCATCTTTATGCCTATTATTGATATCATCTTCTGGTTTTATTTTAATGATTTCAGTTTATCACAGTACTTTACACATAGTTTTCAGTTCCACTGAAAATTCCAAAAGTTCTACCCGGCTCATAGGATGGCACACACCTACTGGTACACTTCCAGCTACTTGAGAGGCTGAGGGAGAAGTACAAGTCTAAGGTCAGCTGGGGCAACTTAGGACGACTCTGTCTCAAGATAAATAAAACAGAATTTTAAAATGGCTGGAGATGAACGCAGTCATAGAGTAACCTTGGGTTCAGTCCTCAGTGCCAATAGTAATACTAATTATAATAATAATTAGTATTAGTATTATTCCACAAGCTTTTAGTTCCAGTAAAAAAAAAAAATGAACAAGGGCTGGAGGTATAACTCAGTGGTAGAGCAAGTAACTAGCATGTACAATGCCCCGAGTTTAATCCTCAGCACAGCAAAAAGAAATAAAAAGGACCAAGGAGCAAGTGTGGGTAAGGATGTGGAGAAATTGGAATCCTTGTCCATTGCTGGTGGGAATGTAAAATGATGCAGCTGCCACAAAAAAACAATTTGGTGGTCCACATTAAGTTAAACACAGAATTATTATACAACCCACGACTCCCACTCCTGGGTATAAAGTCAAAAGAAGTAAAATAGTGTTTAAAAAAAATCTTGCACACCCATGTCCACAGCAGCTCTATTCATAATACTCAAAGGTAGAAACAATCCAAATGCCCAGCCACAGATAGATAAATAAACAAAGGGGTATATTCATACAAGGGAATATTATGTAGTCTTAAAAAGCAATGAAATGCTGAAACATCCTATAGGGTGGACAGACCTTGAAAATATTATGTTAAAGGTGAAAGAATTGAATTCCAAAAGGCAACATATTGTGTGAGTTCATTTACATGAAATATCTACAGCTCAAAAATCCATAGTGAGAGAAAACACATTAATGGTGACCAGGGGCTAGGAGGAGAAGGGAATCACAGGTGACTACTTAATGGACCCAGGGTTTCCTTTCATGTTATAAGACTTGCACAACACTGACAGTGTCTAAATGTCGCGGTAGGTAAATTTTAAGTTATATGTATCGTACCACAATAAAATTTCCTTAAAAGACAAATAGCCTAATATGTTTAAAGTTAAGATGTAATAAAGTATCAGACCTCTGCCCCACCAATCTCTAACTCCCAGTTCTAGAGCTCAGGGGCTCCATTTAGAACTACATGATATCTGATAACTGATGATTTGCATATTTTCTGCATATATCCAAATACCACGCTTATAGGGCACTGTCCACTGACTTCCAATTACAGATGAGAGTGTAGCTCTACTTTTGGTAGTCACGTATTTAGTATTGGAGAGCTCTTTCTTATTCTCTGGGTTTTGGTTTTACTGTATACTGTTCTTATAAGTAAAGCAATATCCTTCTCTCTCTATGAATGTAACTATAATTTTTTCAGTTTGATCCTGCTGCCTAATTGGCCCCTGTTTCAGATGAGTTCTTCCCTCCTGTGTATTTCTTCTCTGTCCTTCTTATTGAAGACTTGCTTTACTTGTTTATGATCCAAATTGGACTGGCAGTTCCTATCATTGCATTTTTAATAGGAAACTCACAGGTCAGTATCTTAAAGAACAGTTCTTCCAGTTCCAGCCTGGTTTGTGTCCTGTGTGCGCATGTGCGCCAGCGTGCGTGAGAGCGCTGCAGCTGTTCCTCTAGGTTCCCTCCCACGCATTACTTCCTTCATCCTCTACGGTGGCCATCTCGGGCTCAATTTCTCCCTGTAACAAGTGGCTGGTCCCCTGAGGTCCCCTGGCTCCTAACAAGGCAAAGCCGAATCCTAGGGGGTTAATAGACTGTCCACCAATGCCCTGTGTTGGCCTCAGGCTTCATCCTTACCCTCCACAGCCCCAGATGCAACTTGGCCTTCTCAGCCTTCCAGAGAAGGAAGTTTGGCGGTGAGTTTTTTATTGTTTTTTGTTTTTTTTTTAATATTTTTTAAAATGTTGATGAATCTTTATTTTATTCATTTATTTGTATGCAGTGCAGAGAATCGAACCCAGTGCCTCACACATGCTAGACAAGCGCTGTACCACTGAGCCACAACCCCAGCCCTTTTTGTTGGTTTGCTGTTTGTGGTGCTTGGCATTTAACCCAGGGCCTCATGCATGCTAGATGCACGAGGGTGCATTTCTCAATGACAGTCCCTTCCACCGGAACTTGAGCCACTGCTCCCTTGTCTCCACTGCCCTTTCTACCTGCAAACAATCTGCCTGATTTTTTTTTCCCCCTTCTTATATATTGATTCCTTTACTTGACTTTTTGGAGCTGGCTTAAGAGGCTAAGATGTGTGCTCATCAGGGCCTTGTTGATTGGGGCGGGGCATCCAGAACTCTCACTGATCCTGCTTGTGTTTTCCTCACAAGAATCCTGTAAAGATGGCCCATAGAATCGTCTGAAATTTCACACTAGGGAAACAGCAATTCCAAGAATTCACTTGCCCAGGACCGCACAGTTGGAAAGTGGTAAAGCCGAGATTTAACATTATCTTTTGACTTCCAGTTATACGAGTTTAGAGATGAGAAAGGAGGCTACAAGATGTGAGTGCCTTCTAGAAGCTAGAAAGGGCAAAGAAACAGATTCCTTCCTCATCCTCCAGAAGAGGACACAACCCTGCCAGTTATTCACATTTAACCAAGTGAGACCTGTGAGGAACATTTGACGTACAAAACCATAAGATAATAACTTTATGTAATTTATGTCTCTATATTGCACATAATTTATTATAGAAGTGATAGGAAACTAATACTGTATGTCAGGGATCATTCTGGTGCTAATATATATTAGCTTATTTAATCCTTATAAACACATTGAGGTTTACACAGTTAGTAGAAAAGGAAACTGAGACATAGAAAATATTTGAACAGACACTTTACAGAATATATAAGTGCCAATGGGCACATGAAAAGATATCATTGGTCATCAAAGAAATGTAAGTTTAAGTAATAATGAGGTTCTCATTAATGAGTGTCTAAAATTAGAAAGACAATATTAAGTATTGACAATGCTATTGAGCACATGGTGTTATTAAATCTTGTCGGCATATAGTGTAATATAAAGATCACTATAAAAACATTTTCTCGGTTTCTTTAAAAGGTAAACATATACTTAATATAACACCCAGCATTCTTACTCCTATTTTCCAAAGAGAAATTCTTACTTCTATTTCCAAAGAGAAATACAAACACAATTCCCCACGAAGACTTGCATGCAAATGTTCCTAGTAGCTTCATTCACAGTAGCCTAAATTGGAAATAACTCAAAAGTCTGTCAATAGGGAAACATACAAACAAATTTTGGTATATCCATGTTTTAGTCAGTTTTGCATCACTGTGGCCAAAAGACCTGACAAGAACAACTTAAAAAGGAAAAGTTTGTTTTGGCTCACAGTTTCAGAGGTCTCAGTCCCAGGTCAGCTGACTCCACAGCTCCAGGTAGAACATCATGGAGGAAGGGCATGGCAGAGGAAAGCAGCTCAGGATGTGGCAATCAGGAAGAAGAGAGAGCTTTGCTCACTGGGGACCACCTGTAAGCTCCAAAGTCACATCCCAGTGAACTACATCCTCTAACTACACCCTACCTACCAACAGTTACCCAATTAACCCATTAGTAGATTAATCCAATGATTAATTTCCAACTCTCATAATCTAATAATCATTTAACCTCTGAAAATTCTTGCATGGTCTCACACGTGAGCTTTGGGGGACACCTTGTATCTAAACCATAACAATCCATATAATGAAATACTTTGGAACAATAAAAAGGAGTACCAAACCAGGAAAAAGAGATGAAGGAATCTCAAAAACATGCTAAGTGAAAGACATCAGACACAAAGACAGTGCAGTGTGTGGCTCCATTTCCATAAAACTCTTGAAGAGACAGATAGAATCTGTTAAAAAGTTAAAAGAGAATGTTAAAAAGTTAAATCAAATCTAGAGAATGTTAAAAAATTAAAAAAAATTTCTGCCAAATTATCATATGTTCATTATCCCTATCTGTTTTTCCTTATTGATTAGTAAGTAATCCTTTACTTGGGTGAAATTGAATTGATCATTTTAAAAAATTTGTTGTGTTTTTGCATTGTGCTTTGTTCTTCTGAACTTTTTTTAAAAATTATTATTTTTTCTCCCTACCAGGATGCAAATCACAAAGGTTTTATTTTTCCCTCCCATTGCTTATACCTCTTTTTTTCTTCCTTTTCTTAGCGCTTGAGAAAGACAACTAGTGTTATTTTCAATAATAGCAGGGAGAGTGAGAATCTTTGTCTTGTTTCCGATCTTATTCAGAAAATTGGGGCTTAAACTCAAGGCCTCTCACATGCCAGCAAGCACTCTACCACTGGGCCACATCCCCAGTTCCTTGTTCCCAATTTTAAAGAGACTGCATTTTGAGCTTTTCGATAAGTATAGTTTTTGTTGTGAGTTTTCAGTATAAAATTTTACTGTGTTAAAAAGAGTCTCTGCAATTCCTTATTTACTAATAGGTTTATCATTACTAGGTATTGACTTATCAAAGCTTTTTCTACATCAATTGAGATTATCATGTAGTATTTTTACATTATTGTACCAATGTGGTGAATTATGTGTCTAGGTTTTCTGATTAAACCATCCTTTCATTCCAAATATAAAAGGAATAATTAAACTATTTCGAATGTTTCCATCACATATAAATCTTTATTTAGGATTTTTTTTTTTTGCATCAGACCTAATTGTAATAATCATTAGTAAAATAGATCTATTATATCTTTCACATATGCTTTTTTGTGTTATTCTTATTGACTTATGAAGTTACTTTTACATCAGGTTCACAGAATAATGTGGACAAAATTCTGGGGACCAGAAGTGCTTCCAATTTCGGTTTTCTATGCTCAGTACTTCTGTAAGATAGAAATTGACTATTTTTTGAAATATTTGTAGCATTAGTGTGTAAAACTATATGTGCCTGGGATTTGAGGGTGGCATGTCTTTCAGATACCATTTTAGTAATTATTGGTATCTTTTGGTCTATTAAATTCCTCATTTCCAGCCAGGCGCGGTGGCACAAGCCTGTAATCCCAGCATTTAGAGAGGCTGAGACAGGAGAATCACGAGTTCAAAGCCAGCCTCAGCAACGGCGAGGCGCTAAGCAGCTCAGTGAGACCCTGTCTCTACATAAAACACAAAATAGGGCTGGGGATGTGGCTCAGTGGTCGAGTGCCCCTGAGTTCAATCCCCAGTACCAAAAAAAAAAAATTCCTCATTTCCTCTCATGTCAATTTTAACATCTTGTAATTTCTAGGTATTTGTGTACTACATATAAGTTTTTAAACATTATAATTCCCTTTTATTATTTTATAAGGTCTTTGTGGAAAATGAAGTTATTTATTTATAATTTGTGTTTTATTTTCATTCTTTCTCATTTATCTTTTAAGTAAGCTCTATTGAAGTATAACATATACAAAGAAAACTATATATTATAGTCATACAGATCTATGAATTTTAGATGTTTCTGTAACATACCTAAGAATAAAAAATGGTAGAGCAGACCTGCATAGGTACACACCAAAAAAGCATGTACAAAAAATTATCACAGCAGCATAATTTATAATTGCTAAAGTGAAACTGATATTTATCAACAATAAGATGAATAAAGACATTTTGGCACACTTTTACTATGAAATGACATATAGTAGTACAAAAACATAAATTACTACCACACACAAAAGCATAGATAAAATGCACAAATATAACATAAATCCAAAGAAAACAAATACAAGACACACTACGTGATTTGTAGTATATTTTCATTTACACAATATTAAATTATGAAGTCAGAATAATGGATAACTTTGGGAGAGCAGGGACTGGGAAGGGATAACAGAGGGTTCTGGGGTACCAGTAGTCTAACCTGGGGGCTGTTAAAAAGATGTGCAGCTTTGTAAAAATTCTATGAACTGTATGTACACTTAATGATCTGAGCCCTTTTCATGTGTATAATATACTCCAGTTAAATATTTGCAAAGGAAACAGTGACTGTCATGTGGGACAATTGAAAACTCTGGAAATATTCCATGCATCAGAGGGACATTTTGCACTAAGTGATTTTGAAAGGTTGAAAATAAAGACATTGGCAAAGTGTTATATATACAAGACATATATAAACAAAAGAATGTTAACATTAGAATTAGGTAGGAAGAGAAGTCAGATTAAAAGTTCTAAATACCTTATAGATGAACAAAATGTGATACAAATTTATGCTCATTATTTAAAGTTATAATAGTCATAAACTTTCTCATCAAATAGCCTAGGAGCTAAATAAATAAAGCAAATGTGTTTAAGCCTATTTTAAATGCAACCAAAATATGGGACTTTAGTACATTTCTTTTAGAATCAGGGAATATGAGACTCAAACAAAAATGAAGAGAAAGAGAAATCAAAGAATAATACATGACAAAATTCAAAAATTAGAATAACTGTAGAAACTTCTAGTGTAAGATACAGAATTTTCATGAAAATACAATATTTACAAAAACAAATCACACAATATCTGGATGCTGTGGGACATGCCTGTAATTCCAGCGACTTGGGAGGCTAAGGCAGGAGGATCACAAGTTCAAAGCCAGTTTCAGCAACTTAGCAAGGCGCTAAGCAACTTACCAAGACCCTGTCTTTAAATGAAAAATAAAAAGGGTTGGGGATATGGCTCAGTGATTAGGCAGTTAGGCACCCCTGAGTTCAATCCCTGGTAACAACAAAATTGATCACATATACAAATATATATAAATACACACACACACACACACACACACACACACACACACACAAAGAAGACTTTATATGTTGTCATAAATAACTCAATAAAATTTTAAAAATTATAAAATGTTGACCAAAAATTTTAAAAAAACATCAATTACTCAGAAATTAAGAGGTTGACTTCTAAATAATCATTAAATCAACAAGATCTCAAGGCTAAAATTATAAATTCCAAGAAAGCAATGGAAAAGGAGAGCCCTTCATACATGAATTTGTGGGACACAGTCAAAGATGTACTCTGAGCCAAAAATAAAAATAGTCATAATGCTTATATTGTGTATTTTTTTAAATAAGAAAGATAAAAGATGAAGAAAATAGTCTCTCTTCAGAATTTTATTTGCAACTTAGGAAGACAGAATTTATAGGGTTAAAATTTAAACTTAACAAAATGAGAAACAAAAATTAGTAGAATGATAAATTCACGGAAATGCTAGCATTTCCAAAAAGCCAATAAAAATGCATAACCTGTTGCAAACTTAATTAAGGCAAAGAGAAAGTAAAAATAGAGAAGATTGGAAATGAGAAGGAAAAAAACCCCAGCAAATTACAATACAGAAGAGTTAAAAATAATTATAGGCCAGAGTGTAGGGCTGAGGGTGCTTACCCAGTACACATAGCCCTCGCTTTGATCCCCAGCACCTCAAGGGGAAAAAAAAGAAAGAAAGAATTGCATGCAATTCCATGGAAACAGCTTTACAAATCTAGAAGCAATGCATAATTTCGTAGTAAAATATAAATGACCAAAATTTATCCCAAAAAGAATATAAGAAAACCTTTGAATAAATCAGTCACCACAGAAGACATTGGGAAGTCCTGTAAGACCTTTCCCTGACCAGGTCACCCACTGTTCCATCAGTTTCATCTCAAAGCCCACGAAGGTGAAGGTGAGAGATTCAAGGTTTCATCTTCCTCCAAAACTTCCTACACCTTTAGCGTTTTTCTGTTTCCTGTCCGACCTCTTCTTTTCTTCTGGTACAGCATGGGTAGTAAAGCTCTCCGCCGTCTTCTGTGTGCTCATTTTTGTCTCACATTCCTTAATTGTATTCTTTTGCATTTTGCCCTATTTGTCTCTGTCCTGTCTTCCTTCCCCTTATTATCGATCTTTCCTGCTGCACCTGTGATTTCTGTATGTACTATGGTTTTATTGTTCTCTTTATTCCTCACAAAGCTTGTCTGTTCTCATCTCATTTAATAGTCTTGCACCTTTTATTTGAATACCTTTATCTCTTCTTTAATTTATTTCTAGAGACCACAGTTTATTATTCACTGTCAAGAGGAAACACATATACTGTGGCACATCTTTATTTGGTGAGTATTTTTTAACTGATTCTTGCTTGTCTTGGACCTTTTTCTTTGTGGCTAATTTTTAGTTACAACTCAAATCTAAGGCCAGTTATTTTTGGAACAATTACTTATAAAAAGTTATATGGGAAGGGTCCATGAACTGCATAAAGGCAGAAGGCAAACTGGGTTTAGGACTTTTTCACACTTTTCTACCATATACATGTCTCAGATTTTACATTCCGGAGCCACCTTTGGGATAAGTGGAAAATCCACCTGTCTCTTGAATGTTTTTTAAATTCCTATTTGGTGATTATCATTTCTGATTATTTTCTTTATCTAGTAGCAGCAACAGGTAAATTGATTCTCTTACCTCCTCTCGTCTGTCCCATCGATGTGACTCCCTCTCCTTGTAGATATGACAGATCTTCTCAGATTGTCACTCAGCCCTCCTGTCCTGCTGCTCTGAGATGTGAATCCAGGTTTGGGATGCTCCCACAAGCCATCTGCACACCACCAGACCTACTGATACATAATAGATGGCATTGTGGCCCTCAGGGCAGCCAACTACTTTAAAATATTCACATGCCCCCCAAGAGCTAATAAGATCTGCATCTCTTTTTGCTGTGTTCCCTGTGTTTGATCCACATGTTACTATACATGAAAGTTACTCTTCATAAATTATCGTTTTCTGCATTTCTCCTTCCTCGATTTCATTTTACTGTCTGTGGTTTGTTATTTTTTGTGATGGTTATTGTTATCATTGGTCATGGGGAAGAGTGGAGAAGAAAAGACTTTCCAATCATTAACTAGAAGTCTCTATTAATTTTAATTCCATTCAACTCAATAAATATTTGTTCAGTGTCTATAAAAAATAAGGTACTGTGATTAGGAAGAACAAAAAACTGGAGACAGAAAATTAGAGCAAGCATTTAAAGAGCACAGGTCACCCCATTCTATATTGTAGCACAGGTGTCAGGAACAGAATCTGCCCATCACCACATTGACATGGGAGTGTTGTTTCAGCAAAAAAGTCTTCACAACTTTGCTCTAAGTCAAGTGTTCTGGGAACCCTCAGGGCCATCCTAATAATAGCAATGCTTGGAAGTATTAATAAATGATGCTGTAAATATTTATGGTAAGTAATATTCAGCATGTTCTTGGGGAAGATTCTTCCATCCAGAGCCATGTGGACCACTTAACAAAAGAGAATTTTGTTTTTTAAAAATCGTAGAGTAAGCAGTACTCTAGGGTGGCCCTTTGCCTAGCCGAGAGTGTAACTGTGCCTTGCAGGCTTCAAGTAATTGTTCTTTGGTAATCAAACAAAAAATATGCAATAATGGTGATGATGAGAATTTGTGCCTCTTCAAAAAGCCAAGTACAGAACAAAAAATAAGTGGAGTAAAAGAATTGGGGATTCTGATAATGCTGCAAGCAAAAGAAAAAGGAGGAAGAGGAAGAGAATAAGAACAAGAGGAAAAGAATTTAAATTCAAGAAAGCAGAAATCAGGTGGTGGCCAATTCTTTTCCAAAAGTTTGGGGATATTAACACCAAGAATTAAACTTCAAGAGTCCATGGGGTTCTCCCTTTTATCCCAAACCATGGCAAAAAGTTTCTGCCTCAAGAAACCAGCATTTGCTCACTCACTCTCCCCAACCTCCCTGCCCATCCCCTTCCTCTGACTTCCCTGTCCTCTAGTGCCACAATATGCTCTTTCCCCTTCTCGGCAGAAAGAAGCCAACAGAATTCTGACCTGTTATTTATAAAATATAGCTAATTAGGTGCGTGGTGGGCTCTTTTCCTCCTCCTGAATCTTGTGGGATGTTCCCCTACACAGGGACCAGCTGTGGGAGCCCTTGAACCAGGAAGGGAACCTGGGATGGCAAGATTCAGAGCTGCTGGCCCAGCATCAGATAGTGGCTTTCCAAGAACACTGATATATGCCCATGTCAAATTGGCAGATAGTGGCTTTCCAAGAACACTGATATATGCCCATGTCAAATTGGCGATGTTTGACTCTGAATCAGAAGCATTTATACACAAGCAAATTTCTAGAAAATGTGTTTGATTAAATTTGCAATAAGAATCTGATGTCTCCTACTGGAAGACACAGAGGAAGAGAACAGACAATTATGGAGTTAAGAACTCTGAGGCAACAGTTCTCTAAAATATAGTCCCCAGAGCAGCAGAATCAGCATCATCCCTGGAGAACCTGTCGGAAAATGCAAATTTTCAGGCCTTCCTCAGGCCTGTTAGATAAGAAATCGTAGGTGTGGCCCAACAATCTGTGGTAACTCTGATGCATATTAAAAGTTTGAAAACCAGTGCACTAGGGGAAGAAAAAAAAAAAACTCAAGGCATAAATTAGTGGATTTCAAATCCCATCTCACATCAATATCACTGGGGGAGTTTATTAAAACAAAGATTACTAGATTCTACCCTAAGAATTTAAGATGCAGTAAAGATGGGGAGAGGGAAATTTGCATTTCCAACAAGTTCCCAGGTGATACTGCTGTTCCTGGACCAAGGACCACACTTTGAGAATCACTCGTCTACATAAAAGATTTCTTGGCCGCAAACTAGAAAAGGATTTTCTGCACTGCGGAGTGGGAGGGTGGGGATGAGGACAAGTAGTGGCTTCTTCATAGACATGCCAGTGATTTATACAAAGAAAGGCTCTGCCCGCTTTGGGTCCTAGGAAAGCAGCAAATCCCAGGCAGTCAGGGCTGTAGGTTAACTCACCAAGTTCCCAGCTCTCCAGGTATGAGAAAGAATCAGCTGTTCAGAATGGACCAGGTGAACCTTATTCAAATTGGCCTGTGTGAATCAACGTCTAAAGACCAACTATGGTGAAAACATGTCAGTAGATAGCTGCATGGAGAGATGAATTCAGAAAAATGAATCCCCTCCTCACAGAAACTCCCTGACAATTTAGTACCATAGAAGCTTCCAGAACTCAGTTGTGAACTGAGAGAAAGTGGGAAAATGAAGATAGCATATTTGAAAGGAGGCCACGTTGGTAGTGATAGATATGGGAATTAGAAAAATGGTATGGTCTGAGGAAAGGAAGAATGGCCAAGCATTACCTTTATTTCCCCCAACAACGTTTTCCTGAGGTTGGTCCTGCTGGCAGCTCCCACCTTCCCCAACACTGTCTTTTTAATGTTAATCATGCCGGCAGCCCTACCTTTCCCAGCTGTCTCTTTGATGTTAATCAAGCCAGCATTTAACACCTCCCCTAAACAGATGCCTTCCTGAGGCAAAACCAGGAAGGAAGGGGCTTATCACCAGACCAGAGTGATAAACTAATTGATGAAACAACCCCAAATTCCTAAATGCCCACGAAAACTAAGAGCTTATATAAACCCAGTCCCTTCCTTTGGTCAGGGTCTCATTTTCCACCGGGAATATGGGTCCACCACCTCCACAGATGAATCCTGCTCCCGAATAAAGCCTACCATGACTTGCATAGTTTGCTGCCCCGTGGTCTTTTTGCCCTTACAGTTAGCATCTTTCATAAGCTTTGGGAGATCTTCTTAAAGACAGAAATTTTGAAAAGTTTGGAAAACATGAGCAAGATAGCATGTCTCACACTAAAACCTTCACACTTGGGCCTGAAATGGCCGCCTCAGTTCCCCTATTCAGACAACTGGCCTGATGGCACCAAACAGAAATTGAGTTATAAAATATAAAGTGATCAAGGATGAAGAAACAACTGGTGAAACTCAAACAGGGGAACATTGTTCCAGACAACTGATCAGAACATTCAAATTGGTACTGCATACGAGATTACAGAATTGTATCCATGTTTTCCTAAATTCAAATAGAAATGAACATGACTTTTTAGGACTGAGATGAGAATCCGCTACCCTCATCCTCAGATCCTTATGCTTCACGATGTCTCCAGCATAGTGATGACCGGAATAGTAATTTTCCTAATTTGGCACAAAGAACTGGCACACCAAGAAGGCTAGGAATTGCTTACATTTTACATTGTGGATGATTCTAGAACTCTCAAGAGTCCATGATTTCCTTCTCAAGGTGGTTGACTAGATGTTCTTGAGGTGGGATGCTGGGCTCTCCAGGGCAGGTATGGAATATCACACAGTCCTGTTTTCAGTTATTTCCATGGGACAGCCAGAGTTTGCCACAGACACTTGAAAAGGAAGAAAGACCTCTTACAATCTCTTTCAAAGTGACTGTTCTTTGATTTCTTTTTTTTTTTTAATTTTTTTTTTTAGTTGTTGATGGATCTTTATTTTATTCATTTATTGTTTGTATGTGGTGCTGAGGATCGAACCCAGTGCTTCACGCATGCTAGGCAAGCGCTCTACCACTGAGCTACAGCCCCAGCCCCTTTGATTTCTTTCCTTGTGTGATCTTTTTTGTCTTTGAATTTTTCAGTGCTGGTGGTCAGAGCCCAGCACCTTTATGCTTGATTTTTTTCCAGCCAGGTATTATTCGCCAGCTTTTTATGTACCTGTCACTCATGTCCCAGCCAGATGTTACCTCCTCAGAGGCAGGAGCTGTGTCTTCCATTTCTTTTGCATCCTGAGTCACATTTGCGGCATGCTAGATCCTATAAGTATAGGAGAAATGTGTTTGTTCTTGGTGCAGTGAATGAATGACTCCTAATGTGCCCATTTGAAAAAAAAAAACAAAAAAACTCTGCAACATGTCTGCTGGATTTGAGAGAAGTTGAATAACTAGGTATTTACTAAAAATTAAGTGTCATTGGTGGTTCCCCACATGTCCCTTTCAACTCCTTGTTAAAGAATTGCTGCATGCCTCGTTATTTATGGCCAAAAAGGATGCACCTGTACATACTCATTGCTCATCTCAAATAAGCTGTGGAGTAACCCAGGCAAGACTGTGAAATAAGCAAATTCCAGTTCTGTTGCCTCCTGAGAACTCTTCATGTCCCCACCGCATCCCCAGGCCCCACTCTCCTCCTTAACTAGTCACCCACCAATTAATCATAGCAGGTAAGAGCTTAAGCATTACCCCTTTTAACAGTTTTTTTAGTAAAGAATTCATGAAGAACCAGCTTTTGGAATTTGGAGAAATTAATCTCTGATGGTAAATTTTTGTATCTTGAGTAGACAGCAGGAGAGACACTTAGTGACCAGGTTTGTGAAATCTCTCCTTCTAGGAAGAAGTGTATTTTACCTGTCTAGGAGGCAAGCTTTATGACAAAGATCCCATGTCTATGTGAAGTTCAACAACTCATTTTGCATAGGTATATTCATACTTTCAGAAATGGATTTGAACCAGTGAAACTGATAATTACTAGTTTATAAGTCAAAAAGTAAGGCATTAACATGTTTATGCTTTTCTCCATGGAATAGCCATGTGTTTTACTTAAGACATGAGTGTCAGATATCTGGTACAGGTGCCAATAATTTCTCGGGCTAAGCTCAGGGCAGACATTGCTCACTGAGCACAGGACTGCTTTCCTTCTCAGCATACTGACCCAGGCACCCAGTGCTGTTGATCTACACTGCTCTGCAAGAGGAAACTGTCCCTGTCTTTGCCATTCCTCCTACATCAAGCTACCCAGGAAGTAATAATTTATTAGAATAGTGTTTGGCAAGAATGGATCAGAGGAAATGACCCATTCCCAAATAGCAATAATATTACAATACAGAAATAAAAATCACAAGTGAAAATAAATTAGATATAAGAATTATAAAAGGGAGTAGGAAGTCAAGATGGGTGACAGGCATGGTTCTACAAAGAACATTTTTAATTTATTTTATTTATGGGTTTTGATGGGGTTGGTGCTAGGGATTGAACTCAGGGCCCAACACCTGCTAAGCATGTACTCTACCACTCAGCTACCTCCCACTTCCTGCTCTTAGGAAAAGTTTTTAGATAGCATATCACAGGAGGGACAGCAAGTGCTGTGTTAGATAATGTCCTTCTTTCTTTCTTTCTTTTTTTTTTCTTCTTTTTTTGGTACCAGGGATTGAACTTAGGGGCACTCGACCACTGAGCCACATCCCCAGCCCTATTTTGTATTTTATTTAGAGACAGGGTCTCACTGAGTTGCTTAGTGCCTCGCCGTTGCTGAGGCTGGCTTTGAACTCACAGTTCGCCTCTCAGCCTCCCAAAGTGCTGGGATTACAGGCAGATGTCCTTATTTCTATGACTAATGCAGCAATGAACTTCATAAGACTATTGGTTACACCACCTTTCAATAAATGCCAAGGGCCTCTGGCTTGATTCAAGAAAGTAATTCCAGAGAGGGACAAGATAATGTGTTCTAATTTGGTCCCAGAAAAAGAAACTACTGAGAATTGTAGGTAGGTAGTACCAAAGGGAATTTGATAGTTTTGCAGAATATTTTCTAAATTTGGAATATTATAGCCAGCCCATTGCATGGTATAACTTTCCAATGACTGTGTAATACCAAAAAATACTATTGCCTTTGGGTAAATCCTGGCTAAATATTGTTTTTCTCTCCTTTTAAATAGTCAAATATGCCAGAAACTTCTGTCATTGTATTCCGTCCTAATAACGCTATGTCCTATATTAAGGTGTTTCTGAACTAATTATATTTTAGAATCTAATGTTTGCTTCTTTCAAACATACGAAACAGATCAAAATGACAACGCTTCTCTATTTCTCAGTGGAGGTCATGTTGGTGCTGTATCCTGAAACAGCGATTGTAATTCCAGTCATTTCACAATCCAGAACATGCCTAGACACATAAGCCCTCAAAAAATATTCATTGAATAAATGAATGTCAAGGACACTGATGTTTTATTTTCTTCAGGTTTTGAAAGAGTTTGTCTAACAGATTATTTGAATTTTGATAATGACTTCTTCAGATCAGTATGATAGAACTCATTTTACCTTCTGTAGTCAAATGCAAGAGAACATGTATTCTAGCTTGAGCTCACTGATTTCCAAGTAAATGAAAGATTCCCTAAGCTTATGCTTGGCTCTGTTCATTCTGATTTCTTATGCTATTTTATTCTTGCTGAGTTTCACATAAAGAGAATGAAACACACTTCCTGGTCCTGGAATATTGCCTTACTTTGGGAGTGTTCATCAATGATATTCATGTGATCCTTACCTCACATGATAAATCAAACTAAATGCCAGAAAGCTTTCAAAGATAATTGGAGAAAACATAGTACGAGTTTTAAAAATGAAGTAAAATTTAGCTGTTTATCTTACATTTGAGAAAGGAATCTGAACATGAAAATGTATAGATTTTTTCTTCATCAAAGTCACATTTGTCTGCACAAAAAATAATCTAAAGGCAAACAAAAACTAAGAATATATTTTTATTAATATGTAAAGATTTAATACCTTTCCATTATAAAGCACCCACATAATCAATATGAAAATTAATTCCTCAATAGAAAAATTGGCAAAGGGTACAATTTTAGGAAGAAAAGATAAAACCAGCTGTTAAAAACAATTTAAATGGTCAGCATTAAGAGTAGAACACAAACAAATTAAAATGAGACACTCAGTTTGGTCTATCACTCAAGTACATATTTTAGAAATAATAATACTTAATACTGGCAAGAGTACAGATTTTCTGGAAAGCATTTTGGTAATATGTGCCAAAAACCTTTAGAATTCCCAAACAAGGGCAAAGTCGTATTTGTCACATCATTTTCATTACATTATATATTATGGCCCAAACTGGGAAAAATATAGATGTTTGAAGAGAACATGAATGGTTAAAATAATCCAGTCATTTAGTAGAAAGTTTCTGATGGAACTGTGTAATCATGAGAAAATTCATAAAAAATAATGTTAAATGAAAACAAAGCTATGCATAGCTATGTATGCAGTACAGTCTTGGTTACTTAAAACCTATATATCTATATGTGCATAGAAAAGCTTTAGAAATAAATATTCCAAAATACTAAAATATTGATTCTGGCTTGTGCTAATACGATTAATTTTTTTTCTTTTTGTTTTTTCCTGATTCACCAAATTTTCTACAATGGTTGTTATTTTCCTAAGCTTTAAAAAGTAGCATATGAAAATTTTTAAAAAGGCTACCTGATGGAAATGACAGATTCTAGCATGTTTCCATATAAACATTCTGCTTTTCCTAAGTGAGTCACGGCTCAGTATCTTCCCTAGGATCTGTCATCTGGTCTTAAGTTCATGCCCTGAAAATGTTCTCAACTTACCTCCCCTTCAGTGAGAAATGATACCGTTCCTCTAAGACTACACCTACATTACTAAGAGCCAGGTCAAACTGAAGGGTCAGGTATGTGGTTTGTAATAAGAAAACAAAAACAAACAAACAAAAACCCCAGCCTGGGCCCGGGGTGTAGCTCAGAAGTAGAGTGCATGCTTAACATGTAAGAGACACTACAGAAGAAAAAGAGAGAGGGGACGAAGAGGAACAGAGGGAGAACAATCTGTCACTAAGAAATAGTCAGAGGGGTTGCCATCAGACTTCAGAAGAAATTTTCTACTCAATCCAATCTCCCCTAGAAGCCTTCTTTAAGTCCCCTGGAGCCTAGGAGTGCCTCTTCTGGGTTTGGGCTGTCCAGACTTGACTTCTGCAATTACTATGCTGCTGTGATGCTGGGTTCCAGTGCCTGCCCCCTCCCCTCCACCCAACAGGGCTGTGAATTCCTTACTCATCTCTGTAGCCTCAGGACACAGTGCTAGGCAATCTAAAGTATTTCTTTCTTACAGGTTTCATCTGAACTTTGACTCTTAAAAATGAATTCAAATGAGAAGTGATATATTAGTCTCTCGAACAAGGATCAGTTTGATGATGCAGAATCTTGCCTGCTTTGTCAGCTCAGAGCTACGAATCACACATAGATAAAATAAGAGGTTTCAGATTATTCGGCCCAAAAAAGTGGCCATATGAAATCCAACCCTTGTATCATTATCACATGTTCTTTTACAACTTGGCCTGTCCATCAGCAGACCAAGCATTAACTCAAATAAGCATTTCTTTTAATAACTTTGCTTGGAAATGACTACATAAAACCATGAAATAGAATTGAAAGTTTCTTGTTTCACTGAAATTAGATCAACATTTACTGTCTCACACTAAGTGCTGTGGTCACCGGCTGGCTAGGGGCCTCTTTCTGCTGGATGCCTGTTTGTTTCTTATTTGGACAGCCAGATGCCAAGGTGCCAAGGCAAAGTTGAACTGTATAGTCTACAGGAATCCTGCAAGTCTCTTCAAGCTAGTAAAATCTTTCCATCTGGAACTTACCTATATTGCAGTTATCACTGTGGTTGCTCCCCTAGGAAAGGTGTGGTTCACGCCTTGTCCGGATGGGGAACTAGCATCCTGTAAGGGCCCTCTGCTCTGTGAAGCTTTACCTGACCACTCCCTCCTCTGAGCCCCACTGAACTTTGGGCTTCTTTCCATATCTGTTTCTCTCACTAGACTTTAAGTTCCTTGAGGACTGAGATAATTGTCGGGTTT
Organism: Geosciurus inauris; assembly: GCA_004024805.1. Classification (NCBI taxonomy): domain Eukaryota; kingdom Metazoa; phylum Chordata; class Mammalia; order Rodentia; family Sciuridae; genus Geosciurus; species Geosciurus inauris. The sequence continues at coordinate 19,663 of PVHX01001978.1, read as the reverse complement.
TTTGTTGTTGTTGTTGTTGTTTTGTTTTTTTATGGTGCTGGGGATTGAACCCAGGGCCTTGTGCATGCGAGGCAAGCACTCTATCAACTAAGCTATATCCCCAGCCCAGTCGTCAGGATTTGGTAACACAAGTGCCTAGCACAATGTCTGAGGTGAATAACAATTTGAACCAAACCACTAAAAAACAAATAATAAAAGATGCTTTTAGATGCTTAAACTTATTATATTTTTAGACTCAGTCTGGGAATTAAAGCCACTGCTAAACAGAATTTTTCTAGGACATAGTATGGTTAGTAGAAACGTTTAAGTCAGAGTTCTCTCACTTTACTAGCTTTAGATTCTAGCAAGTTAATATCCCTGGAGCTTCTCAATTTCCTCATCTATTAAAGGGCAGTGATAACTGTATTGTCATAATTATAATGAAATTAGGCCACTCTCCTGGCACATTGTAGGGGATTAATAATCTCTCAGCTGTGTTTAGAGTTTCCTCTATCCCTTTAAGAACATATTTCCCCACCAAAGGTTTTTCCATGCTCTATTGGATCCTTGCTTTTCGCCCTAAAACCCCAAGATCCCCTAGAGCAGGAAGCAACACTTTTGTAAAAGAGCAGATTGTAGACATTTTAGGTTTTGCAAGCCACATGTCCCTGCTGCAGTTTTTTTTCTTTTGTTGCTGTTGTTTTGTTTCTTTTGCTGCTGTTTGTTTTTCTTCCTCTACAACCTTCTTAAAATGTAATATTCTTAGTTCATGGGTTATACAAAAACTGGTCTCCAGCCAGATTAGACCCATGACCTATGGTTCGCTGAACTCTGCTATACAGTAACGGATCTCAAACTCGAGTCTCCTGACCAGTGGCATCAGCTTCTCTGGGGAACTCATTAAAAATGCAGATCTGCGGGCCCCACCCCTGACCTATTGAATCAGAAACTGAAGTTGTGCCCAACAATATGTGTCATAATGAGCCCTCCAGGTGATTTAGATGCAAGTGCCCAATCTTGGCTGCATGCTCGATTCACCTGAGGAGATTTAGAGCATGTCAGTACCCCAAGCTTCACCCTATACCAAGTCAGAAACTTTGGGAGTGACACCAAGGTATCGATGTTGTTTAAAGCCCTGCAGGTGATTGAGTGTACACACATTGCTGAGAATCCTGGTATAAATCTAGGAGAAAGCTTTCACATCTGCAAAGAAAGATTTAGTGCTGATAATATTGCCAAGAGTAAGCAATACTTGAGAGTCTTCTTGTTTTGATAATTTTTGAAGGAATTTCACTATAACCAATTAATCAGAAGAGAGCTATTCGATACTACAGAAAAAGCACTGGGGATTTTTTTAAGTATATTGAGTCCTGTCTACCTGTGAGTAATTTGCATGCAAAAATCAAACTGCTCCATTTCAAGGAAGCTCATAATTTCAGTTTTATAAGGAAAGACATTGCTCGGTTATTCCACATAGAGTAAGTCACAGCGTGTTTCATTCTTGTTTCAAAAACATATTTCTCCTACAAGTCTTCTGTGGAAAAACCTTTGCATGGGGTTTATGCTGGGAAGATAATTCTAGAGTGCCACATTTGACAAATGACATCAGCTAGCCTGTTCTAGCCATAAACCAATTTAGAACTCTTATGCATAATTTGGCTTCAGGTCAAGGTGGTGTAATATGAGCCAAAAGAGTATACAGCACAGTGTGTCCTTAGCAGCTATCCTAAAGATCAGCAAAACTCATTCCTGTAAGAGAAGCTCATCTGTGAAGTAAGGTCAAGCCCTGTGGTCCTCAGAAAAGGATCCCTGGACTGGAATCACTCCCTACCTGGAGGTGCTTCTGCTTTGTGACTCTGCTGTGACTAACTATGATTGCTCCCATATACCCATTTCTTTTCTTTTTCTTTTAGTACTGGAAATTGAACTCAGGGGCACTCCACCACTAAGCCACATCCCCCGCCCTATTTTGTGGTTTTTTTTTTTTTTGTTTTTGTTTTTTATGTAGAAACAGGGTCTCACTGAGTTGCTTAGCACCTCACCATTGCTGCCATATACCCATTTCTTCTACCACCAACTACTGCCTGGTTTTCTTGGTTGTAGGCATTCCCATTTTGCTTAGGAATCGACAGGCATTTTCTTCAGGGAGTACTAGCCTCCTCTCCAATCCCAGGGTTGAATTTTGATGGTTAGACCAATTGTGGTAATTCCACTTTCTTTTTTTTCTGTGGTACTGGGGATTGAACTCAGGGGCACTCGACCACTGAGCCACATCCCCAGCCCTATTTTGTGTTTTGTGTAGAGACAGGGTCTCACTGAGTTGCTTAGCGCCTCGCCCTTTGCTGAGGCTGGCTTTGAACTTGTGATTCTCCTGTCTCAGCCTCCCTAAGTGCTGGGATTACAGGCTTGAGCCACCATGCCTGGCTGTAATTCCACTTTCTTTGTCAGTGATTAGTTTAGGAATAAGCATAAGACCCACAATTCAGGCCACTGAGACTTTAGAGAAAGTCTGCAGGGAGATCTTCTGAAAAGTTCTAGGCACTTCAAAAGGAATATGAAGAAAATGTTTGGTTTTGTTTTATTTTGAGTTTCTGGGGATTGAATCCAGGGGTTTACACGTAGTAGGCAAGTCCCGTCCCATTGAGCTATATTCCTGGCCCCAAGATGTTTCTCCTTTGAGATAGCTGTATTAGGATATGATGCTTAGAGCTACCATAGCCATCTTACAACAACAGAGAAATATGTCTGGAGCCAAAAGCCACCATGACAAAATAGATAGTGTATTAGTCAGGGTTCTCTGTAGAAACAGAATCGATAGGATATATATAGATACATGAGGAGACTTATTACAGGAATTGGTTTACACAATTATGGAGGCCAAGAAGTTCCACAATCTGCCTTCTGCAAGCTGGAGAACCTAGAGAGCTGATGATATAACTTCCAGTCCAAGGCTGAAGGCCTGAGAGTCAAGGTGGAGTGCTGGAATAAGTCCCTGAGTCAGAGGGACTGAGCACCATGAGCTCAACGTCCAAGGGCACCATAAGCCATATAACCAGATGAACAAGATCTTTATATTATAGTTAGTGTCTACTAGCACATGCTTAGTTGCACTGGGGATGTTTCTGTTGGGAGACAAAGTTTTTAATTCATTCCTTTCTTAGTTTTCTCCCTTGCTAGCATAGGTTTTCTCCTCATAGGTATGTTTCATTGAATACTTTATATTTGCCACTCTTACTCATGAAGACCTGATTGAGCTACTAACTTTGTAGTCCATCCACGCCAGACACAGGTACAATAAAGGACAGGCTTTACCATGCAGGTGCCAGCATCTTTATTATCTGTTTGTTGTTGTTAATCTTGACATTGTCATCACCAGAGCCATCAGCCTGAGCTCCTCAATAGCTTCACTGTGTTCTGTGCTTTGTGCAAAATAGGCATTCAAAAAATGTTGGATGAATGCATGAGTGAACTCTTTTTGCAAATAGAAGACCAGGGAGACATGAGAACCTGAAAATATTTGTGGCTCTATTTTTGAGACAGAAACCCAAATGCTGACTAGTTGTTTTGTTTTTCTGTTTGTTTGTTTTTTGCCACATTTAGTGAAAAAACCAAAGGATGAAAAGTAGGTACCAAAAAAAAAGAATAAAATGCCTTCTCTCCTTTTTCTTGTTCTGTGTCTCACACTTGCTCTCTCTGGAAGTTTTGAAATCTAAGTGATCTGACCCTGTGAATATGTTTAAAACAGGCATTTTCACGTCTGCAGGAAGATCTTTCTTTGAAGCCCACAGAATTCTGTCAGTGCTAGTTACAAGTCTTGAATGCATCGGAGTGGAGGGAAATGTGTGTGTGTGTGCACGCGCGTGTGCACACAGTTGAGAGGAGTATACACTTATGCCAGTTCTACTGTATTTATTGGACAACTTCAAAGCCATAGACTGTATATAACATTGCTTTGAAGAGTTCCTTCATTGAAAATATCTCATCCGGCAGACAGGGTAGCTATAGTCAAGAAAAGATTGGCTTTATTCACCTCTGGGTACCTCTCCCGGAGAGAAGGGCAGGTTTGTGACATTTAGGCATACATGGGCACTGAAGAAAATGTCCTCCTGCTTCCTCATGGAAACTTCATTATCTGTCTCAGGGAAAGGAGGCTGCTCCGTGCTAGGATTAAATGTCCCAAGAACCAGATCCTGCTCACTGAGAGAGATTGAATGACCTCAACAGAGTAGAAAGAGCCTCATGCTGAGAACAGGTTTCTAGGAAGCTAATTTTGCTTCAGAAATTAAGTCTTCAGTGGTACAGCATGTCCACAAACTTCCACGGAGGCAGGGGACATGCCAGAGCCAAGGAAAGAGCATGGTGGGTGTGCTTCCTCGGTTCCTAGTCATCTGTGCGAGGATGTAGAAATGATTGGCTGAATTACCAATGATTAGCCCTAATCCTCCAAGCAATGTTGTTTGAATCTCTTCCCAACACTTACTTAATGTTCCTTATAAAATAGTGACTTGCTTACATGTCTGTCTCTTCCATTAAATTTTAAGTGCCTTGAAGCCTGGTCCATGTTTCAAATCATCGTTGAACCCCAGTGCCTGAGAATACTTACAGTAGCAAGCACTTGGTAAATATTTTGAAACGGAATTAAATCATTATGTAATAGTGAAAAAGCCCAGACGCAATCAGTTGACAGATATTTACTAAGCCTAAAAGAAATAAGGCAGAGACTGTAAATGAAGTTATGTTGCTTATATAATAATGAGAAGAGCCTAGGGGTTGGGATCAGACAGACCATGTTTTGAACCTCAGCTTTGTTACCACTGATTGTCCCAGTTTGAGGCAGTTATTTAGTCTCACTGAGCCTTGGTTTCATTCTTCGTAAGATGGGGATAACACATTTCTCCATGGGTTGTGGGAAAGATTCAGTGGGGGGGAACGTGTTATGAATTGAATCGTGTCCCCCTCCAAATTAATATATTGAAGCTCTAACTCCTCAGTACATCAGAATGATACACTCTTTGGAAATAGGTTCATTGCAGATGTAATTAATTAAGATTAAGTATACCTCCCCACCCTACTCCAAGATGGCTGGTGTCCTTATAAAAAGGGAAAAATGTTAAACAGATACACCAGAGGAACACTATGTGAAGATTGAGGGAGAGATCAGAATACCTACAGGTCAGAGATCACAAGCCAAGAACACCCAAGATTGCCAGCAAACCACCCAAAGCAAGGGAGGAGGCATGGATGGCGTCCTTCCTCATAGCATGCAGAAGGAACCAGCTTGATCTTGGTCTTCCAGCCTCCAGGGCTGGGAGATAATACATTTATTTCTGTTTAAGCCACTCTGTGTTTTTTTTAAGACACTCCTAGCAAACTAAACTAACGTAAGTGCCGTAAGTAGTACAGACAGGACAATGCCTGGAATAATAGGTATTAAAAATTTGTACTTCTTATTCTCTTTTGGTGTTGTACTTTCCTGGAAGTTTATGCTTAGGAATGATTTTGATAGAAGAAAATGCTTGATGATGATAGGGACCACTAAAAGCAGTCGAGAGTGAGGATGTGTAATGATTGGTGTTGGGAAGGTGGAGTTTGGCTAACACAAATTAGAATAAAAATGTGAAGAAATGACATTAGGTTAGGGAGTGTTACATAGTTTGAGGGAAGTATCCTTCTCTAAAGAATCAAAATTTCAGGAAGTTACTGAAAGTTTCTCTCTTTTTTTCCAGTATTTTTCTTCTTAAAGCTGGACGTAATGACAACTGAGAATTTGTATTCATCTCTTTTCAGTGGTTGTAACGAAATACCCAAGGCTGGGTAATGTATAAGGAAAAGTTTATTGAGTTCACAGATCTGGAGGTTCAAGAGCATGGCACCAGCATCTGTTTGGCTTTAGTGAGGGTCTTGTGGTGAATGGTATCATAATGGCAAGAGTAGGTATGGAAGAGGTCACGTGGTGTAAGTGAAGCTGGAGAGAGGAGAGGGGACAATCTTGCTCTTTTTATAAAAACTCACTCTCATAGTAACTAAACAGGATCGCATAAGAGACACACTACACTTTCCCAGGACAGTACCCCTAATGACCTAATTACCTGGCACTAAGCCCTGCCTCTTAAAGGTTCCACCACCTCTCACCATCACCATTAAGGATCAATACATGAACCTGTAGGGGACAAATCCAAGCCATATCCAGACCATAGCAGTCTTCACATCATACCCTTAAAGCTAACCAAAACTGAAATCAAATAAATCATGAATGTTTCTTAGTTTATTCTTACAGGTTTGGAATAAGACCACTACAGCTTTGGTGGGAAAAATACCACAAATTCTTCCTCTATTTCCCAGCAGAACAAAAGTCTTCTCTTCCCATGTCTAAGTTTACAAGCAGTAGGTTATTTATAGTTATTCATTCATCCAGAATGGGGTTTTGTTTTTTTTTTTAATTTTTTTTTTTTTTTTTTTAGTTGTGGATGGACACAATGTCTTTATTTTATTGCTTTGTATGTGGTGCTGAGGATCGAACCCAGGGCCTCACGCATGCGAGGCAAGCGCTCTACCGCTGAGCTACAATCCCAGCTCCCAGAATGGGGTTTTAAGCAGGATTTTCCTTCCATCATAAGGCTGCAAGTTGAGGTGCTGTGATCTCCCCTGAGAAGCTCTCAAGCTAGTGAGAGATGGCCCCACAAAGAGAAAAGAGCATGGCAAAACTCAGGACATCAGGGATGAGCTGGAAGAAGCAACCTGAGAAAAGGAAGTGGGGCTTCTCAGAGGGGTTCCACAAAATCCCCTCTTGAAGGATGAATGGGAGCTGGTCTAAGTGACATGCAAAGAGCAGATGCAGGGTGCTGAGTCTAGCATCAGGAGTGGGGAGGAAAGGGCTTCTCCTGATGGAGGAAGTGTGAACTGAGATTTGAAGGAAGGAGGAAACCTGGAACCCCAGAGTGAAAGAGCAGTTTGGGGGCTGCAAGGGACCAGGCAGGAAGAGGCAGGAGATGAAGCTGAAGGTCCTGGCAGAGGTAAGGGCGTGAAAGGAAAGGTGTTATTGGCCAGTCTTGGTTTTATCTTGTGGGCAAATAAATAATTTTTTATTGTGGGGAAAAAATACATTGATCCAACCTAGAGAAGGAAAGGTATGTTTGGGCCCACAGTTTGAGGTCTCAGCCATGGCCAGTCAACTCATCTCTCTAAGCCTGAGCCGAGGCAGAATATAATGCCGGGAGGGCACAGGGCAGCAAAGCTGCTCAGCTCAGGCAGCCAGGGAGAGGAAGGTGCTGGAGAGAAGATAAACCCTTCCAGGACACACCTTCAGTGACCTACTTCCTCCAACTAGGTCCCACCTCCTTGTAGTCCATTCAGTCCTCAGTGGATCAGATCACTAATGAGGTCAAAGCCCTTCCAATCAAATCTTTTCCCCAAAGCCCCCTCTGAGCACCTGAGTCTTTGAGGGACATTCCAGATCCAAACCATATTAATATTCAGAATATAAAATGTACCGTTTTAATGATTTTCGAGTATGCAATTTATTGGCATTAAGCACATTCACTACTGCATGACCCTCTTACCACTATCATTTCCAGAACTCTTTCATCATCTCAAGCAGAAAACTCTCCTTGTTAAACACCACTTCCCTTCTCCTCCCTCCCCACTGGCAGCCACTATTCTACTTTCTATCTTGATGAATTTGCCTGTTCTAGTACCTTACATAAGTCGAGTCCTACAATATGTGTTCTTTTTTGTCCAGCTTTTGTTAGTTCACTTAGCGGGTTTTTGCAGTGCATCCGTTTGTAGCCTGTAGAAGAATTTGTAGGCTAAGGGTTGGGGTTGGGGCTCAGTAGTAGAGTGTTTGCCCAGCATGCATGAGGCACATGGGTTCAATTCTCAGCACCGCACATAAATAAATAAATAGATAAATAAAATAAAGGTCCATCAACAACTATAAAATATATATATTTAAAAAAGAGAATTTAAAGGCTAAGAATTTGAAAGAATTTCATTCTTTTTAAAAGATGAAAAATATTCCCTTGTGTATGTGCCACATTTTGTCACTGCACTCATCTGTTAGTGGACTTTGTTTTTGCCTTTGGGCCATTGTGAATGATGCTGCTGTGAACATTGGTGTACAAGTATCTGTTTGAATCCCACTTTTTGGGGGGAATAAACAGCCCAAAGTAGAGTCGATGGGTCACATAATAGTACTGTATTTAACTTTGTAAGGAAAAGCCAATTGTTTTGCACAGTGGCTGTGTCATTTTACATTGCCACAAGCAATGCACAAGGGTTCCATTTTTTCCACATCTTTGACAACACTTATTGTCGTCTGTTGGGGGTGGTTACGGCATCCATCCTAGTGTGTGGTATCTCCCTGTGGTTTTGATTTGCGTTTCCCTAATGCATAGTTGATGTTGAGCATTTTTTTCACGTGCTAATAGCCACTTGAATGTGTTTGGAGAAATGTCTGTTTAAGTTCTTTGCATGGGGGACTTTTGCATCGGGTTGTTTGCTTGTTTTGTTATTGAGTTCTAGAATTTCTTCATATATTTTGGATCTTAACTGTTTACAAATACATGATTTGCAAATATTTTCTCCCATTCCATGGGTTGCCTTTTCACTTTCGTTGTAGTATCTTCTGATGAACAAGAAAACAGAATGTAATTTTAAGCAAAGAATTGGGGTCTTCTCTAGAGGGTGGATTTGAGTGGGACAAGGTCAAGGGTCAGGGAGACACGTAAAACCATCACAACATCCAGGCAAGAGATGTTGGGGTCTGAGCTGGAGCAGAAAATAAATGGAAAGGAAACCTTACTCAGGAGGTAAAAGTGTACAGAACTGTGGTGCTATTATGGAGAATAAAGGGGCAGAGGGAGGGAGGAGTGTTGGGAAACTTCTTCATTACTCAGCAAGAGATAATGAAACCCTGACCCGAGGGAGCAAGAGTGAGAGGAGAGAAAGAAGAGGTACAAATGTGACAAGAGTGAGTCCTAGCTGATTGGATAGGTGTGGGGAAGAGAGAAGTGATTGATGATTCCAAGCTTGGGCAACTCTGTAAAATATTGCTTTAATTTATAGTTAACAATCTACATTAAATTAGTCTTTGACACAGACGAGTCTAGATGTGTCGACTCCTGTTGCAGGACGAGGTACTTGAGCCTGCCAGGAATCTTCCCTCCAACTCTCACTTTCCACTAGAATCAATTCTTCTAAAAATGTCTTCTGTGATTTATCACTTCTAGCAAAACCAATTGCAAATCCTTTTAGGAAGGGCATGGGATAATAAATAAATGTTTTTAAAAAAGGAGGAAAGAAGGAAGAAAGGAAGGAAGGAAGTGGGGAGGGAGGGAGGAAGAAAGGAGAAGGAAACCCAAGTTCAAATCTAGATTGCCATTTACTAGCTTTGAGATGTTGAATAAGTGACCTAAGCTCCATGAGCTTCTTGTTCTCATCTGTTAAATGGGTATAAAAATAGCACCTTACTTGTGGGGCTGTTTGAAAGATTAAATGGAAAATGTCCAGGCACAACAGTTAGTTCCTGGGCCTGGCACACAGAAAGCTCAAAGTGCATAGGTTGGTGCAGGGGTTGTTCTACTCCATACCCAATGGCAAAGTCCCATTGGCTCTAAAACAAGTTGAAGGCCATGGTAGCTCAGCAGTGAAAATAATGTGTGCAGTCCAGTCTCCTCTGCTGGTGTGCATGATGGAAGAATCCTAGCCTGGAATCAGGAAACTTTGGGTTTAAATTTCAAACACATCTATTGACTGACCTTATGGCCTCTTCTGCTCAACACCCAAGAGAGGGTGACAGCAGCCAGTCCTAGTGCTGAAGGGAACACTAGTCCCAATATTCTCAAAGAAATTTGCCAGGGTGTCTTCAGAGGCGTTGGGTCCAGTGGAAGTGGCAGCTTCGCTCACTTAGAGCCCAGATCTGCAGAATCAGGTTGAATCCCCACTTGAAGGAGTGCGGTAGTCCACCTGGCGGATGCTCAAGATTGCAGCCAGATGTGTATAGTGTCAGGAAGTAGATTCTGTGTTAAAACCCACAGGTCACTGTAGTAGGGAGGTGTGCTCTGAAGTGCAGGAGGGGCCCCTGGGAGGGTGGAATCTTCTGTTTGCAGGCCACTCTGCACCTCAGCTGTCCCATTCTGGGTGCCTCACAAGGTGACTTCCCAACAGCCTGTCCACTAACAAAAGGTCACAGCTCTTTGGAACTGAGAGTGAGAAGGATTTTGGCATTGCCACACTTACATAAGCCCTTTCTGCCCCATGTGTTTAGTTAGCAGTGGTGATGTGAACCATCTGAAGGTGCTGTGCCTCACCCCTGTATAGTCTACAGGGAGTCACTAAAGAAAAGCCCATCTAGATGGCTTTTGTCTTTCTCTACGGGCATATAAGCACACAGAAAGCTTCAATGCATGTAGATGGTGGTAGTGGTTGCTCCATCTCCAAATCCAATGGCAGAAGTTCTGTAGGATCTTGGCTTCCTCCATACATGTATGGAGAGAGAACCACAGAACTTTTGCATTTCTGGATAAGGCTCACCCCAACTTCCAAGAACTGTTCTTCTCCCCCTATAAAAGGCAATATGGCAACTTTATGATTTCTTAATGAATTCTCTTACTAATGCTGATGAACCTTTCATAATATTTTGTCTACCTTCAAAGGAGTTATACACAATGGGGGCTACTAGTCATAAATGCTTGTGTCCCACAAGCTGGCACTGACCTATATCCTTTAAAATCTGAATTAATGGCTGACATTAAATTTGGAAGATTTTTCTTGATAAAACACAGGGAACTCACCTTTGCGGATGTCAATAACTACCTGGAGCTGAGAGGTGGCTGCATCCTTCAGATGAGGGCAACCCGTGCACACCAGTCCCTACCCAGCTTGCCCTGTCATTTGAGTTACTTACAAGCCCCTACAGGCAGGTGAGTAAGGGATGCTTCTGCACATTCCGCATCATTTCATATACAAATAACCAACTAATGAGTTGGTTGAAACACCTACTAAGAGTCCATTACAGTCCTAGTCACTATCTTAATCCAAGAGGAGGGAGAGGGTCAGGGGCTTGCGTTCATGCTCAAGGCACTGATAGACTAGTTACATGCTGCCCAATGTAATCACCTGTAGCCATATGAGGCAAATGGGTTTTGAAATACAGTTAGTCTGAATGAAGATGTGCTGTAAGTGTAAAACACACTCTGGATTTCAAAGATATACACCACAAAAAGTAAAATATATCATTAATTTTTTAATATTGATTCCATGTTGAAGTGGTAATATTTTAATATATTGGGTCAAATGCAATCTATTATTAAAAGCCATTGGACAGCACTGGTCCTGACTGTGAATGTGTGTTCAGCAAAAATTTACCCAAATTCCTAGATGTTGAGGTATCATGTGAACCCTAATGAAAATGGAGCATGAATCTGAACTGGTGTAATGTGACCAGATCTGTGTCTGTTACTTCATAGAACCAGAACTACAGCGAGACACTTGTCCTTGAATTCTATTCTGACCCTTTCCTTCTGTGGTAGATGATACTCATTGGTGAAGTTGATGATCAATATGAGAGAGGGGAGCCGGGCGTGGTGGTGCACGTCTGTAATCCCTGCACTTTGGGAGGCTGAGACAGGAGAATCGTGAGTTCAAAGCCAGCCTCAGCAACGGCGAGGCACTAAGCAACTCAGTGAGACCCTGTCTCTACATAAAAACACAAAATAGGGCTGGGGATGTGGCTCAGTGGTCCAGTGCCCCTGAGTTCAATCCCTGGTACCAAAAAAAAAAAAAAACAAGATGAGAGAGGGGAGCGGAGGCCACAAGGCTTAGGATTTCACGACTACTGGAAAGTTATGTTTGCTTGGATCCTCTGAAAACCAAACGCCAAGTGGAGATTTAACATGCAAAGATTATATTAGGGGAAATGCTCGTGGGAGACAAAATGGGGAGAGGCCCAGTGAAGGCTGGGGTAGCAAATCTGGCTATAATGAAGGAGGGAAGGTGGGTAGAAGCAGCCTAGGCGGCCAAGAAGTCTAAAGAAGGTTCAGTAAATGGCAGGAGAGACTTGGGGGTAGGGGAGCGGGTGGGCTCAGGAATGGGTCTGCCTTCCTTAGCACACTGGCTGCCTGTGCAGGGGCCTCTACACAAGCTCAACAGTGGTTTTCTGAGCGCAGCCCTGGGGCCTAGGCCACTTGCCTTCTGCCCAGCTGGAGGTCTGCAAACACATTCCCACAACTGCCTCAGAAGCCATCCCTGGTATCTAACAGGCTGATTAGTTAATCTAGAAAAAGCACGGGCAGCATATTCCTTGCAAGAGCACAAAGACTTAAAATAGACACTCCTTTCTCTCATGTACTTAAAGACAGAAGACCAGCCCCAAAGTATATTTATTAATTATAGTATAAGTTGTAGTTGCTGAATGAGCTCGCAGTGAGCAAAACTGGGGGTTTGAACTAAAAATCTTAAAGGTCACTTTCAATTCCAGTAGCTAGATTTTTCTAATTGTTTTCAGGGAAAGATTCTTAAAGGAGTGGACTCCTTTTTCAATAACCTTTATCTCTGACTGCAGAGTAAAATGTGCACTTTGTAGAAACTTAAGAAAATACATATTTTTAAAGGTGATTATTCCAAATCCTACCACATAGAAATTACCATTATTAATATTTCATTGTTTTTCAAAGCACTCAAGTTTATATATTAATTTATTTATGATCATACTATATATACAATTTTCATGCTGTTTTATAGTATAATGTATCATAAGTATTTTCTCATATCATTAAAAACTCCTTAGCATAGTATATATTAGTGTATATCTTTGATTATTCCTATGATAAATTCCTACAGGGCTACTAATTGCTAGAGCAAAAGACAGAACTTCTAATGCATTTATTTATTTATTTATTTATTTATTTATTGCAGTTCTGGGGATTGAATTCAGGGCACTGTACCACTGAGCTACATTCTCAGTACTTTCTACTTTTTATTTTGAGACAGGATCTCACTGATTTGCTTAGAGCCTCACTAAATTGCTGAGGCTGGCTTTGAACTTGCAATCCCGAGTCTCTGGGATTATAGGCGGGTGCCATGGTACCTGGTCCCTATATTCAACTGTTCTTCACAGTTTCTATTTTGCCAAGTATAGTGGCTCTCAATCCCCATGAACTACTGAGTGGTACATTGCAAAAATATATTTCTGGGACTACTCAGATATTTAAACTTGTGGATAATACACATTTTTGTAAATTAGAGCATTTTTGATGTCTCAGTCATAATACCATCCAATATTACCATTTGTCACAATGGGGAAGATTGATGAAAACTATATGAGGTCACATCAGTGCCTGCTTGAGGCTTCTAAGATTCCTTTGCATTTGGATCCATGAAGCCTGGGCATTCTACAGTTTCTCTTCTTGAATTTCTGGAAAGTCTCTTTCCCATGATGCTTCAGAGAATAATTACAGTAATTCTTGGTCCCTCTGACTCAAGCTAGTATGATTAAGCCTCTATTCCTTACGATTAAAAAAAAAAAAAAACCTAATTGGAACACCAGGCACATCCTTCAGTACTGAAAGAGACCAAGTTCTATCAGATAAGTAGCCTGAGGAGGTGGTCATGAACACAAAATGGATCTCTCAGGGAGGCAGGCAGCCCTGGCAGAGTGGGAATGCTCCATAGAGCAGCTGCCAGTGGAAGATACTGAGGGGTGACCCACGCTTGGCTGGGCCGGGACCTCTCTTCAACGGGCCCCCATAGCAGCTGAGTCTGGTGCTCCAGTGGAATTTGCACCCTGAGCTTTGCTGTTTGATGCACTTGGTAAATTCTACTCCTTCCACACTGGCTGTTCCAGCTCCAGCCTCTCCAGCACCTGTCACAGTGAGATTCTACTGCAACTCCTTTCTCTTGCTCCTTAGCTCTTTCTTTTGCAAGTAATGAATGGAGGATTGTCACCCCCACCCCCACTCCCAAGAGTCCAGCTTTGTTGGAAGAGAGTATCTAACAAGAATTTTTTAGACTTTTCTGGAATGTAGTAGCCCCTTAGTTGAGTTTTTTAAAAATATTTTTTAATTATAGATGGACACAATATCTTTATTTTGATTTATTTTTATGTGGTGCTGAAGATGGAACCCAGTGCCTCACACGTGCAAGGCAAGCTCTCTGCCACTGAGCCGCAACCCCAATGCCCTTAGTTGAGTTTTTGAGATGACAGAATTCCCCGTGTTGTTTCAATTCCTTTGAGAGTGGATGTTGCAGGACCAAGAGGGAATTAGGGGGCTGGGATTGTAGCTCAGTGGTAGAGCGCTTGCCTCGCATGCATGAGGCACTGGGTTAGATCCTCAGCACCACATAAAAATAAATAAATAAACAAAATAAAGGTATTAAAAAAAAAAAGAGGGAATTAGGCCCTTGTGCTCCAGTTCCTATCATGAGTTGAAAATTTCTTCTCCTTTTTTTTTTCTCATGTAATAACTAAGAAGGTTTTTTTAAAAATATTTTTTAGTTGTAGATGGGCACAATACCTTTATTTTATTTATTTATTTTTTTATGTGGTGCTGAGAATCAAACCCAGTGCCTCATATGTGCCAGGCAAGCACTCTACCACTAAGCCACAACCCCAGCCCCAAGAAGTTTTAATTTTTAAATTATACCTCCTTATTGAATCTGCTCAAGTAATCATAGAAAAAAGCAATGAATGGGGATCAATTGATAAAACAAACAAACAGACAAACAACCCACAGGACATTCCATAGCTGAAAAGCATTACTCAACATAAACCTTGGATACTCTCAGAATAGTAGGGACCACATGATTTCTTTATTTTTTTGCTCCACACTTTTCTCCATACTTTATTCTCTGTCTTCTCCCTTATAGTCAGTTCAAAAGCTCCTGTTAGTGCAGGAATATTGGTTTGGATATTAGGTGTTCCCAAAAGCTCATGTGTGAGATGATGCAAGAAGGTTTAGAGGTGAAATGGTTGAGTTATGAAAGCCCTAACCTAATCAGTACATTACCTCTTGGTTGGAGTTGAGTGGTAACTATAGGCAGGTAGGGTATGGCTGGAGGAGGTGGGTCATTGGGGGTGTGTCATCAGGTGTATATTTTGTCTGTGGTGAGGGTATGTGTCTGTCTCTCTCTCCACTTCCTAGTGACTATGTCCTGAGCTTCTTTCCTCTGCCACACTCTTCGTCCATGATGTTCTACTACTCCTCGAGCCCAGAGCAATGGAGTAGGCCATCTATGGACTGAAATCTCTGAAACCATGAGTTGTTCTTGTTGGGTGTTTTGGTCACAGCTACTCAAAAGCTGACTCCATTAGTTGTTAAGTAAATGCAAATTCAAATTACAGCGAGATAGCATTTCACATCCACCAGGACAGCTGGAATAAAAAGGACAATGAAAGTGTCTGTGAGGATGTGAAGAAATTGAAACCCTCCTGTTCTTTGGGGTGATGGAAATTTTCCAGAATTAGGTAATGGTGATGCTTGTATAGTCTACTAAAACCCACTGATTTGTACAATTTATAAAATGCATATCTGCTTTGCATTAGTCACAATTGGTTAACTACTATAACAAATAAACTAAGTTTCAAAGTCTTAAAAAAGTACCTCAAAATTTCATGAGGCGGTGAGAGAGGAGAAGCTCAATTTTGACAAGGAAGATTTTAGAAAGTTTCTCAGGCCAAACAGGATTGAAAC
The DNA here is from genome assembly GCA_004024805.1 of Geosciurus inauris. Taxonomy (NCBI): domain Eukaryota; kingdom Metazoa; phylum Chordata; class Mammalia; order Rodentia; family Sciuridae; genus Geosciurus; species Geosciurus inauris. The sequence continues at coordinate 3,998 of PVHX01001978.1, read as the reverse complement.
AAGAACCCAAAGAGCATGGGTTAATGTAATAAAAGTCACTCGCAGAGTGGCTGTGTCTTTTCTGTAAATGTGCAGAACACAAGTCCTTTTCCTAACTCTCCATAGACATGGTATGATCTCCGTTTGCACATGAGGAACCCAAGGCTCAGAGAGGTCCAGATGGCTTGCCTATGGTCCCAGTGCTAGTGAGTGGCAGAGAATGAACAGGATTGGTTGAGAGGCAGCTCTTGAAATGTGTGGAGTCCTAGTAGTCTACATGGAGTAGATAACATGTGCAAGGGCACAGGGGCAGAAAACAGCAGCAGATGGGTAGGAACTTACAGGTGAGTTGGATGTTGGGCCATCCTTCCACTCAGCATTTAGAACTGGTGGTCAGAAAGGCTGGGGTGATGTGATGGAGAGTTTTGTGTGCATGGTAGAGAGTTTTAGATTTCATTCTGTACTCTTCAAAGCGCCAGATACCTTTAAAGCCAGAACAAGATATTTGGGCTTTGGAGGAAGAATTTCAACAACAAGAATGATGTGCACCCACAGAGCCTGATGCTGAGACAACTGGTTGAGTCCATGACAGAGGGGCTGAGCCTGGGTGAGTGTTGCAAAACTAAACGAAGAGGAAAGGAAGAAACTAATAAAACCACTATCTAAAATTGCATAAAGTGTTTTATTTATTCTTTTTTTTTTTTCCCAGTGCTGAGGACCAACCTCATGGCCTTGTGCTTGCTAGGCAAGCTCTTGCCTTGAGGTACAGCCTCAGTCTGGCTAAAAGCATTTTCAATGTCTATGTTTACATATTACTTTTATTGATACTTGGTAATTTGAATAAGGTAAAACTGTTCTTCATCAAGAGTTATTTTGGATCAAGGTCTGATTTAAGAAAACTGAGCACTGAAGCATGGAAATACTGTCTTGTCCCCTGCTGATCACCTTTGCTCTGTGATCTCCTACCTCGAGGGAGTCTTCTGTCTAGGAGAGGCAAGGGGAAACTTCTGATTAGCTAGCAAATAGCATGGTCCTAGAGTGTGAACCCTTTTCTTGCCCTGGCACCTCATGTAGAAGGTTCAGAGGGTACTGAGGGTGTTTACCATTCAGCAGATTTCAGACATAAAACTGTTCTTTTCTTTGCTCTGAGTCACGACATTTGGGATATACATCAGTATGGTGTTTGAGTTCAGTACCAGGCCTAAGATCCAACTCCAGCTCTGTCACTTGTCAGTTAAGCAGCCTTGGCTTTGGCCTATTAAGCTTTGGGTTTTCCATCTAGAAAATAGAGATGATAATGATGACAATGATATCTTCATGGCATTATTGAGAAGCTTAAATAAATTAAAACATGCAGGAGAGTTTAGAAGATTTCCTAATGGTTTAGATATGAGGTGTCCGCCTAAAGCTCATGCGTGCGTCAATGCAAAAGGGGTTAGAGGTGAAATGATTGGGTTATGACAGCCTAAACCTAATCCACGTGTTAATCCGATGATAGGGATTAACTAGATGGTAATGGCAGGCAGATAGTGTGTGGCTGGAGGAGGTGGATCACTGGGGGTGTGGCTTTGGAGTTCATATTTTGTCCCTGCTGAACAGAGCTCTCTCTGTTTCTTGTTGCCATTTTCCCAGCTGCTTTCCTCAGCCACACCTTTCCACCATGATGTTCTGATTTGCCTTGAGCCCTGAGCAATGGAGCTGGCCTTCTATGGACTGAGATCTCTGAAACCATGAGCTCTCACATAAACTTTCCCTCCTCTAAAATTGTTCTTGTCAGGTCTTTTGTTCACAGCGGAGAAAAGCTGACTAAAACATTAATATATGCCAATATCAAGAAACTACTTGAAACTCTTATTTTGGGATCTCCTAGATCTTTTATTTCTTCCCTTTTAGAATGCCATCTAAGAACAATGTTTGGCTTTTATCTTTATGGAAACAATATTTTCCATTAGTTCTTAAAAGATTGTTATCAATAATTGCATCTGAAATCAGTCCAAGCCACCAGAACCAGTGCAACTTTTGAAAACTGTGGTGCAATCAAGGCGAATGACGGACTCACTGTCTTGCAGGTTGCTGCTTAATTATGGTGAATGGATCTGCAGCTATCCTCTGTGTTTACCTTCTTACTTTATGAAGGAGAAGGCATTTTCCAAGAAGTAAAGCTGAGGTGGAAATTAAAAATATTGTGTTTTTCTTCCCTGTGTCTGCACCCTTTCTTCCCACATTTTTCATTTTCTTCTTTCAGCCACATTCTTATTGCTGTGTCATAGTTGTTGGAGTTTCTGAGTGTCGTCATTTGCTATCACCACTAAGAGGAATGTTCATCGTGGCAACTTAATGGACTGATTCCTCAACCCATGAAGGCATACGAGCCTGAGCCCTGTTGGGAAGGCCACTTGTTCTAACAGACCTTGTACTTGATTGGAGAGACAAGACCAACACGTGAAATAAGAGTTCTATTTGCACTTATAAACCAAAAGCAGGACAATACCATAAACAAGTATCTGTGTGAACAGAGGACAGTTATACCCACAGAGGTGGAGCTGTGGCATGACCGGGGGGCAAAGGGCTCCATTCTGGAAAATCAATTTCCAATATCTTGGCAAAGCAAAGGTCATGAAACAAAAAGGGGAGGAAACAGCAACACAGGGTCTGGATTTCCCCTCCCTCTGCCTCATTCTTCTCTTCCATCCGTGGCTGAGTCTCCATCCCTGATTATGGGTTCCTGTCACTCCTCACCTCAAGTGTAAATGTCCCCTGCTTTCTTCTATCAATCCAACTTTTGAAAATGAGATAAAAGAAAACATCAGATTTTTTTGCTGCTGTGACAGGTACCTGAAAAAAATCAATTCAAAGGAGGAAAGATTCATTTTGGCAGAGTTTTCAGTCCAAGGTTGGCCAGCTCCATTGCTTCCGGCTCGAAGTAAGGCAGAGCATCGTGGTAAGAGGTTTGCTCATCTTATGACAGACATCTGGGAGCAGACAGAGAGAGAGAAGAATGGACCTGCCACAAGATAGAGTCCCTAAAGACGTGCCCCCAGGGACCTTCTCTGTTCAACTAGGTCTCACTTCCTACAGTTTCTACAAAGTCTCAACAGCCTGTCTAGCTATGAATCTAACACTGGATTAGTCTATCGATGGTCTTAGACCCCTCATGATCCAATCACTTCCCAAAGGTCTCACTTCTGAACATGGCTGCATTGGGGATCAAATCTTCAACACATGAGCCTTTGGGGGGACATTCCGGATCCAAACTATAATACCAAGGGGAAAAAAATAAATAGCTGGGCGCAGAAGCATGAGGCTGAGGCAGGAGGATCGTTAAGTTCAAAGCCAATCTCAGCAACAGCAAGGTGCTAAGCAACTCAGTGAGACCTTGTCTCTAAATAAAATTCAAAATAGGGCTGGGGGTGTGGCTTAGTGGTCAAGTGCCTCTGAGTTCAATCCTCAGTACCCCTAACCCCCACAAAAAAAAATAGATACAAAAAGCTGTAATATTCAGATCTAGAAAAGCAGGTTACTCAGAGGAATTCACACATCGTTGAAAGACCAATTAGAACCATTAGCGAGATGTTAGCACTGACTTTAAACTCTGAGTTTAGCCCTGAACCATTCAGAAGGAGATGAGTGTCACCATTATAATCAAAATACACAAATAGTACTCAGTTCACAAGTGTTTATCAGATATATTGAACCTGTGTGTGTCTTGTAGTAACCCCAAAGGAAGATTTAAACACACACACACACTCTCCAGTCTCAAGCCTCTAGCTATAAATCTTGATGGTGAAGCTAACATAAAAGATGTGGAAGGGTCCCCAACAATATAAGGCTATAATTTCAGCAAATGAGACAGACTCTGGATACTCGAAGAGTGTGAATCTCAGAGCCTGGGGTCACTTGGATGGATCTCCCTTAAAAGAATTAAAAGTTTGTCTGGGGTGGTGATATATGCCTGTAATTCCAGAGACTTGGGAGGCTGAGTCAGGAGGATCGCAAGTTTGAGGCCAGCCTAAGCCACT
>PVHX01001977.1:0-183290 GCA_004024805.1 Geosciurus inauris | reverse complement strand
TAAACTGCACTTCCTATACAGGACCATCTTAAACTTAAATATACCAAAGCATGTTCTCCTCATCCCCAGAATTTAGGAAACTACCAGCAAAAAATCATTCTCATAAATTCTGTCAAGCCTTGTTCAAAGACAATCTTGGAAGCAGCCATAAACTGAGACACAGCAACTGCAAAGAGTTCTTACCAAGTAGCATTGTCATAAGGGAATTCTCCCTCTCTCTCTCTCCTTAAAGAGCCCTCTGTTCATAAAATCAGGTGCTTTTTAATTGCTATTTATAAAAGGTAGTGCCTTCTGACTTAGGGAAGCTGAGACAGGAGAATTGTAAGTTCAAAGCCAGCCTCAGCAATGGTGAGGCACTAAGCAACTCAGTGAGATCCTGTCTACATAAAAACACAAATTAGGGCTGGGGATGTGGCTCAGTGGTCAAGTACCCCTGAGTTCAATCCCCAGCACAAAACAAAATAAAAGAAGGTAGTACCCTCTGGAATTCATTCGCTCTGTCTCTTCTCCCCTCCCCTTCCTTTCCAATATTTCTGCAAGCCTATAAGAAGTCTTTGTTCTCCTCTTGATATCTGCTCCAATGGTAAGCAGAATGGTAGAATATTGCCACTGTCAAGGAAGACCTACAAGTAATTTGCAACCATGTCTGGGACTAGATGAAATATTCAATCATGGGGTTGAAATGGGAAGCCCAATCTGGCTTTGGGTCCATGTAATGTTCTACAATCCACCTATACCAGTAGTATTGATCCTCTTCTATAAGTGTGATTATTTCACATCCTTAAACCACAGCGTTGATGACTACTAAACCTATTTTTTTCACCAGTCTTACATTTGATTTGAAACAACTACTAGTTCAAATCCTTCAAAACTTAACAATCACAACTTAGAAGAAATGCTCTTTTCCCACTTTGTTTGCCTTTTCAGTAATGTTTTTCCCTTGAATTGCCTCTTGTCCCCACCACACATTTATCACTTAATAAGTTTTCAACTGAACGCTCACAGAGTAAGTGACCATAGTAACCAGTCACTTACCACAATGACCATTTTATACTAAAGTCTTGATAACTTGTTTGAAATAAGGTGATAGTCCTTAGAATTTCATTAAGAGAAATCTTCGTGATACAAAAATGACTCATTGCAAAAGGAAGTGTATCTTTCTAAATGTTTACTTGTGTTAGTCTGCTTTTCATCACTGTGGCCAAAATACCCAGGAAGAACAACTTAGAGGAAAAGTTTAATTTAGCTCACAGTTTCAGAAGTTCAGTTCATGTATAGCCAACTCTAAGGCTCTAGGCCCCAGGTGAGGGGGAGCATCATGGCAGAAGTATGTGGCAGAAGGAAGCTGCTCAGCTCATGGAAGCTAGGAAGCAAAGAGCAGAAGGGATCACAGGGAAGATGAATTCTTCCAGGGCACACCTCCATTGGACCACCTCCTCCAACCATGTTCCACTGGCCTGCAGTTAACACCCAGTTAGTCCATTCAAACTAGGATAGATCAGTTAAATTATAACTCCCATAATCTATTCATTTTACTTTGAATATTCCTGCATTAACCAGAGCTTTTGGAGTACATATCATACCCAAACCAAATGTCACTTAAATTCTCATATACTTGTAAGAATATTTACAGAAATTAATAGTGGTATCTTATTAAGCATTAATATGTCAGGCAGTGTGCTCAGCATTCTTTATGTATTAACTCATTTTGTACTTTTTGTGTGTAAATGTGCTACTATTCAAAGAAACAAGAGGACTCAGAAATCAATTTCCCAAGGACGCATAATGGGTAGCATAGTCATTCCAACAATCTAAGTCATTTGAACTCCAAAGCCCTTTATATCTTTCTTCAACTATAAAATGTTAATATAGATAGGATTATTTCTGTATATAAATTTTCCTTATGCTTGTAAATCTTTATTTCAGGACCCAAAATTTTATTCTTCTTTTGGAAATAATTGGAGACATTCAGGAATCAGGAACTAGAAGGAAAAAAGTAGAGTAGAAAGAATAAGCTGAAAGGATTTTTCTGTAAAAGCCCGCAAAGCTTTGAAACACCTACTCTGGAGTGAATGATCTGAGCCCTATGAAAGAAAAAGAAATGAAAAGTTTTATAGTTTAGTTGAAATGACCAGAACAGAATGAAGACCATGTTTTCACTAGAGGGTTTAGAATGTCCCAACAATGTCAAATAAATTAAAATCTCTAATTTTGTCTCATCTTCAACATCAATTTTTAACTGATATCTGGAATCATTAAAGAGCCCAAGATACTAAAATTAAAAATTGAATCAAAAATCCATAATGATAAGAATTAAATGGAGCAAGATACACACACACACACACACACACACACACACAGGACTCTTAATATATATATTTTCCACAACATATGAAAAATCACCAATAAAGATCATATTAAAATCACATAGAAGCTAATCCCAGTGACTCAGGAGGCTGAAGAAAGATTCCAAGTGCAAGGCTAACCTGGCCAACTTAGTAGATTCTGTCTCAGAATAAAATTTAAAAGGCTGAGGATGTAGCTTAGTGGTAGAGTGCTCCTGGTTTTGGTCTTTAGTATTATAAAAAAATAAAATGAAAAATAAAAACAAACAGAAAGGAAACCCTATAAATTACTAGGAACCAAAATAATGTACTGAAAATGGATCAGTTTTAGTTCTTAATCACTTACAATGTTAAAATTGCCTCAGTACTTGTTTCACTTATTTCATCCATGTTAATTTTAATGAATATCAAAAACATATACAGTTTCATTTGTTCATTTATAACCTTGATCTCCATGTCCTCTCTCCTCCCTTTGGAATGTAAATTACTAAATCTTTAATTTTCTGTATAAGGTTTTGTTTAGAAATCTCAATTCCTATTTGGGAAATGATTTAACCTATTTGAAGCCAAATTTTCCTAGTTAAAAAGTTGAAACTAAGAACGATTTATTTTTCTCCTCATAAAGCAGAAACTATATAAAAATACATATTTACCAGATACTTTTGTAAAAGGAAAGTTTAAATGCCAGTTACTTTAAACATTTAAGCACTTCATCCCTTCAACCTTTTCCACAGAGAAGGAGAAAAGTGATTTTAAATCCCAGAGTGACCTGGTACACATAGATAGCACATGGGTAGGGATGGACATCATCTTTGTAGCTTCACAGAACAGCAAACCCTTCCATGAGTCCTGCATCAACAGAGGAAATGAGACTTTTAACACTGGACTACATAGAAAAACATCGTTTTAAGAGACTAGGGAGTCATAGGCTATGCCCCTGTAAACTATAAAACTCAAAATACTCCACAAAAACCAATCTTATCATTTATGCATAGCATTAGAACAAATTTGCATCTTCATGCTTATAACATAAAATGGATAAACTTCAAATATCTTAAAAATGATCATGAAGCCAAAAGAAGACATTCTCATTACAAGATAACACTTGTCCAGAGAACAGGCATTACAAAAGGTTTTCCCCCAGACCCTACAATATAAAAAGAAATGTGTTCTTCATGACGACCTAATACAGACTGGGCAGCCCAATGCCCTTCCCTAGATCAGAGATTTCCTAAGCAAAAATCTTAAATCTCATTTTAGGTGCTTAACACATGAGTGACAGGCACTTTCATAACCAGACATAAAAACTGTTTGTACCACTTCCTAGTAAAAAGCTAGAACTTTATATAGACAATTTGTTTCCTAAAAGATTTTTAACTTTCAACTTACTAACTTATATCAAGATATCAGATTGTTTTTAAGTGTACAGAAAATTTTTCTGTAAAATAAAATAATATTAAAGTTAAGAAATGCTTCATATATGTTGCTAGAAACAGATTTACTACAATTTATTTTCTTTCTCTCTAGTGGTTTGTTTTCACAAACTTATAATCCACGGGAAAGTAATAGTTTATAAGCTAAGGGGATGAACTCTCCTTATGGCCATGGTTTTGAAAATTTGAGAACCACAGCCTTCAAATACAGCTCACCATGAATTCCATACTCTCAAATATACAGGAGAAATGCCCAATTAAACACAAAATGTGATTTTGTCATTAAAACTTTTCTAAATTTGGTTAGATTGAGTAACTTAAGGAATTTCCTTTTACCACCTTAGGGAGTTCTCTTCACAGTCTTAGCCTAAACTCTAAACCCAATCCTGTTTCTCTCTGGTTAGAAAATGGTCAGAACAGCTGAGCATGCTCTACACATGATTTTTTCAGAAATTATCATACCCAGTCCCATGACTTTGTACACCTACTATAATGTCAAATATTCCTACATACATATCTCTACACCTGGCCTTACCACCAAGCTCTAAATTCATATATACCACTGATTACATTTCCTTCTAAATGCTTAATACATTCCTCAATGTAACATACTCAAACAAAAAATATATACGCCTCCATGCAGATATATATTCTCACACACACCATATCCAGTCTTTCCCTAGTCTTTCTCATTTCAACACATGGTTCCACCCAATTCATTACACCAAAAACCTAGTAAGATTCTGTAATTTCAGTCTCACTCTGCCTCTGCCTCATTTGTGTCCTTACCCTCCCACACGCACACACACACGCGCGCACACACGCGCGCACACACGCGCGCACACACGCACACACACACGCACACACACACGCACACACACACGCACACACAAGTTCTTGCAATTTGGGCTCCAAATAATAAACCAGATCTACTTCTTTCCCTCCCCATTGATTCCACTCTGGTCCAAGCCACTCTTCACTCTTCCTGGGATTCCTTCAATAGCCTCCTTGCTAACTTTACACCATCCATTTTTGAGCACCCCTACACACACACACACACACACACACACACGAGTCTATGCTCTGCATAGCAACTAGAAACATCTTTTCAAAATGCAAATACAGTCGCCTCATCCTCCACTTCATATCCTCCAATCATTTACACCACCCTGATAAACAGTTCTTACTTATAAGCTGCCTGCCAACACCTACAACCCAGCTCTCTGATCTCTGTCTTCAGCCACTCTGGTCTTTAATAACATCTATCTCATCCTGCCTAGGACCTTTTCACAGTTCACACTGCCTTCAATACTCTGCCCAAGGATTTTGAAAAGACTAGTTTCTTCCTATCATCCATAACTTCATGTAAATGTCACATCCGCATTGCATTCTTCCCTAACTCCCGTGTGTGAATAGTTCTTCCACTCTTACTCAGCAACACCTCACTCGGTCATGGTGCTTCAACTTGAATGGTGTAAAGGCAAAACATTATCATTTCTGGAAGATATTAGCATCTAAATAGGTAGACTGAGTATAGAAAATTGTCCTCACCAACACAGGTGGACATCATCCAATCCATTGAGGGTCTGAGTAGAACAAAAAAGCTGAAGAAAGGCAGAACTGACATTGCCTGTTTGAGCTGGGACATTGATCCTTCTTGGGGGAACTTTCTAGCTCTCAGACCTTTAGATTTGATCCAGGACTTAAGCTATCATAACCCCACCCCTAATTATATGAATCAATTTCTATAATAAATATATATGGTAATGTGTGTGTATATGCTTGTTTGTGTGTGTGTGTGTGTGTGTGTGTCTTATTGGTTCTATGTCTCTGAAGAACCATGAAAATTTATACATGTGGTGTGAAGGCATAGGTGTGCAAAGTTTGAAGAGGAGTGTGGCCTTTGTGCTAATGCTGCCACACGAGGGTAACTCAGCAAATTCTGTTTATATCATTGCTACACTGTTCCTTTTCAGCATGGAGGAAGAGTCTAAGAATGCAAGTGACCTCTAGAATTAGCAAAAAAAATGCATTGTCCCCTAGGGTCTCCAGAAGGAGTGAAGACTTGGCATCACCTTGAGTTTAGCCCAATGAAGCTGATTTTGAACTTTATAACTTTGCATTATAAGATCAACCACTGATTTTATGACAATTTGTTATAGCAACAATAGAAAACTAATAAGAAACCTCATAAAGAAGGTTATTTGAGGTGTGGCAGGGTATGCAAGAAAACAGAAGTTACATTCATGCCACATTTTTTATCATCAATTTATTTATTTTTTAAAATGTACTTTAAGTCATAGTACATATATACAGCCCAATTTCTATTTCTCTGGTTGCAAACAAGAGTCACACCATTTGTGTCTTCATACATGTACCTAGGACAGTGATGTCCATTTCATTCCACTATTTTTGCTACTCGCATTCTCCCTCCTCTCCCCTACATCCCCCAACCCATCCAAAGTTTCTCCATTTCTCCCATGCTCCCCACCCCCACGTCCCCTTATATATCAGCATCCACTAATCAGAGAGCACATTCGGCCTTTTTGGGATTGGCTTACTTCCCTTAGCATGATGCTCTCCAATTCCACCCATTTACCTGCAAATGCCATAATTTTATTCTCTTTTATTGCTGAGTAATATTCCATTGGGTATATATACCACAGTTTCTTTATCCATTCATCTATTGAAGGGCATCTAGGTTGCTTCTACAGTTTTGCAATTGTGAATGGTGCTGCTATAAACATTGAAGTAGCTGTGTTACTGTAGTATGCTGTTTTTAAGTCTTTAGGGTATAGGCTGAGGAGTAGGATAGCTGTGTCAAATGGTGGTTCCATTCCAAGTTTTTTAAGGAATGTCCATACAGCTTTCCAGATTAGTTGCACCAATTTGCAGTCCCACCAGCAATGTCTGAGTGTGCCTTTTTCACCATATCCTCACCAGCACTTACTGTTGCTTGTATTTTGGGTAACTACCATTCTGACTGGGGTGAGATGAAATCTTAGAGTAGTTTTGACTTACATTTCTCTAATGGCTAGAGATGTTGAACATTTCTTCATATATTTGTTTATTTCTATTCATCTCCTTAGCCCATTTATTGACTGGGTTGTTTGTTTTTTGGTGTTAAGTTTTTTGACTTCTTTATATATTCTGGATATCAGTGCTCTATCTGATGTGCATGTGGCAAAAATTTTCTCCCAGAATATAGGCTGTCTGTTTACATCATTGATTGTTTCTTTTGTTGAGAAGAAGCTTTTTAGTTTAAATACATCCCATTTATATTCTTGCTTTTATTTCTTGTTCTTTAGGAGTCTTGTCAAGGAAGTTGGGCCTTAACCCAACCTGATGACAATTTGGGCCTATTTTCTCCTCAGTTAGGCACAGGGTCTCTGGTCTAATTCCCAGGTCCTTGATCCACTTTGAGTTGAGTTTTGTGCATGGTGAGAGATAGGGGTTTAGTTTTATTTTGCTGCATATGGATTTCCAGTTTTCCCAGAACCATTTGTTGAAGAGGCTATCTTTTCTCCAATGTATGTTTTTGTCACCTTTGTCTAGTATGAGATAGCTGTATTTATGTGGGTTAGTCTCTGTGTCCTCTCTTCTGTACCATTGGTCTATGTGTCTATTTTGGTGCCAATACCATGCTGTTTTCATTACTATAGCTTTGTAGTATAGTTTCAGGTCAGTATTGTGATGTTTCCTGCTTCACTTTTCTTACTGAGGATTGCTTTGAGTATTATGGGTCTCTTATTTTTCAAAATACATTGCCTTTTCTATTTCTGTAAGAAATGACTTTGAGATTTTAGTTGGAATTGCATTGAATCTGTATAGTGCTTTAGGTAGTATGGCCATTTTAATAATATTGATTCTGCCTATTCAAGAGCATGGGAGATCTTTTCATCTTCTAGGATCTTCTTCAATTTCTTTCTTTAGTGTCCTGTAGTTTTCATTGTAGAGGTCTTTCATTGCTCTTGTTAGATTGATTGACATGTACTTTCTTTATTTTTTTGAGGCTATTGTTAATGGAGTTTTTCTGATTTCTCTTTCAGTGGATTCATTGCTGATGTATAGAAATGCTTTTGATTTATGGATGTTGATTTTATATCCTGCAATTGTGCTGAATTCATTTATTAATTCTACAAGTTTGCTGGTGGAATTTTTAGTATCCTCTAAGTATAGTATCATGTTGTTGGCAAATAATGATAGTTTGTGTTCTTCTTTTCCTATCTGTATCCCTTTAATTTCTTTCATCTAATTGCTCTGGCTATAATTTCAAGGACTATGTTAAATAAGAGTGGTGAAAGAGGGCATCCCTGTCTTGTTCCAGTTTTGAGAGGGAATGCTTCCAAATTTTCTCCATTTAGGATGATGTTGGCATTAGGTGTAGCATAGATCATTTTAACAATGTTGAGGTATGTTCCTCCTATCCCTAGTTTTTCTAGTGTTTTAAACATGTAAGGGTGCTATATTTTGTCAAACACTTTCTCTACATCAATTGATAAAATCATGTGATTCTTATCTTTAAGTCTATTGATGTAAGGATTACGTTTATTGATTTCCATATGTTGAACCAACCTTCCATCCCTGGAATAAATCCCACTTGATCATACAAGCTCTATTTTTTTAAGATGCTTTTGTATGTGATTTGCCAAAGTTTTATTGAGAATTTTTGCATCTATATTCATCAGGGATATTGATCTAAAATTTTCCTTTTTTGATGTGTCTCTGCCTGGTTTTGGTTATCAGGGTGATACTAGCCTCATAGAATGAGTTTGGAAGGGTTCCCTCCTCTTTATTTCATGGAATAATTTGAGGAGTATTGGTGTTAGTTATTCCTTATAGGTCTTGTAGAACTCAGTTGCAATTTTATCTGGTCCAGACTTTTCTTGGTTGGAAGCCTCGTCATGGCATCTTCTATTTTCTTGCTTGTAATTGATCTGTTTAAGTTGTGAATGTTCTCCTGGTTCAGTTTGGGTAGGTCCTATGTTTCTAGAAATTTATCAGTGTTTTCAGGGTTTTCTATTTTACTGGAGTATAGATTTTCAAAATGGTTTCTAATTATCCTCTGTATTTTTGCAGAGTCTATCATGACATTTCCTTTTTCATCACAAATTTTAGTAATTTTTGTTTTCTCTCTCCTTCTTTTCATTAGGGTAGCTAGGGGTTTGACAATTTTATTTATTTTTTCAAAAAACTAGCTTTTCATTTTGTCAGTTTTTTAAAATTATTTCCTTTGTTTTAATTTAATTGATTTCATCCCTGATTCTAATTATTTCTCATATTCTACTTCTTTTGGTGTTGGTGTTATTCTTTTTCTAGGGCTTTGAGATTTAGTGTCAAGTCATCGATTTGTTGATTTTTTCTTCTTTGAATAAATGAGCTTAATGCAATGAACTTTCCTCTTAGCACTGCCTTCATAGTGTCCCAGAGATTCTGATATGTTGTATGGGGTTCTCATTTATCTCTAAGAATTTTTTTATCTCCTTTTAGATGTCTTCTCTTACCCATGCATCATTCAATAATATAGTATTGAGTCTCCAAGTGTTAGAGTAGCTTCTTTTATTAAACTGTCATTAATTTATAATTTCATTCCATTATGGTCAGATTTCATTCCATTATGGTCAGAGTATTATCTCTATTTTTTTTTTTTGGTATTTGCTAAGACTAGTTTTGTGGCATAGCATATGATCTATTTTGGAGAAGGATCTATGTGCTGCTGAGAAAAAAGTATATTTGCTTGTTGAAGGATGAAATGCTTTATATATGTCTGTTAAGTCTAGATTATTGATTGTTCTATTGAGTTTTGTAGATTCTTTGTTTAGTTTTTGTTTTGAAGCTCTATCTAGTAGTGAGAGAGGTGTGTTAAAGTCACCCAGTACTATTGTGTTGTGGTCTATTTGATTCTTGAAGTTGAGAAGGGTTTGTTTGACATACATGGCTGCTCCTTTGTTTGGGGCATAGATATTTAAGATGGTTATGTCCTGTTAATATACGATTCTCTTAAGCAGTATGAAATGACCTCTTTATCCCTTTTCACTAAGTTTGGTTTGAAGTCCACTTTATCTAAGGATGGAAACCCCTGATTGTTTATACAGTCCAACAGTCCATGTGAGTGATACATTTTTTCCATCCTTTCACCTTCAATATGTGAGTGTCTCTTTCTATGACATGAGTCTCTTGGAGGCAGCATATTGTTTTATCTTTTTATTAAATTCAATCTGCCAATATATGTCTTTAAATTTCTGAGTTTAGGCCATTGACATTCAGTGTTATTGTTGAGACATGGTTTGTATTCTCAGATATTCTGGTTTATTTTTATTTTTTTTATTTTTTTTATTTTTTATTTTTATTTTTTGGTACTGGAGACTGAACTCAGGAGCACTCAACCACTGAGCCACATCCCCAGCCCTATTTTGTGTTTTATGTAGAGACAGGGTCTCACTGAGTTGCTTAGCGCCTCGCCGTTGCTGAGGCTGGCTTTGAATTTGTGATTCTCCTGTCTCAGCCTCCCTAAGTGCTGGGATTACAGGCTTGAGCCACCGTGCCCGGCTATTTTTAGTTTTTAACTTGACTGGGTTTCTTCTTTGATTTGCCTTTCCTTTGGTGTAGTTCTTCCCTCTGCAGGTTTTCATTGTTGTTTTTCATTTTCTCCTCATGGAATATTTTGCCAAGAATGTTCTGCAGTGCAGGCTTTCTTGCTGTAAATTCTTTTAATTTTTGTTTATCTTGGAATGTTTTTATTTCATCATCAAACCTAAAACTTAATTTTGCTGGATATAAGATTCTTGGTTGGCATCCGCTGTCTTTTGGCGCTTTGTATACGTTGTTCCAAGCTCTTCTAGCTTTGAGAAGTCTGCAGAGATCCTAATTGGTTTCCCCCTATATGTAATCTGAATCTTTTCTCTTGTGGCTTTTGCAATTCTCTCCTTATTCTGAATACTAAGCATTTTCATTATAATGTGCCTTGGTGTAGATCTGTTGTGATTTTGTACATTTGGTGTCCCGTAAGCCTCTTGTATTTGATTATCCAATTCGTTCTTCATGTTTGGAAAAATTTTCTGATATTGTTTCATTGAATAGATTATTCATTTCTTTAGTTTGAAATTCTATGCCTTCCTCTATCCCAATAATTCTTAAATTTGGTCTTTTCACATTATCCCATAATTCTTGGATGTTCTGTTCATGGTTTCTTACCATCTTTCATTGTGTGGTCAACTCTACTTTCAAGATTAAATATTTTATCTTCATTGTCTGAGGTTCTGTCTTTCAAATGACCTAATTTGTTGGTGATGCTTTCTATTGAGTATTTTTTGTTTAATTGATTTTATTTACTTATTTATTTATTCTACTTAGGTGTAAATGGTAGCAGCATGCATTTTATTCATTGTACACAGATGGAACACAAGTTTTCATTTCTCTGGTTGTATGTAATGTAGAATCACAACATACATGCAGTCATACATAAAGGTAGGGCTATGATGTCCATCATATTCTACCATCTTTACTATCCCCATGTCCCCTCACCCCCTCACTCCTGTGACCAAAGTTCCTCCATTCTTTCTGTGTCCTCCCCCACATTGTGGATCAGCATCCATTTATCAGAGAAAACAATTGGCATTTGGTTTTTTGAGATTGACTTATTTCACTTAGCATTATATTCTTCAACTCCATCCATTTACCTGCGAATGCCATAATTTTATTCTCTTTTATTGCTGAGTAATATTCTATTGTGTATACACAGCACAGTTTCTTTATCCATTCTTCTATCAAATTTTTAATTTGGTTTATTGTTTCTTTCATTTTGAGGATTTCTGTTTGGTTCTTTTTCAGAATCTCTATCTCCTTATTGAAGTCATCTTTTGCTTCCTGTGTTTGTCTATGTAGTTCTTTACCAAAATCACCTTTTTCTGCCTGGGTTTGCTCTCTTATATCATTCTTTAAGTCACAGAATATTCTAATTATGTACATTCTGAACTCCTTCTTTGACATTTCTTCTGCTGTGCTGACCATGGATTCTAAAAATGTAGTATCTTGGTTTGTTTAAGGCACTTTCTTCCCTTGTTTTTTCATGTTGTTTGTGTGTCTTCCCTTCTAGCACTGCAGATCCAAGGTATTAGTTTTTATCCTATAGGCTATAGATTCCCTACAGGGTTACAATACCTCTCCTTTAAGGAGACCAACATTGACAGATCTCAATAAAAACAATATATAGTTTGAAACCAAGTAGCTTCTAATACCTCCTAAATACATTTACAACTTTGTCACTATATACAGAAATTATGAGTTCAGTTAGCATCTACTATATAAACAATAGGTTTGCACAAAGGTCTATAGTTTCTGCTGGTGGGCTAGAGAGAACCAGGGGTGGGGTGTAGGATGAGATGTTAGGGAGGTAGGAAGTGAGGATATAGTCATTAGATCCTAGAAAGCATAAAAGAGGAATCCAAAAGAAGTTGCCTCTTAGTAGAAGGGAGAAAGAGATTTAGGGAAGACCAATAAGTAGGCAGAAAATAGAGTACAACTAATGAGGAGACATAAAAATTAAGAACAATAAAACATGTAAAGGTGAAAGTTATGAAACTATATAACATGTAACTATAGTATACTAATCAGATATCCCAATCCACAGTAGCCTAATGCATAAAAAATACGTGGTTTCACTAATGTTGGGAATGTGAGGGTTAGAAAAGAACAAGAGAGAGAAAAAGAAGAAAAAGAAAGGAAGAAAAGAGAACAAAATGAATAGAAGGAAAAAATAAAAAATAAAATGTCTCAATGTGAATAAACAGGATTGCTTCCCTTGTCTTCCAGTAGGTGGAGTTGTCTGTTGCTTACTGGTATGTGCCTGCTCAGGTCAAAGATGCTGAAGCAGGAGTTTCACAAAGAAGCCATCTGCTTCAGAGGTAGCGTGAATGGCAAGGCAGGGTGGTGGTGTTGGGTGATGAGTTCAGAGATGCAGCTCTGTGATGTGCTGTGCGGAAGTAAAAGTTTGTCTCCAGCTCCTGTTCCATGCCTCCAAGTTTAGGCGAATAGGGAGGTTCCACCCTGGTAGATGGAGATCCACACAAGAGCAGCAGTCAGGGGTCCTGCGTGGGACTGGGAGGTCCCGCGTGGGAGCAATGGCTAGGGGTCCTGTGTGGGTGGGTGACCAGAGGTCCTCCACATGTGTGGGCATTGGAGCCAGGGATCCTTTACAGGAACGGGTTTTGCATGGGCAGTCTATCAGAGTCCTGTGCCAGAGTGCGCTGCTGGAGTCGTGCATTGGCTTGTGCCTGGGGTCCTGTGCAAATGCTGGTGTGTGGCCACCCTACGGGCACACGAGTAGAGTTCCTGCACAGAGGCAGCTGTCAGGTGTCCTCTAAAAACTCTATGAGAAATAATGTTTCCATTACTTTAAACACCAGTCCTGGAGAGACTAGGAAGGCCGTGTCTGTCTAGGCTGCCATCTTTGCAAAAAACCCTCCTATTACATTCTTACAAAGTTTAATTCTAGATGGTATCCTTATTCAGTGTATATCTACTCTTCTTAAAAATTTAGTTGAAAGAATATTTAGTGGCCAAACAGAATAAGCATGCCTTTTCAACTGTTGAAAAGGCAAAACTATAATCAGTCCACTCATAATTCAAAAATTTTTTGAAATATTTCATTTTAGCTTAAAGATTTATATAAATGTTTATCTCTTACACAATAATCAATACACACTTCTTTGAATTAAAACCTCAACATTTTAAATAACTTGTTAGCAGGAAAAAATAACTTTTATTACATTTATAAACTCATGCATATCAATAATTTTTAAATGGGCTAAATTGTTGAAAGGGGCACCATATATCATATTTAGCATTCAATTTATTCTCTCCTACTTGATATTATATTTTTTAAAACTCTCATTTACAAATATAAGAATAAAAGGAATAACTTGTTTTTTTGCTGCTAAATCCTAGGTCAGGGAAGTCTAGAATTTGCCAGAGGCTGTATGTAGTAGAGAACTAGTAAATTTTTAGCAACCAGTTCTGTACAAAAGAAAAAAAAAAAAAAAGCCCTGAGTTTTACTGTTTGCTCATTTCCATGTTGTAAAGATTCCCATTATGACATATTTCAGTCTGTCAGTGTGATACCAAACAGCTTTACAAAAATTTCTGAAAACTTTACAGTTGATTCTTGCAAGTCAAGAAAAGCTGGTTCTAGCATGCTGCTGCCTGTACAGCACACAACCTTTTAGCTACCAGTAATGGAAATTTTTATCTTTTTATCTACCAAGAAGCCAGGTCACTCAGATCTACTGGATTTTTTTTAAAGTAGAGGAAAAAAATAGCATAATAAGACTCATTCTATGATATTTTCACTGAATGTGAATAATTATGTCTCTTATTTCACTAATGTTTTGTTTTTCAACATGCATAAGAGGAACAACCTATCTTTTTGGAATGCCTCTTTGTGCTGGGCATCTAATTTTGTATTCATTAACTCCAGTAATTTTCACTGCAACTCTGGGATCTCAAATAACTCATAGTTCCCATAATTAACTGTCTGCATCTAATTCTCAAACTTCTTTTATTTTTGCAGAAAAACAACTTTTCTTAACAGTTGCTGGTGAGTATTTTCAGCCACATTAAATAGTAGATTCATTCATTTTAGCCATTTATTCTTCAGACTTTGGCTTTTCCACAGGAGTGGGGTAAACTTAAATTTATAAACTTGCCCACAATGTTCAGCATTCAAATAACTTTTTTCCCAAAATGAAATTTTCATCTTTCTCATCCACCCATAAAGTTCAGCATTCAAATAACTTATTTCCCAAAATGAAATTTTCATCCTTCTCATCCACCCCTCAACTTAGTTCACAGTGAGAAGTCCAGGAGGCAGACTGAAGTGGACCACACTTAGTAAAAGATGAGGCTGCTATCAGTGTATTCATAGTTCCTGATACATTTTCTTCCTTAATAAATTTGGTCTATCTGTGCAAATGCCTGGACATTTTTATTAAAACCACTTACCGAAAATTTATTTATCTACAAAGCACTTTACAAAATAACCTCTCTTCAGAAGCATCATGATAAATATAGCAAACACAGTCAAATTTTAAAAATAATCCAAACTATTATTATCCTTGATTTTATCCAACCAACTGAGCCTCAGTCTCTCAATCAGTGTTGAAAGCATTCCTTTTGAACACACTAGAATAGGCAGTACTTTGTAAGGGAGCATTTTTTTTAGTTTTGCTGCCTGGTTTGATCCAAAATAGATTCAGCCATTTCTATCACACAGTGATTCCTGTCACAGGAGAGATATCTTTTAAGGTGATGCTAAAACTGACCATAGGATTTTTAAAATAATTTTATTTCACTATTTGGACTTTCTTTGATATTCTTTCTGGACAAGACATTTCTCTTTTTCAAAGATTATCATTCCAAATATTTGTGATTTGCAAATGTCACTGAAAACATAATAGACCCACATATTTGATACATTTTTACAAATGTATGTAGATACATAGATTGGGCTCATCTGTGTTTCTGTGATAATAATTTCATACTTGAATTTTAAAATATACTTCTCTTTATCTGAAATTTTTATTCTGCAGTTATGGTTGGCTGGGTGCTAACATACTTACCACTTTAGAGCTCATTCTTAGGACTTTCAGGAATGATTCCAGGTCTCTTCCACCGTTGCTGATCTCCTCTTGCTATAAATTTTCTCTCATTATCTGTTTTATTTTTAATAATTGTTAACCTATACTTTGAAGTGTTTCCTTTTCATCCCCAAATATTACTACCAACTGAAAAAATTTAAAAATTCTACTTTAAGGAAGTGAATAAAAGTTACATTAAAACCACAACACACACACACACACTCATTCGCTCATTCACAAAGAAATTAGGCTATAATTATATCAATCAGAAAACAACATAGGATAAAGAGGACCTTTGGCATAGTCCTACATGTTTGACATAGCATAAATGTTTGGGTACTATTACAACAGGAAGTTGAACTAATCTGCAGGAATTAATTTTTTCAGTTTAAAATCAAAGTTTAAAACACCTGGCTTAAGAGAAGGAAAACTGATTTCAGAAAAAAATGGTGGTGCTCATATCTTTTCATTCGTTTACTCCACCAGCCAGGACGCGTGGCTCAGGTTGTCTGGGCTACACTGCAGGGTATGTACTAGGTTGCCTGACACAGCACTCATCTTGCAATTTCTCACTCTAGCTCTTCTGTCCTTTTCTGTCTCCCTAGGCTATCAAAACAACCAGCAACTAGATTGGTCCAAAAGGAGTTTGTTGTTTGGCTTACATTAAAGCCAGTTTTAAAATGTTTACACACGTGCGATTATACTTAGATTATTTGATACTATCCAGTACTATCCAAAGAAGAAACAAATGGAAATAACTTTATTAGGACCAGGGTCTCCCATTTCAAACCTTCAGAAAAGTTACCAGAATAGTACAATAATCACAAATATGCCCTTTCCTTATATCGTTGTTTCTCAAAATTTTTTAAAAACTACCCTCCTAAAAAGACTTCCAATATACTATTTCCTAATTGCCAACCCCCATCCAGTGAAATTTTAAGACTGCAGATATACTATGTATCTGTTGTGTACTCTGTGCCTACCTATATTTTTATATGTAAAAAGAATAAGTCTTTATTCTCTCAAGAATGATTTTCCACTCCTCTTATAGGAAACATTGGCCCAGATGAGAATCCATGAGCTAAATACACCACTTAATATTTTTCCAGTTATTTTCTCTTATGTATACATACACACACATATATATGAGATTTCAGATAAAGAGGTGTATATTTTATATATATATATATATAAATTTTTTCTCCTATATATACACATTATTATAAAGGTATATATTTAGTAAATTTAATTAATGTAAAATCACATATTGCACATGACCTAGATATACCACTTAACATTTTTCTGGTTATTTTCTCATATGTGTGTGTGTGTGCATGTGTACATATACATATGTATACATATATATGGAATAATTCCAGTTATTTTCTCATATATATATACATATATATGTATGTACATATACATACATATATATGTATGTACAAAAATGTTAAGTGATGTATCTAGGTCATGTATAGATGCATACATACACATATGCAATATGTGATTTAACATTAATTAAATTTACTAAATATATACCTTTATATACATTTAATGAAAAAATTTTTTTCAAGAAAAATTGAAACTCTGAAAGGAAGTGTCACATTCACTTTGAAGCTTATGAGCCTGTAGAAAATCTTACCTAGTTAAAAGCCTGTCTCTTTTCCATTAAACCCAACTCTACATACTCTAATTATAAGCAGTGTCCATGATGAATCCTTCACTATAAATTAGTTGCAAATTGTACATCTATATAATTGAATGATTAAAACTAATGTGCAGATACTACCATAAATGTTTAGTTTTACATTGATAGCACAGCATTTCTGACCAAATTAGTCAGCATAACCTGCTTATAATCAGTAAGTTATCTCAGGTCTAAAAAGCTTGAGTATTTTTCTTGGTAATTAAGGTGAGATACATCGTCTTCCTAGATGTCAAACTCAATCTGGAGTTAATAGAGTCACTCACCCAAGTCTTGCCAATGGCTAGTTATGGTGAAAATCTTCTCGCTGTTTGCAGTGGAGCCCTAATCCTCCTCTAAGGATTTATTTGAGCCTTTTAGAGGTGATAAGGAGTTTATGGTATTCAGCTTGACAAGATCTTAAGTAGTTTCTTCTAAAATCCATTTTAAAAACAAATTTGTTTCATATATTTAGATTTGTGCATAAGATATTCATCCAAAGAAATAGTTCCATGATAAAAATGTTTAAATTTGCTGTCATTTTTTGAAAGCTATCCTCTCCTTTCTAATAATTGTCGATAAGAATATATTAAATTGCATGTCCTCAAAAGGAAAGTTATTTGTTTTATACAAGAATAAAATTATGACAGGAAATTAAACATAACGGTCCCCCAATTCTGAAGCTCAAAAGCATCCTACTTAAAGCAATACAGATGAAAGTGGCTGCTTCTAGGAGTAAAATGTGCATTTGTTTGTTAAATCTGAGGGAGAGAAAGGGGCTGGTAACAGGACATATATCTCTTTAATAATAATACATCCAGCAACATAAACTGGTGGGTCACAAGAAAGGTAACAGAGTGTTTCTCCCCACCACCACCCCAATCCTTGATTTCACTTTCAGTTTCACTGAACCACAGGCAACCACAGTCAGAAAATGCTAAATGCAAAGTTCCAGAAACAAACAATTCTTAAGTTTTAAATAAGATTTTTATAGTCTAGTTATAGTTGCTCTACTTTAATGTTATTCATTATTGTTCATCTTTCACTGTAACCAGTTTATAAATTAAACTTAATCACAGGTATGTATGCTTAATAAAAAGTGCAGCATACATATATGGTTTCAAACATCCATTGCAAGTTCTGAAACATATTCCCTGCAGAAAAAAGGTAAACTATCATAATATGACATAATATATTAATGTATGCTAGTGGTTTGGGGTCATGCACAAGGTTCTGTTTTCAACCCCGGCATGACAATAAGTAAATACATAAAAACATGCTAAATCTCGTTCACAGCAAGATATGCGTACATTAAAACCAAAATAAGTGTTGTGGTTTGCATATGAGGTGTTCTCAAAAAGTTCATTTTAATGAAAGAATATTCAGAGATGAAACAATTAGATTATCAGAGCTAGAACCTAATCAGTCCATCCTAGCTTGAATGGCTAGGTAGTAACTCTAGGCAGGTGGGGCAAAGTTGGAGAAAAAACACATAGCATACATAGTTTGAGTACTATCTGTGGTTTCAAACCTCCATTTGGAGAAGGTGGGTCACTGGGGAAAATGTGTCCTGGAAGTGTATATCTGCCCTGCAACACCTTCTCCCAAAGCTTTTCTCCTCTGGGCCCCTCCACCATTATGTGCTTGTGCTGCCTCACCTTGATCCCAGAGCAATGGAGTCTGCAGTCCATGAAATGAGACCTCTGAAACAGTAAACCCCAAATAAACCTTTTCTCTTCCAAGTTTTTCTTGTCAAGTGTTTTGGTCACAGTGACAGAAAAGCTGACTGAAACAATGATATATATATATATATATATATTTTTTTCCTTTCTTAAACAGAAAATAGCCAAAAGTTTGAGAACAAATTAAACACTGTGTTGGTATGTATATGCGTTAATAGGCATTCTTACATCTTTCTAGTTAGGGATGTAAATTAGTGCTCCTTCTTTGTAGGAGAGTTTAGCAACAACAATCAAAAAAACTTAAAGAATATATATCCTTCAAGCGTAAAAATCAGTATCAGTAAATTATCATACTGATATATTTGCACATGTCCACAAGAACATATACAAGCCTAACCAAAAATGTTGAATAATTTTATAATATCAAAACTAGTTTTAAAGTTCATTAACGATATGCTACCTAAATTATAATTTTAAAAATAAAATGCTATTAGTAACTAAAAATAAAATGCCACTCTACATGTACAATTGTAGATCTCCAAGATAAATAGATTTTAAAACTAGTAAAATTGTGAAAAGAATGTTTAATCAGTGTAAAAATATGAATTATAAGCCAGGCACAGTGGCACATCCCTGTAATCCCAGCACTTTGGGAGGCTGAGACAGGAGAATTGTGAGTTCAAAGCCAGACTCAGCAAAGGTGAAACGCTAAGCAACTCAGTAAGACCCTGTCTCCACATAAAACACAAAATAGGGCTGGGGATGTGGCTCAGTGGTTGAGTATCCCTGATTTCAATCCCTAGTACCAAAAAAAAAAAAAAAAAGAAGAAGAAGAATATATTATATCAAATTAATATAGAATATTTCCAAAAAGAAATGATGGCCTTTCAGGAGGAGAACTGGTGATGAAAGACAAGTAGATGAAAGAAAAGCTTAATTTTACTGTACTCTCTTATACCTATTGCATTTTATATCATGTGAGTATAGTATTTTTTTTAAAACAGAATATGTTTATAAATAAGCAGAAGCCAGTATATCAAAAATAAGATCTTTAATAGTCATGTGAGTTAGCCTTCAAAAGAATAATCAAGCTCAGGGACTAACAAACTTTTTCCTACAGGTCCAAATAGTTTAGGATTTCGATTCTGTGGGTGCTAGATCTCTGTCATAACTACTTGACTCTTCCAAAGTAGCATAACAGCAGCCATAGAGAATTCAATAGCTAATGAGTATGGTTGTGAGGCCATACAACTTTACAATAGGCACTGGGTTGGATTTGACCCAGAGGCCATAGTTGACTGACCCCTGATCTCATTGTTATTTTCATAGATGGTTTTTTTCCTCCTGTACAAGTCTATAACAACTAATTAGTGAAGTACGAGAGACAGTTATTAAAATTTCAAAAGTATAAATAACCCCTAGTTGCAAATTACATATAAGATTCAATTGTTCTGAATCACATAATCGTATTCATTAGGTGTAGTGTGAGTAAATTTGTTTTTTTCCAAAGAATTTGAAGATGTCATGTATTTAAATGTTGAGTAAACTCAAAGTAGAAAGCAACAATAAAATCTTAGTTTTTTTATTGCACAGATTATAATTTAAGAACTCTGTTGAAAGCTAATTGCACTAGGCTAATAAAAATATTACATCTCAAAATAGTAAATATTGACAAATAAAACCAGAAGAATTTATGAAACTATAAAATATATCCACTCTTACCACAAACTCTAATGCAATATATTGAACAGATAATAAATTTTGAGTAGATAATAAAAGGTAATGATTTAGTTTTAATAACTTGTAAACTACAACTACTTCGAGAGAGGAAATTTTGATCAGCATTAAACTAAGTGTTCTTGCTTATTAGTAGGTTTCACTTAGTCATGATAGCAGTGATTTTTATTTCCTTATATACTAAAATCATTGTGAAGGATTTCTTATGCATCTCAATTGACAAAAGAAATATTGTTTACTTTGATTTGCTTTCTTTGCAAGTTTGCAGTGTGCATTGAAGCAAGTTATCAGAATCCAAGGCTATGTATGGGCCACATGAAAACACTTAAGACTTAACAGAAGCTTAATAATTCTTATGTTGGAGAAAAATGTCAGATGGCAAGCAGAATGTATTCAAATATTAATAGGAATTTGGGAAAATATACATTGTTTTTAGGGAACAATTCGGCAAGTAAATAAGACTGTCCTCCAGAATTTTATATCAAAAGACATACTTGAAATAGAGAGTTTGAACAGCAGTGATGAGAAAAGTTTAACAAGGTGTTGTCAAGTGACTTTAAATAACTAAAGTACCATCTTGTCAAATATTTTGATGGACAAAGTGATAGCAAGAAACCAGCAAGGTTAAAGCAAATTCAACCATACAGTTCAAAAAAAAATCTCTATCATTGCAGTGGCCTCAAATACTTTCATTTGCAGCATCTTCACTTGGCCAATGAAAGATGACAGGTAAAAACTGGCATAGATAGATGCCATTTCATTCTGAATCAGACCTTAGGCAGCATATTTCACATTTCATCACTGGTTCTGAAATTGGTGGTGAAGATCATGATACCTTTCTTTGACTATACTATTTCAGCATTCCAGTCTCATTTAATGTAACTGCAGTATTTCACTAGGAAGCAGCAAGATCATCAACAATGTGTACAAATTTGTGTTTCCTTACAGTAAAGAGTTTTCTAAATACTTTTGGACTGAATGTGCATGGAATCAGAAAACGATATGTCTTGAA
This sequence comes from Geosciurus inauris, assembly GCA_004024805.1. Taxonomy (NCBI): domain Eukaryota; kingdom Metazoa; phylum Chordata; class Mammalia; order Rodentia; family Sciuridae; genus Geosciurus; species Geosciurus inauris. Next base: position 161,764 of record PVHX01001977.1, on the reverse strand, counting down.
TTCTGAAAAAGACACTGGTTACTCATAAGCTTCTGTGAGATTTGCCAAATTATTTCTGTCAAGTAACCAACCTCAGAGACCCAGTAGGACTTCAAGGACCTTATATTTATAATTTGAAAACGTATCAGTTGTATTGATCTATATATCCTTTCAGTAATAAAGGGATGAAAACCAAGTCTTCTCCTCAGGCTGAGCTTAAAATTCCAAAAAGTTTAATTCTTCCAAAAAGCAGAAAACCGCATCAAAATATCAGCATAAATTTAATAATATATCTTCTATAGCCAAAAAAATGTGCAGAAAACAGACCAACAAATCTTACAGAAAACACGTAAAATTAGTTCAATTGATCTGACAATGTAAAAGATAGAATACATGTCAAAAAATTCAGAAACCAAAAAGACAAATTAGAGGCACATATATATATATAATATCTATTAAGTGTATATATATATATATATATGTATACACGTGTATATTTATGCATATAGAACATTGATTTAATAAATAAATTTTTCTAAAATTGTCTATTTAAACAGCTCTCATACTAATAAAATATTATCAAATATGTAGAGAACATAAGACTATTTAAAGACTATTAAAAAAGAAATACAAACATTTTAAAATGCAAATTAAAATAATGAGATGTTATTTTCCAACTATCTGATTGGCAAAGATTAAAGACATTGAGAAAGTGTCCAGTTACTAGCTCCAGGATAATGAAATATACATTCTTTACTGTGATGTAAAATGATATTAACCTCATATTAAAAAATCTATCAATAGTATCAAACTTTTAAAAGGCTATATATATCATGGAATGTATAAGAAAGAAAAATATATACTAAAAAAAAAGTGAGTGATTGTTCAAAGTTGTTCACTGTGTAGCAGGTTTACTCTTACAGGAGGGAATAATAGGTCATCTAAGTATTTAATATTTGTAATATTAGCCAAATTCTTATTGCAAAACCATAATAGTACTAAAAATTATTTGGTGCATTTCATAGAGGATTAGAGAATTTACAAACTTTTCCAAGTTCATCCAGACAATGAATGTCATACCACTCAAATCCAGGTCTACCTAATGAAAATATATTGGCTAATCACACATAGGACACTCAGCCATCATGGCTAGCTCTACTGGCTACTACTTGCAGGAAGTGCTGCCAGTGGAGACTGATGACACTCACCTGTCATCCTAGCTACTTGGGAAACTAAAGCAGGAGGATTTCATGTTTGAGATCATCTGAACAATTTAGAAATTTTTTTTAAAAAAATATAAGGACTGAGAATGTTCCCCAATGATAGAATAACCAGTACTATAAAATAAAACAAGACGAGGGTGGCAGGGGAGGTGGGAAGGGCTCATTCACTGGGAGATGAGGAAGAAGAACCAGCCAATGTAGTCCAGGACCCTGCCACAGCCCTAAGAGTGACAGGTGATTTGGATTCTGCACAATTAGGAGGAACACCAAACAGATGGGAGGTTTTATCAGACACTCTATAATTAAAAGATGAACTTCTAAATCTAGTATAGATTCCAAGTGCTGTTACTTCCAGTCCTTCTCCTTCAGACCTTGCCAAAACAACAAATATTTTCAGTTCCACCAGGGTCAGATTTATCAAAAGGCACAATGTCCAGTGTTTGACATGAAATAACACCACAGATTCGTCAACAGATAGAAGTTTCAGAATAGTTTCACAGGCTCTTCAGATAATGGAGTATAAGTCAAGAAAGCAGTCAACTTCAGATCATTCCTGGCTCTAATCAAATCTTTCCCTGGGTAATACCTCCTGTTAACATCCAGAATTTCCAACAGTGGAATGGTCAGGTTCAGGTTTGGGGAGTGTTAATTGCTAGTTCATGTTTTTGTGATCAAATTCAAGTACTTGCTATTGTGTCTCTTGGTCTGCAGGAACCTTTGTACTCATCATTAGGGTTGATCTAGACTCTTGGGGACTCTTGGTCAGTTCTTAGACAATGACTGCAGGCATTAATGTTCATGAACACTTGATAAACACAAGGGAAGCTATGGATACTTGACACATTCAGAGAGGACTGATGCTGGTTTCTCCTTAAAAACTAAGACTGATAGAGATTTATTTGTGCCAACATCCCTCATCACTGTTGCTTATTACAGTAGATAGTATACGTATATTTCAATAAGACACAAATAGCTTCACTACTTCTAGTGGACAAGTCCATTCTTCAGATCTTCAAAGAAATTTTATCCAGCTGTCTGTTTCTGAAAAGACACAGAATATTCAGGTTTCTGCAGCACAGTCTGTTGTATAATGTCTATAACTTCAAGAGTCTCAGCAGCCAACCAATCATGCTTAAACTGTACAAAGATTTATACTACAGACTGTAGGAACACTCTCCAATAACTTCAACCCCTCACTTCCATCTTTCCCCATTCTATGCTAATAGACTGTGCTCTTACCAAAGAGCACCCCTTTGTGACCTTTGGATCTGATTGGTCCAAGAGTGTATTTAAGTTTCTACACTTTCTGGAATAAATGGTGTTTTCTCTTCTTGCCCCGGTGTTCCTGCTTCTCGCTCCAGGTGTTTCTGTGTCTCACTGGGACAGAGCAGATTTTTATCTACACCCTGGGTGAGTGACCCTGCAAATTGCCACCACTGTCCAGAGAGACCCCATATTGTCTTCACCGAAGACCCCTTCATTTTTCCATCTCTCTGGACCCCCAACTCCTCGGGAAGGCCCACGTGGTGCCCCCACCCCCTTTTAAGCGATAACAGACAAGCCATGGTGTGAAAGCTAGTGGTCAAAATATAACAGGCTTTGCAAAATCTTTACTTGAAACTGAATCTTGAAGCCTTTTTGATTCAGGCACAGATAGTGATTCCTGGACAGATAATTTGGCAAAAAATTTAGGTACAAAGGGTCCAGAACTTGCAGAATTTGCAAATACAGAATATTGCTGCCAAAAAAACATAATGTTGACACCTGTTCAAACACTCAGGTCAAGTCGCAGCAGTTGGAGCCTTGACTTCAACCCTGGTTACTCAGTTGCCAAATCTACCATCATAATAAACTGTAGATTCCACCAGAATGCAGTTATATACAGAGAGAATGCCGACAGTCCTGCAAGGAAGAACCTGATCCTAAATAGTGACACTTCATAGAATACCAATAACCTCACACATTTAAGAGAGCAGGTGGAAGGTAAAGAAGGGATCAACAACATCAAGTAAGAAAAATACGTTAGAAGGTAGGTTGCACATATCCCAACTGTAAAGAAGGTGATGGGAGAGGGGCCAATGCTGGGAAAAAGAAGAAACAGATTGGTCATGTACCAGGATGTGGCAATGGCTATGGGAAGACCTTACATCTGAAGGCACATTGACATTGACATTCAGTAGACTGCCCTTTTATGTTTAACCGGATGTTCTGGGGTCAAAGGTTTACTCAAAATGATGAATTACAGAGGCACAGAAGAACACATGAGAAGAATTTTATTTGCTCAGCATGTTTCAAACGCTTTATGAAAAGTGACCACCTTGCCAAGTAAATAAAATCACATCAAAATAAAAATGTTATTCATTCCAGCAGTACAGTATTAACATCTGTGGAAGCTGAACAAGGTGATGTTTGGATTACTGCAGAAGGAACAACACTTAACCTTGCAAACATTCAACAAGGTTCTGTTTTGGAGATAGAAACTGCTAATATTTCCACCACCAGCAATCAAGATATCCTTACCAATATCTTGAAATATTGATATATACTTGAAATACTGAAATACCCTTACAGCTGGTCACAAAATGAGGCAATGGAGTAAATATTATGCAATACTTATTCATTATGGTTATTTTTACAGAGTTGTGAAAAGAATATTATTCCTAAGTTCTTAGATACCTTTTTATTCATGTGTGAAAATATTTGAATCAATGGTAATGGTTTTACATGACACTAAACTGCTTTACTTTGTATGATACTCTACAGTATGTTAAAAATGGTAAAACTGAATGCCAATAAAAATTAAAAACAAAAGAAAATTCACTGAATGAAGTAAAAGTAAGATTTCTTCCTTACTTTCTTCACAGCTTCAGGCATAATTCTGACTATCTTCTTATATCCAGATCCCAAATCCTAATTCAGGAAACAAGCACAAATCACAAGTGAAGACACCACATAAAATAAAATCTATCTTCACACATTCTGCCCATTCTCAAATTGGCACTTCAAGTACACACTCCACTTTTTACCTATACTAAAGCTGGACATAGGTTCATATAAGTGGAAATATAACCTTGAGAAAGTTCTGGAAAGCTTTGGCAGAAATTAAAAACAACAATTGGCAAAAGAAAACACAATTTTCTTCTACAATATTAATTAGATCAAATTGTTTTTCAGTGGGTAAGGTAAACATTAACCTAACAATTTTCCTCATAAAGGGAAAAGGGGATGAGCTGGGGGAGAGAGGCAAGTGAAATATGAGAAAGGGGAAAAATTAGGAAAAAAATGCTTTTTGCTTCCTTTTATAGAGTCTTACAGAACAAAAAGAATGTGAAAGGAAGACAATGGGTCATGTCCCTCATGTCCACTAACCACAGTGTCGAACTAATTCCCTTGATCTATCCGCACGTGATAGAGATCCAGCCACAAATGAAGAAAAACGGGTCCTCAGACTGACAAACTTCTGCAGGCACCAACTGACATGCAATCTTTAAAATAGCTAATTACTAGAGAATAAAATGGTAAAGTAGTAATAACAGCTAGCATTAATTAAGAGTATCCCTTACTTCTTCCACAAGTGTACATTAGATTGCTTATAACATGCAAGCACGTACATGGCAGGAGAAGGAGTGCAACAATTAAAACTGATCAACAGGGCTGGGATTGTAGCTCTGTGGTGGAGTGCTTGCCTAGCATGCGGGAGGCACTGGGTTCGATCCTCAGCACCACATAAAAATAAATAAAATACAGATATTTGTGTCCATCTACAATTAAAAAATTTAAAAAAAAACTGATCAATATAGAACGTCAAGTGGTGAGAATATGTCCTGAATTCTAAAGCAATTTCGTGAAAGAACGTTAGGGTGGAGATGTTCCATTGTATGTACGTCAATCAAGAGTACCACCAAGCCAGGCGCAGTGGCGCAGGCCTGTAATCCCAGCACTTTGGGAGGCTGAGAAAGGAGAATCACGAGTTCAAAGCCAGCCTCAGCAATGCAAGGTGCTAAGCAACTCAGTGAGACCCTGTCTCTCTACATAAAAACACAAATTGGGCTGGGGATGTGGCTCAGTGGTCGAGTATCTCTGAGTTCGATCCCTGGTACCAAAAAAATAAAAAAGAATACCACCAACAAAGTGGCATTGGAACAGAAACTCACTCAATTCTTACCAATTCCTGCCCAGACACACTTAATTCCACGTTAAAACTACCATTGGACTAACTCCAACCCTGGAGTTCTATTCACCCTTCCCTAAGTCTCCCTTTTTTTAGAGACTCCTGACTCTCTATTGAGAAGAAGCTTTTTTGGTCATCCAGTTCGATAAACTTAAAGCACTTGATAAGCAAGTTTCCTTAGTGGACTCTGGCAGAGGAATTCTGACAATTGAGAGATTTCAGCATATGGAGATGGTATGGAAAACAAGAAGACTGCATGTGATCACCAAAAGATCAATGCTGAAAAAGACATTATGAAGCCTGGGGCATTCTAGCATTTAGAAGTTCATCTAAAAGACAAAAGAAACCAGCAAGAGAGCTGGAAAAGAATTAGGGAGGTTGAAGGAGATGCAAGAGAGTATGCCCCACAAGGTAAGAAGTTTTTCATCATTATTCTTAAAAGGAATGGCTGGCTGTAAAAATATGATAAGATGAATTTGAATACAAATGAGTAGATGAACTGAGCATAGAAAAATTACAATCAAATGTTAGTATGAAGCACAAAATAAGTAAATATTGAATGAAATGAGCCAAATATCTCTGACCCATGGACCTTAATACACCAGAAATGGTCTGAAAAAATTATCCATATAGTTAATTCCAAATAAAGTAATAAAACATCACAACATATAGAAATGTCTCTAAATCAGACGACTGAGCCAATGGTTCTCAATGCTCTCCTTTCTTTCTTGGTAAACTATGTTCTTAACTTCTACACATACCTCCTATTCTTCAGCCCTATTCACCTTTTTCTTTAATCAGTCTTCCTTCTGCTTAGCATGATGGAACTACATTAATTATTCACTTTGTGAAGCTATCAATGATAGTCTCAAATTTAAAATAGGGAGGCACAAAGTAAAAGCACAAATGTCATACCAAAAGGAAACTCTTAAGTGACTAAAGATGTCATCATGAATATACAGGACTTGTCCAGCATAAATCTTTTTTGCCATGTAGGGATAATAGAGATGAAAATCATACAATGTTACAATTGGAAGGGAGTTTTCTGATTGTCTGTTTCAAAGACATCTGTGCCATTTTGGAAATGGAGAAATGAACTGCAGAGAAATTAACCAATTTGCTGATAATCATTGAGCCAATTGGTAACAGATCCAAAATAAGCCTGCCTCTCAGCCTAATGCTTTTTCTCTAAATTGGAATCATTTCATAAATATTGACTTCAAACAAAATAGGTAATAACACCATTTTCCAGACCTTGCAAATAACATTACCTTCCTGATATAAACCAAAAAAAAATGCATGCTGAATTATTTCTCTCTGCTTAATGTTTTGCCATGAATATTTTCATCATAGTCATGGGATCAATTTCTTTCTATTCAAAGGGCAGAATCATCTCACACCTATTTCAATATTTCCAAAGCATGAAAAGGATGTTGAGTGAACATACGTAATTGTTTGAGAAAATTCAAGAAATGAAACTAACAGATTGTTATCTACTTATTAGCAAGATGTTTGAATTCAGTGGGTTGTATTCCTTAATTCATTTTTCAGTCACAGAGTCATTTTTTGTTGTTATTGTTTGGGTTTATTTGTTTGTTTTGTTTTTATTCCCAAGCCTGGTTGATGTTGAAGCCAGAATTAGAAAGGCAATCAGTGTAGACAGGAAAATTGAGTCAGGTTGGGTCAAGGAGACCATTTGGGTCTGGAAAGTTAGAGAGATATTGGAATGTTAATGCCTTCAGAGCCCTTCCTTCACCCTTATCAGGATAACCTGCCCCTGCTCCAAACTGTTGCTAAGGTAACCTGTCCCATAATTATTCCCCTTCCTGCCCAGATTATTCCATATTTGTTTATCAGCTTTTCACCTTTTGGCCATCCCAAGGAGCATCTTCTGGGCCTAGTGTCATATAAGCAGGAAGGAGAGAGATAAGAAGAGATAAGGAGAACAAAGGAAGCATAGGACATATAAAAAGCCAAAACACCTGTACTTCTGGGGATACCAGGATACCAACTATGGCCCCCTTCTTCCTCCCAGGAGAAGTCTATATTGCCTCTTTTAATATAAACCCTGCTTTATATGCTTGCCTTGGCATGCTTCTCTAATGTTCAAAATTCAACATGTGAAGGAACAGAACTCATCACTGGTAACCGGCGGTATCAATGTTTCTCAGGTATAACTCCACCTTAAACTTACATGAAAATCAGAATAAATGTTATCTTAAATAACATTGGGATACATATGTTTTTAAATAGTTCTTTTATAGCGGAACAAGATCTCTTCTTCTTGCTATGTCCTTACTATTTCCCTTTTCTGAGTATCCACTTTTAATTTATCTGTGGATCTATGAATTTTTTCTGGATTTCCAAACCTTGGGACTCTTCATAAAAGATTACTCTTATTTTTTATCAAATCCAGTTATTTTCCTATTTTATATTTATAAAGTCATAAAAGGAGTAATATCAGGTCTAATTCAAATGTAAAACCAACTAATATGATTATATCATATCCTTTATACACTAGATTATACTCAATAGGATATAAAGCAACTTTTAAAATACTATATCTTACACAAATACTTTTAAAATAAGTAGCATAGAGCTAGGGATGCAGCTCAGTGGTAGAGTGCTTGTCTACCATGCACAAGACCCTGGGTTCAATCCCAAGCACTGAAAAAAAATAAAGAAACAGCAAAACAAAAAGAAAATGATATTTTACCAAAAAAAAAAAAAAAAAACATAAGATGCAACCAAGAATAAAGTACATGTAGCAAAATTAATGCAGGCACATATGTGGCTCTGAGCTTTCTCTATCAAAGAGAAGAGAGAGACACGAGGGAGATCAGCAGAGTACAGCAAGCAGATCAGGGGAAGGTTGGCAGGAGGAGAGGGAAAGGGAAGGTCTTGAGAAGGAGAATGAGCAAATTATGTGCACATGCAAATATGGCATAATGAATCCCTCTATTATGTACAATTCTAATGTACCAATAAAAATTTTAAAAATATATTTGTAAAAGTTATTCAGAAAACAACAAATGAATAATTCTCAGCTAATTTAGTTATGAAAGAGATGTTCCCTCAAAATAGAAAAGTCAAACTAGACTAACCATCTTGATTTGGATATTTTTCTAACATCCTCTATACCAGAAGAAATGAAGTAATAATTATAGAAGTTTAGCACTATATGTAAAAACTAGACGACCAGAAGGAGATGAATTATAGCCGCTCGGCAAGGCTTTATTGAAAATATATGTTCTCGGGCCGAATTCTCCCGTCCATCAGAGTGCGTCCAGGAAAAATGGTGCACAGAGATTTTGAAAAATCCTGGTCAGGAAGGGGAAGGCCTGGGGGCAGGAAGAGAAGGCCAGAGTCCTTCCTGGATAGGCCAGGAAAACCCGCTGATTGACAGGAGGCGTGTCTACTGGTGCCCTCAGAGTCTGGCTGGCAGCTCTGCTGCGCAGCCGCTGACTGGTCCCCCTGATTGGACATCTTGGACCCTGATTCGACCTAACACTATATACTTATGACATAATATTTTCAATTTTCACTAAAGTTATTTTTTTTTCCTGAAGGCATCAGAAAAACTATAAACTTAAGAGATCAGACAATATATCTTTTATGTATCCTTAAAGATTTATCTGAACATACATTTAAGTAGACATCAAAGAAAATTATAATTTCAGTTCTAGTATTAATAAATGGTGAATAAAAGAACTGGCTAAAATCATTAAAAGCAATTAATATATGCTAAAGTTCAAAAATCATCCTAAATAAGTAAACATAAGTGAAATTTAAATTTTTCATAGATGGTAAAGATATATAATAAATGTAAGAAAACACAAACTGCAATTTTATTAACAAAGTCCAGACAATTGGTGAAGGAACAAATGACAGAAAAGGAAATATAAGCAAACTAAATTCTTCATTCTTATATTGGTGAAAACAGAGGATAATGCATACTCTTGACTTTGATAATTTGTGAAAATTAAGCGAAAAAATACAGAATTACATAAAGGTAAGTATAATAAAATGGCAAAATTTCTGTTACTATGAGCGGCTGTTGGCCTTAAGTGAGAATCAGAGCCAGACAGAGTTCTTCTGATGGTTGGAGTTGCACAGTACTCAGTATTGTTCCTAGAAGAACTTCAGTAGCAACAATAGTTTAAAAAAAAATAAAAATATTAAAATATAAATTTACTTAACATTGCTAAATGGTACACATTTAAATGGTTAAGATGATTTAAAAAGATAGATAATTATGAATAGTTACATAGCTCACAATGTCCATATAAAGACAAGACACACCACGGTTCCATGTAAGCACACCAAGACCAGACAGAAACTTCCTTCATGGGTTACCCAAAGAAATTCTGTGTAATATATGAACAGTATTGTTAGCATTCTTATAATAAATAAAACAAAAAGCTTCATAGAGCTATTTCCTTTGATCTCCTTTAAAGACTACATAGGCACCACAGAGAAGTTGGTGGTGGAGGGAAATAAAACACTTTAATTCTTTCCTCTTAAACTTCACATATGAATAGTCACAAAAAAAAAGTCACTTATAAATTCACCTTTGATAATTCCTCTAAGTAGCCATTTTTCTAGTTTCTTGCCTTATTTATTTTGTGGCTTTGCATCTGAAATAGAGCTTTCACAGGTCTTTGTGATGCATTTTTCTGGTTATGACATTCTGTCCCTTACAGGACATTTTCTTACAGGAAAAGTTAAACATGAAGTGTATGAGCTTGTTGATCTGGCCCTAACTCAGTGGTTGAGAGCTCAAATATCAGCAGAGGAGAGGCAGGTACATAAAGGTGTGAAGTAGTCTTGGGGTAGGGACCAGAGACCCCATCTAAAGAGTTGCAGCTACTCAACTCGAGCTAATTTTTGTTATGAACCAAGGTGGGCCTGGTATCTCAAGAGAAACCAAAAGTCTGTATTTTTATATAAAATCCTCTGGTTTTTAAATGTAAAAAACTAATCCAAAACAAAACAATATTTTTGAGCCAATGAAAACACATCTTCAGAAAAGATATGACCTAAGGAGCATGGCTTGGGATGTATGTCCTATTTTGCATTCTGTCCTTTCACACTTGCAGCTACGACATCTGCTGTCCTCCCTCTGTGCTGTCCCTGCACTGTTTCTTCTGAATGCCCAGATTGAAGGAGAACCTTCAAGGACGATTTCACATACCAATTCACTAAGCCCTTCCTGAACCCACTGGTTACAACCATTGGTCCTCTGAAGCACCACAATGTTTTAATCTTTTTTATGGCACTAAACACTCTGCTAAGTTCAATAATTATTTCTTTGCATAATTTTTCTCATAATTTAAATGACCATGAGTGCACAAGCCATGTTGGATTTGACTTTGAATACTCCACAACAAACTACACAGTCGTTCCCCCAATCAATACAAAGTATTTAAGAATTAATTATCTCAAGGTTTTTAATGGAAGAATTAACATGTTGAGCTACACCCACTACAATATAGACTTTTGTACTTGATACAGTGCTTGGAAGTCATGTATTAGACAGATAGCTTTCTTTTCCCCTGCACAGTTTATGTACATATTTTAGATAGGGAACTTTCTAGCATAACATCAATTTTCTTAGCACCAAGTTCTTGATTTTCCCTTGAAATAAAGGTTTGCACTCTCTCAAGCACATCCTTAAAATATCTTGACTCTGCATGTAATGTTTAGATTGTTTTATAAATCAATTTTAGGCCTATATTTGTGCCATTTGTCTGCAAATATAATATTTTCAAATTGGTGTAAGTTGACCTGAATATCTTCCCAGACTGAAATGTAATATCATTTCAAATTTACCCAGTAACTATTTCAAAGTCTTGAATATTTTCTTAAATTAAATTAGTTTATATTGAAATATACTTTTCCAAAGATTCATATGTTTTAATTCAGAGATTAAGAAAACAGATTTTCTAAAAGCTATTCTTGTAACCTAGACTCCCCCACAGCCTCACACAATGGTGATGTCAATCTTTATGTTCATTTATCAACTGCCTACCCCAACTCTTGGGAGATTCAAAACGTATTTCCAAACTGCAAAAAACTTCACTATAATTTCAACTTTAGAAACAAAAGATAAAAAAAACTGAAGTTTACAGAACGCTATAGACATTAGACTCTCCTCCCCTCTTGCTGAAGAGTAGGAGGGCAGAGTTCCTGAAGGTGCCATAAGAAAGTAGGGATTTGAGCACAAATGAAATATCATGGGAGTTAAGGAGACTTTAGTTGATATTTGAATTTGAGTAGCTGAAGTTCAAACTGGCATTTTCACAATTTAAGCTGCATATTTAAGGAGAAAAAGAAGAAGAAGAAAAGCCAAGTGCTCAAAATTGAAATCCTCCCATGAACAGTCGTTTTATTTGAAAAATTAGAGACTTGTCAAAGAACAGCCATAACATTTACAAAGATGTGGGGACAAAGCAAATTAAATGACAAAACGTGTGAGAAGTTTTTTGGTCCTTCCTACTAAGAGGAAGAGACAAATGGGCTGTCATGTACTTTTCAAGTTAAAGACTTGCTTAAAGAGTTTTAACTCTAAATCTGAACTCTGTGTGAAGGAGTTAATAGCAACTGTGATATATAACACGCTAGTAAGTTCTTTGGAAGTAGATAGTAGTAGCATATATAATCTGTTGATGATTGTATATTTTGAACCCTTCTTATGTGTGTTTACACTCTCAGTAGAATTGAGTGTGCCTCTCAGTCCTCACAGTAGTTATCTGCCAGGCCATAACTCCTGTGAGTTCAAATATCAGCAGAGGAGAGTGTAATATAATGTGTGTAATATAATATAATGTGTAATATAGGCCATAAGATAACAGGAAGAAATTATAAGTGAATTTTCATAGAATACATGCATCTATAATAAAATATATAGACATAAATATAGGTATATATGCAGTGGGTGTGGGTTTTTGTTGTTTGTTTATGCAATGCTGAGGATTGAACCCAGTGTCTTGTGCATGCTAGGCAAGCACTCAACCACTGAGTTACACTGAGTCCAATACATGTGTTCAAACCAGATAAAAAATGAATCAATCCATTTTAAATTACACACTTAACCAAGAACACCAATAGACTTTTAATTGTCTCCTTCTGAAACCTCTTTCTAATAAATACAAAACATTTATACTTTTTAGAGGTTAAAATGATGCTGGTGTCAAAAAGAAACGTAATCAGGTAGCAAATAAAAACAACTTTGTGATGAGTTTCTCCTGTGAAGCAATAAAGAGCCTGTGCAATGGGAGGCTAAAACCTTGGAAAGAAAATGTCAAGTTGAGAAATGCTTTGACATAAAGATAATGCACAAATAAAAGGAAAGAATACTTGGGGAGAGGAAACAATTGAAAGAAAAACAATTTATGTGTAATATAGAAGCTTCTGTACACATTTAAAGCATAACAGGGCTGGTAAAGGTTTCAGAAAATGATGAAATATTTTGTTGATCTCATAGAGAAAAAAGAAAATCTCAATGAAAAATCACCATTCAGAACGCCAAATTCAAACCAGCTCCAAACTTTCATTTTATACAGAACTCTATAAAATTTAAATCTATAGTGAGGTAGACAGAACAATCCCCCCTACCACCACCACCGAAAGATGACCATATTAATCTCTAGAACCAGTGGATATGTTACCTTAGGTGACAAAAGGGATTTTGCCAGTGTGATTTAATCAAGGACCTTGCGATAGGATGAATGTTCTGGATTATCTGAGTGGGCTCAATCTAATCACATGGAGCTTTGAAAGCAGAGACTTTACCAGCTCAAGACAAAGGGAGATGTAACCATGGAAGAATGACCAAGGAGATATATTGCTGGTTTTGAAGGACCTCAGGAGCCAAGGAATTCAGGTGACCTCTAGAGTTTGGAAAAAACAAGGAAATGTATTTCCCTGGGGGCCCTAGAATGGAAGACAGTCCTGCAAACACCTTGGTCTTAGCCCATGTAAGACCTATGACTTTCAACCTATAGAACTGTAAGCATATAAATTTGTGCTATTTTAAGCCACTACATTTTGTGTTAATTTGTTATATGTTCTGGAATTTGTTGGGTGTATTAATTTTCTATTAATACAATAAATTCCAGAACATTTATTTTTAAAGTGTAATATTTTCAAACTTTGCATTAAAAATAAGCATAAAAATTTTAATAGCTGTCTCAATTATATAATAGAGTGGTCTGTGATATTGCATATAAAGCATGAGATTAAAAAATAAGCTTTTGGAATGCTAACCCACAACAAGGAGGGGAAGAATAGAAGTTCATTGGATTAGACAGAGGAATAAAGGGAAGGGAGGGGAAATGAGAATAGGAAAGATAGTAGAATAAATCAGACATGACTTTCCTTTGCTCATATATGAACACACGCCCAGTCTAACTCCACATTACGTACAACCACAAAAACAGGATCCTAATTGGGAATAGGTGTTTATTCCATGTATGTATAAATGTCAAAATACACTCCACTGTCATATATATCTAAAAACAACAAATAAAAAAATGATCTTTTGGAAATATTTAAGGAAACATAAACATCTTCAGAAAACTACCCCAGCTACCTATCTCCTACTAGATGGAGAACCTAGCAAAAATGTTTTGCCATGAAAATTCTGCATCAAATTTTATTTGATGCTAAGATATTAAATTGGTTGTGTATCCCCCTACAAAAATCTGCCATGTTGTTCCATTTTATTTAGAATTCAGTGCAAACAGTACCATACCATAACCCATCAGGTCCTACAGGATCCAACACTTAAGATCACAGTTTCTAACTCTCCCCTACTTTTTATTATGCAAATCTTGTTTCAACCCCACTCTCCACCTGTAATATGTAAAAATGCATTGCATGGAGGTCAGGACCAGACACAGCACCAGGAGAAACAAGGGCATCATCAGTAAACATAAAGTTCCAGAAAGAAGCCTGAAGGATCTCCAGAACCATCTAGAAACCATCTAAAGTTTACAGATCCCAGAATGCCAACCCAACTGAAGGAACTCTGTATAAGACCTAGAGTAAATATGCCAGAGAAGGAGACAATGAGTAGTACCTTCTGATACAGGAGCAATATGAGGCACGTTCCATCAGGGCCTGCAAAGGCAACTACACTGCAGGATGATGTGATACCTTTCTTTATGCCATATCCTCAATAGCAGTATAAATTACATCAACAGATTTAATGATGGCTTTGAGAAACCATCTGGTATATAATGGTTAGGAGCTCAGAAACAGAAACCAGATACCTGAGTTCATAATTCCAATTCAGCCACTTACTAGCTGCTCCAGGTGGGCAAGTCATATAACCTCAGTAAATTGTCAAGAGGGAATGGTCAAGTTACTGCAAGTGTCGTGAGGACTTACTTCATACACATAAAATACTAAGAGCAATACTTGGACAATAGTAAGTGCTTCTAAATGGTGATCATGATTCCTTAAAGGCATCATTTTGGTCAGTCAATCTTTGGGGCGTGATGTATTTTAATTCAATTTTTGCTAATGTTTAAACAATTCTCCCTATATATCTAAGCATACTTATTTTCGTCTTTCGAAGCTATTCCATGGAATGTAATGAAAACTTCTTTACTTTCCCCATTGGTTTCTAAACTGCTTAATCAATGACTAGTATTAAACATGCAGACTATAAAACTTTTATAATTGCTTAATATGGTTAATGTTTCTCTCTTGGTGTATACTGGATTATCCAAAGCCATAGGAAAATGGAATAGAAAATATCATTAAAAACCTCCTTTATTTATTCTCTCAAGCTTCCTGCTGATTTCTCCCCATCTCTAATGACTAGGTCACTGTACAACGTGGGAAAAAAATCCTTATTCTGAAATAACCTGAATTAAAATAAGATATTACAAATTGACATTAACCCTAAGTCTAGTAAAGATGTGAAATGAGTCAGTATGAATCCTTTGGCATTTGTCAGTCTTCAAGAATTTGAAATAAATGGATGTTTGAGCCTGGGGATTGGAGAAAGAAACTGTTCATTGGCCAAACTCCTTAGTGTGCCACCTTGAATGTTTAGGGTACCATTCAACTATTTTGGTTATGAAATTGGGGAAACTTGAAGACCAAGAGCTTGTAATTCCAGTTGCCTCCTTCTTCCCAGTTTGAATTAACTAAGGGAAAGAATTCACAGATATTGCACTTGGTGCTGGGCACTAAGAAAAGAAAACCATAGAGAAGTGGCAGTGTGGCACAATGAACAGAAAGAGATCAGGGAAGAATGTGCCTTTGCACAGTCTGGGTTTGGTTTTTCTCTCCATTCCAAAAGTGAGAGGGATCCAGAAATTTTCATTTTTTGGGTGTGCATATGCGTAATTTGTGTGTAACCAAAGTATCCTCTTCAGAAGATAAAATGGGAGAATGAATAATAGAGGTACCTACCCCACAAGAAGGTGAAGAAATCATAAGCAAATTGGTTGTTGTTTGGATTTTGTTCTAGAAGGCTTAAAGAACAAGACAGGGTTCCTCCAATTAACTAAAGTGCCTAGTAAACAGGGTAACCAAAGGAGTCAATTTCTGAGATACTAATGGTGAGATACAATCTGTCCCAAAACTAAGCCAGGATTTGTCCAAGCACATACAGCCCAATCCTCCACAGCAGGTCCCTTACTATAGACACCATCAAGGCTGTGAGACCGAAAGGAAGAAGAGGAAGAATAAGGCTGAAAGAGAGACCTTTCATCTATCTGAACAGTGTTGGGTACAAACAGTGACTGAGAATCATACTTGAATCTGACAGACCTCAGGACAACTAGGCTTTAAACTGGAAGTGATCAGAATACATAGGAAAGAGTTTTAAATGATCAGACGAGCAGTAATAAAGACTCAAGGAAGAAAATAAGTTATTTAAAAAGGGTTCTATTTTGCATATATCTGATACAAAGCTATCAAATTTATATCCATATAATTGTTTACACACACACATATATATAATTGCATGCATATATATCTATATTGCACCATTACATTCTAAAGTATCTTTTCCCAAAACTGAACTTTCATTTTCTAAACTATAGGACACAATTTGGGGAAGTTGTACAAGTCATTTTCAACTGTGTCAAATTTGATCGTCAGTGTTTTCCCCATGAAATAAGTACCTTCCACCTAATAACCTTGGTCAAGTCATGGTTCCTGTTTCCCCATGTGTAAAATTAGGAAGTTGTACCTAATGGCTTCATTCTCTTCCAGCTCAATAATTTAATGACAAGGTAGAAAGTTCCTCTCAAGTCTTTGCTTAGACTCAGGTACACAATTAAAGCACCTAAGAAATATGAGAAATAAGACTATTCCAAATTTCAAAAATGTCCAAACATTTGCTATTTCTCTTCAAGATGTTTGTGGACAAACTGTTCCATAAATTGATCTAGGTATTCCTATCAATCTTTGTTTGATCCAGGATTAATATTCATAAATCAGACAAGATGAATGAGCCTCTTAAATAAAAGAATTAAACTACAGCATGTCATTAACCTGCTTTCTCAATAAAATGGAATGTTTGTTAAAGTAAGTTTTATTCCTTAAATAGTGTTTCCTTCCTGTAAGTTTAAGTTTCCCCTGGAAAGATACATGATGTTATTTACTTTGGTTAATAAACATTTCCTAGAATTAATAACATTTCCAGTATTAGCAAATTTGAAAACTGTATAAATCCCCAGAGCAGCTCCCTTTTAAGTCTTTAAAATCAGGAGATTCTAAGTCTCTTTTAAATCACACAGAATGTGATTCCTGATGATTTACTATAAATCCCAATGCAGCTAGGAAGTGTTAATGCATTTTGTTCGATAAGAAGTTTTTATGAATGCTCAGCTATCGTGTTTTCCAATATATGATTCTGTTCACATCCACTATAGGGTTTGAAGGAGTGGCAGGCATTGGCAATATTGTAAAGTCTTCTTGAAGCAATAGAAAAGCAAAAAAAAAAGTCATAATTTTCTATGGGGATAATTTCTATGCCACACTGACACTTTTAAATGTTTTCAATAGTGTTGATTTATTGGAAAGCTCAGAAAGGTAGTGCTTAGAACCAGCTTTTCCCATAAAATCTCAGTGACAGAGAATAACTTTTACATCTTTCAAACTGTCCATTGTGAAAGATTTTTTCATTACGATGAAGGTGTTTAGAGGTTTTTGATTTAATGTAGAATGATAACTCCCTTGAGTCTCAGACTTCTGGAAAGAACAAACAATGAAACGCACCCGTCCCCGGAGTGAGCTCTATAATGGAAAATGGCTATCCGCGGCAACAAAGTACTGCTCTGACTTGCTGCAGTTCTGTAATGTGAAATTCTGATTCTCATAAATTAAAATTTATAAACATATTGCTTTGACCCTGGGTTTTCAAAAACAACAGAAGCTGTATCTTGGCTTTATTCATCTGGTTATTGAGGTTAATTTGAGCAGTTTTCTCTTTAATTCTTGGAATGAGCAAACACAAGACCACCCTAGAAACTTAACATTCTGTAAGATACTTTGATAAACCAACCGTGAAGTGCTGGTCACGTTTTATGAACATGAAGTGCTAAGTGAAGAGTGTACCCTAAGTATGACAGGATATCTTAGATACACGTATTTTTTAAATTACTTGATTTTTTTCCAGTTAAATTGAGGGCTTGTACAAGTTAAAATTAGAAGAATTACCTTTAAAAATACCAATTTATGATTTTTCTACCACCCTAACATCCTCTTCTAAGAGTCTTCTAGGCCCCTTTGTCTGACCACCTGTTCCCCTAGGCCCTTTTTAAGGAAGTAAGTAAATCTAGACTAGAGTTGTTGGCCATCCAGGTTTGTCTTAGATTGAGTGGTTCCCAGAATGCCGGCGTGTCAGGGTTAAGACCAAGAGGAAAAAACAAAGAAGCTGGTTAGACTACAGAGGTTTCCCAACTTTAGTGAGCCTTGGAATTACCTGTAGGGATGTTAAAACTCAAAGTTCTGGACCCCAGCTGCAGAGTTGTTTTATTCAGAAGATCTGGAGTAAGCGCAAAAATTTGCATTTCTTTCAGATGCCCAGATGATGCTGATACTGCTTTTCCAAAAGCTACTCTTTGAGAAGTACCTGACATTCAGCACTCTCTAGGCCATAAACTGATCAGCTCAAGGGCACACAGTTGAGCCAAACTGACCTTCGAATGTCTCTCAAGAATTTGACACGGGGGCTCAAATTATATATCAATTACCTTGGTCATGTAAATGGGCCTACATTTGACACCAGATGCATAGAGAAATGAATTGTCATAGTTTCAGTTTCTAATTTCCATCCTTCAGGGAAACAGCTGTACTTCTAGTTCCATGAGATCTTTCTTTGTTTACTGATAAGTTGCTGTTTCAACTTCAGATACGTTAAGTAGCTTATGTTATATGATCCAATAGATCTTTAAGATTAAAATGCTCTAAATAATGACATGCAGCACACAGAGAAAACAAGCTAAGTTCAATAAAATAGTGTTTCTTCTACAAAATTTTAAATGTCAAGAGTAATTCTTCCTATCATTCACATCACAAAAGAGCTTGAAAAATTCATACATTTTATATATATTAATGCTTCCACCAAAGAAGTCTGTAAGGAAAAAAGAGAACTAAAAGGAAAAATTGCCAACTCAGGTCAGGTAAGGATGTCCAAAGAAGACATTTTATCACAATGGCTGGGTCCACTGGGATCTCATGAGACTTAGAATTTTTAAGTAAATGATATATAAGACTAAGTGGGTTTGTTTTCCATGGAATGTTTTGGCAAATCCCACAAAGAAAATGAGAATGTTCTGTGTTTGAGATAATTATTAATTAAATTTATTTTAACTGATATATAAAAACAGAAATTAACATATTAATAGGGTACCATGTGATGTTTCAATACATATATACATCAGGTAATGCTTAAATCAGGCAAAACTCTTCAAAATCTCCTCAAACCTTAATCATTTCTTTATGATAAAAACTCAAAAGGCTTTCTTGAAGCTTTTTGAGATACATAGTTATCTATAGTCACCCTGTTGTGCATTAGCACACCAGAATGTTGTGTTTTATTTATTGGAAATTGGACAGGCTTTATCTATTTACTTACTCATTTATTTTTGCAAAGCTGGGGATTGAAGTCCAAGCTTCAGGCATGCTAGGCATGCTCCCTACCTTTGGCCTACATCCAGCCCCAGACACGTGTTTAAAGTCTATTGGAGAGAACCATGGGAGAGCAGTGCACAGCCAGGGTCCTTACTCTACCTGTCTCTAGTAACAACAAAATTACCATTCTGCTTTTAAAGACTCTTAAGGAAGACAATTTGAAAATCTCTCCCACTAAAGCTGTTTGCAGAATTCACCTTCTGGAAATGCCTTCATCACTTTTATCCTCTGTTTTAGTTTGTTTCTTTAAACCTAGGATCAGGAACTCTGACTGGCAAAATACATGCTCTTGAAAGCCGTTGTTAATATGGTTTTTTTCATATTTGATCCTTCAGTCTTGCAATCCTCTGAAACTATGTGTGTATTGTGTTTGTTCAATCCAAACTCACCAGTTTTGGGATTTCTTGATTTATTAAATAGCATTCAATAATCTGTTCTAAATACAATTTTTCTGTTAGGGGCATATTCAATATGTTTCTAAAATGCCTCTCCTTGAGGATGATCACTAGTTCATCTCTTTCAAACCATTTTTCCTATTATAACTAAATGGGTTATACCCACTTTACACTATCTGAGTGATTCTGAATCCCTATTCTAACATCTAACAGATTGCCTACCATCTCTTCATTCATATCCCTGAGTCATTTAAAAATAAAACAAATGGTTTTTTTCCTCCTCTTTCAGATAAAATATTATAATTTTCAAAAATTTTGGACTTAGAGTTGTTTCCCAAAATTTTACTTGTGACCCACACACAACTCAGGATACTAGAACTCACAGATATAAGCACAGTGTTATCAGAGGCACTTAGAGTGTACAGAATGGTTACAGTGCTTCCCCATTTAAACTATACTCTTTGCTATAGTCCTCCGTTTCTCCCTTTTAGCAGTATTTATCAGAGTAATCCTCATCCGGTTTCATTACATGCTCGTTAGTACTTGTCTGTTATCTCCTTGCTGCCAAATCAAGAGTAAAGGTTCTTTTTGTTTTATGATCCCTGTGGGCAAATGTCATTCTTGGCTGAACACATCCAGTGCCCATAAGGTTCTAATAGTTGAAGTGCTTAAAGCACCTGCCATCCATCAAGGTTTATGATGCGGTTACCATAGCTACCAAAACCCCATGCATTCCTGATCACACGGGATCTCTTCAGTGAGAGAGAGAGAGAGAGAGAAGGAAGGAGGGGAGGTCTTCCAGGAATCATTCACATGAATTTAGGTCCAATTAAACAATTGAACTCAGGCAAGAAGTGGTTTAAAATGTAAATAAAACACAATAATACACAAAGCCACTAAGATAAGCTAAGACCGAATTAAACCCACACTGGCTTGAAATAGATGGATAGAAATGAGACCATCTCCTTTATGCTGCATCATGTCAGCAATGTGTACAATTTTCAAGACTTCCTTAGAGATAGCCTTTGGAAAAAAGTACTGGAGTACATAACTTTTAATCAAAAGTTACTGTGGAAGCCTTTTTTGTTTCCCCAAAGAAAGTTTGCTTTTAAATAACAATACTAGAGTTGTATTTTATACTGAACCTTTCATCCAAGAAGCACATAATGCTCTATAAACGTATTAATCTTCACAACCTTCCTGTAAAGCACAGGGGTAGCAAACTCCCCAGATGCGCATATTGAATTTTTAAAAAGCAGTTTAAGTTGAATCAATAGTCTATTCAGAAAGGAAGGTTAAAAAGGTAGGCCTTGCACTGTGTCTTAATAATCAAAGTCCACTAGGAATTTATTAGGCTGTGACAAAAGGAAAAGAAAGGAAGGAAATAAGCTTTTGTACATTGCCTATGTGACTTATACTGAATGCTACCTTCCATATTTTCAGTAGCATTGGGAGGCAGAAGGTAATTTAATATTACTAACTTCAGCATGTCATTATGTCAGTTTGCAAATAGCTGAATGTTACCCAATCCAAAAATGACTTCCAAATTAGAAAACTCAAAAGAATTTATGGTTTCACTATGCTATTGTTTTTTAAAAAATAAAATTTTATTAAAATTTGGGTCGAATGATAAAAATATCAAGCATTCTGATACATATTTTAGCAATATATTAAGAATCATTAAACTATTCATTCTCTTTCTCAGTAATTCCACTTCAGGGGATTATTTCTATCCTTAGGAAAGAATGAAAAATTCAAATGAGATTTATGATATATTTTACAGCATTAGCAGAAAATTGGAAAAATGGAAATATTTAAAATACTAAACGAAAAGATTAAATATTATAAAAACAGTGAGCTTTTATGTACCATTTACTGCACATCTCCTATGTTCCAGGCACAAGAAATACGAAAACAAGACATACCCTTGTGAATTTTATCCCTACCTTAGAGGGTGTCATGGCCAACTGTGGAGAGAAAGACATGAATATGCACAAATTTTAAATGCCTGGTGAAGGGGACAGGTGTGCATGATAAAGTGGAGAGTCACAAAAGAAAGAGTGTTCAAATTTACAGTAGGAAAAACAAACATCAGGAAAGTTTCTATAGGGTTGACCTTTAACTGAAGTCTTAAAATTTGAGCAGTAGTTGGCAAATAGATTGAAGATCACTAACATTGGTGAAAAGGAAGGCCAGAGTAGTGGGAGCCAGATGTACTCAGGCTAACAATATCGGAAGACTGAGCCAAGGCAATACTTTGGAAAGGAGAGGAGGGTGAAGGAGGTTCTTACAGGAGTTGGACTTGCTGAATAAAGGGGATGCAGTGAGAAAAATAAAGGAGCAAAAAGCATTCCTAAAATTCTGATTTTGGAACAAAGACGGCAAACAAGGGAATCCAAGAGAAAACAAAGCAGAAATATGAGAGAATAGTGACATTTAAACACAAAGAGTTGAAATTACCTGAGAAACAACTAAGGAATCATAGTTAATGGAAAGTTGAGTCTGAAGTGTGTAGGGTGAAGGACACACAGGTTGTGGCAGCCATCACTGGAGAGGATGAGTGTGAAATCTGAGAACAGATAGAGCCCTGGGAGACACAAACACACTAAGGACAAGTAGAGGAAGAGTAGCTATTAAAAAAAAATGAGACACAGAGAGGTCATGCTAAGAAACCAGTAGACTGAGCAAACCTGTCAGTGCTGCCATTTTTCAGAGCAGTTATATAAGCAGAAATCTGAATAAAATGTTTTTTTAAAATGAATGAAAGATTGACACCAAAGAGAAGGGAAAAGTCAGTATTTGGAGAAGGGCATAGGATTAGGAAATATGTGTAAGATGAGACAGACTCGTGCATACTTTCAGAGAATAGAGATTGAAGCAATTCAAAGAAAAAGATTAAAATTACTTTTATAATTTTAATTGAAAAATGGAAAAATTCCTGAAACGATGCAGGCTGTTCTAAGCTTTTAACAAATGAAATGCTTTTGTGGGGACCAAAATTCAGGTTATGCTTTAAAAAAAATTTTATTTTAAGATTCTTGAGGTGAGTGGCAAATCTTAGAAGGTTTGTTGCAGACCTCCACATGTTGGAAAATGGGATTTTTCCTCACCCACCTTCCATCCATGAACTGCTCTTCTCAATTGCTCTCCTGCCATCCACCATCAAGTCTGCCTTACTCTTAAAGCTGGATTTGGGGAACTCTCCTTCCAAAAAGGAATTAGAAGGAAATGTCAATTATTAAGAACCGTCAAAAAGCAGCAGTTCTTGGTAAAGAGTCTTTCTGAATAAAAAGAACCATCCCCCTAGCAAAGTACCAAAGTAGCACTCAGAACCTCCAAAGAAGGGGCACTTGGATGGTCCTTCCTATCTCAAAACAAATAAATCTTTCTCCAGCAGTGGGTAAGAGCAGTCCCTGGACACGAAAGTTTCTTGGCCCCCTCAGAAGAATCATCCTGTAAACAATGCACATACACAGAATCTCACCCAAGCTCTCAGAGAATAAGTGCTCTAGAGCATCCCAAAGTTGCCAAGGAAGATGGTAGATATAACTGTGAGATGGCAAAGGACCCGAGAAGGCATCTTAGTTCCTTGGCTTAATGTAGCAGCCAACCACAAAGGAGATGTGCATTCTTCACCCCTGCTGCATTATGATCTATGCAACCAAATGAAGCAATATCTACAAAAGGCATATGGTGAATGCTACATCCTTCAGGATTTCTGGGAGCCAGATTTTGAAGATATTCACAGAGCATATAGTGGTGGGACATGGCATCTACAATGACCAAAGCCCTGAAGCACTTTCACCCAAAGTGCCTCAAGCCAGGCCTCCAAAATCTCACCTCTCTCAAGCAGAAAGCCAACTTCATGGAGAACTCACTCTCTGAAGGCACTCAACTTGAAACAGCTAGACAGGGATATCCAGGTTGATTTGGGCAGACATTCCTCTATGGAAGATGCCAAGGCCAACAGGTGGTTTGAAGTGTAGTAGGAACAGCACTTGGTCCAGAATCCCCCAAAGACTAGAAGTTCTGGGAAGGAGGAGTAAGCACCCAGGAGAACAGTGGACTAGTACATACCAGCTTTATACCTGTGGAAGCTAGACTTGTTGGAGAGAGAGAGTTTCCATCCAAGATTTATTCTCCATTGAAATTTCATCCCAGCTGTTGTATTCCAAGTCTGGTTAAGTGTTCCACAGAAAAAAAGTCTTTATGTCCAAACCCAGCCCCAGACTGTAAAACCTCTAAATAGTACTAATCTAGTGGTACTAAGGTTTGTGTCAGTCAAGCTTTTTAATTTTCAGGAAGCAGTGCATACTGGGAAATGTAGTTTCCCACACTCCCTTAGCATTAAAGTGGCCATAGGTCTATTTTTTTGGAGATAGGTTGAGAGGCAGGTGCCATGTTGCCCAGATTGATCTCAAATTCCAGGCCTCAAAGAGGTCTCCTGCCTCAGCCTCCCAAGTAGATGGGATTATAGATGTGTACCACTGCACCCAACATTTATGCTTCTCGTTCTCAAGTAATAAACAGCATCTTTCCACTTTCAAAAGTGACCTGCCCAGATATTGAATTGTATGGTCACATTATATACCCTGCTTTTGACTCAAAGTCTGCATTCAGCTGGTGAGGATATCACCTACTGGGCTTTCAAAGGAGCCATCACTAGTGAGGATTAGTTCTTAGGGTTACAAGGCAGTCACAGTGTAGCTTAGAGATCAACTTTTCCAGTTCAGAAAACAGTCTCTTACCTACAGAAGCAAAGGATTTATTTCATTGAGATTCCACTTAGTAGGTTAAAAAATAATTTACAATGTTTTCGTGATTTTTTTTGGTCTTCTTTTACCTTGCTAAACGAAACCTCCAAAAGCTCAAATGATTTGCTTCGTTAAATTTTATAATAGGGAAAAAAAGTTAAATAAAACTATAAGATACTTGATATGAGCTAAATGAAAAGCAAAATGTATAAAATTGATTATATATAGCTGGGCATGGTGGCGCACGCCTGTAATCCCAGCACTTTGGGAGGCTGAGACAGGACAACTGCGAGTTCAAAGTCAGCCTCAGCAACAGCGAGGCGTTAAGCAACTCAGTGAGACTTTGTCTCTAAATAAAATACAAAATAGGGCTGGGAATGTGGCTCGTAGTTGAGTGTCCCTGAGTTCAACCCCAGTACCAAAAAAAAATATTGATTATATACCATTGTGTCAATTTTATAAAGCAAAACTATTTACTAATTAAAAAATTTAAGGGAATTTTATGAAAAAAATTAATGATGGATGATATTGAAGAAGTCAATTTTTATGTTACATTTTTCAATTTTGATCAGATTTTCCAGAATAAGCATGGATTGATTTTTTAATAACTTTTTAGAGTTTTTAAAAAGAACAAAACTGAAAAGAAGAAAAAGAGAAGTAATGAAAAAAGAGAGAAAGAGAAGAAAAAGAAGGGAGGGAAGAAGGGAAGCTTTACACACATACACTGAAATATGAAATTACAGATCAAACCCCCTCAGCACAACCTGGCATCGGCCCAGATACAACTGCAGCATTTTGCAGGTAATATGTTTGATACTATTTTACATATAAAAAGCTTTATTATATTTGAGCTGTAAAAATACAAAAATAAAATATAAAAATATAATATCTAAAAGAAAACTGCTGCCTCATCACAAGTTAGGATATTCACTACCTCAGATATGTGTGCCTTTTTTTCGAGGTGCTGTTAAACAATGTGAATAGAAACACCTCATGTGGAAAAGAACTAACAGAATTTCTATTGTTAGAAAAAAGAAAATTTTGGACAGTATAACATTTGCAGACTGAAGACACTATTGACTATGAACTTTATCTGAAATAAAATGTGATGCTCATGAATAAAAGAAATAATAAAAATTATCTGGAGTTTGGCATTTGTTCTACTTAGAAACTTTTTTGAAATCTGCCAATATGTTTGTGCAGTTGACATTTTTCAAACCAAGAAAATTAGAAATCATTGATCTAGCCATATCATTACATATTGATCAGCATGTTCTATGCCAGAGGTTTCTGTTTTGGTTTATTGGTGTTTCTTTCCCTCTCTCTCTCTCGCTCTCTCTCTCTCTTTCTTTTTTTTATAAATCTTTGGACAGAAACATGGCCATACCAAGTAGTCATTCCCATGGTAGCCTTCACTGTTGAGCTTATAAACAGAGAAAGCATCTCCAGCAAAATGCTGCCAAAACAAGGCTTCTTATGTGTGCTTGAGCCAACTGCGGCTCCATTGCACTATTGGGTTATAAAAATGTATTTCATTTTTATTATTTAGCACTGCAGCACAATAGAAACTTGGAGCTAAATTCAGCATCATTTAATTTTCCTTGAGCACATTTAAAATTGGATTACAAAGCTCACGTTCTACTTAATATTTCACCATTCGCTTGGACCATTTTCATTTTTTCTTTAGGGAAGGAAAAAAGGAAAGTTATATATTTCAATAATTGCAACAATATCTTTAAAAGTGAAATCACCAAAACAAAGCTGTTTATTGTTCCATTCAGTGTTTTAAATCTGTGCAGCTTTCTTGATCGATAGGGACATGCTTTTTTCTATTAAGTACTGGACTTGCATATACTTTTCTAATCAACTCGGCCATGTAGTCTGCCCTAAGTGGGAAAAATATTGAAGAACTATACATATATTTACTGTATGACTGCTTCAAATAGAGAACAGCTGTGTTGAAACTGAATTATTTAGAATATATTTGGTTTAAAACAAGTCTAGAGAATATTTGTTTAAAATCAGAATACTTTTTAAATTTATCTTACCATTTAAAGAAATTCTCCACAAAGAATGCCTTGATCTTATGCATTTTAATAAATATTGCAGTACAAATTTGTTAGAAATTTCAATTCCATGGTGGAAAATCTCTGAGCTTCTTCAAACTGATAATTAAAAACACAAGAAAATCATGTTCTTGGGACCTGGACAAGCTTTCAACTCACAGTTGAAAGGCTTATACCAAAATGAATAACAAAGTCTGGTGCAGTATCCAGTACCATTAATACAAAACATGGTTTATCTAGGCAATCAATAAGAAACATAAATCCTTTCCGCCCGAGTGCTAGAAGTTTGCCTACATCCAAGAACCGAAAAGAAACTTACATCTTAGTAATTATACTGACTTATATTCTCCAAAAAACAATGTGCTAGATTTTCAATATAGAAAGAATTCTAGATTTTATTGTGTGTAAGATGTATTGGGAAAAGCAGAGAATAAAAAGCTAGTTTAAATAAATGAACAATCCAATAATTATTTGTCTTACTGTATAGAAGCTTGATATTGTAGTCAACTAATTTTTTAGACAACTGTCTAAGCTAGACCCTCCCCCCAAAATTCTGACATCAAGAATGAAATGTTTTAATTCACATCTACTATATACCTTTTATAAATGCATGTTTCAGCACTGTCTCTTGCAAATTGAAGCAATAAAAATAAATAATTATAATTTATTTTGGAAAAGATTTACCTTTTTATTTTAAAGGAACTGTATACTTATTGTAATCAATGCAAGAAGTTTTTAAAGTGTAAAGGAAGAAAATATTTTCTAATCTTGTCACACCAAGTGAACTATATTTTTAAAAGTTAAGTGGCTATCTTTTCAAACTTTTTTCTGTATACATTTAAATGTGATAATATAATACTTGTTCCCTTTTTTTCACTAAATCATAAATAATGGTAAAGAGCACAGATCCATGGTATAGTGCTCCGTTGTATAGATTATTTAATCAGTCACTTTTTTGGTGGATAAATAGGTTATTTCCCATTTTTTAAATAGAAGTTATTGTGGGACTTTTATACATATGTTCATTTATTTTTTTTAACTTTTTTTAATTGTAGGTGAACACAGTACCTTTATTTTATTTATTTGTTTTTATGTGGTGCTGGGGACCAAACCCAGTGCCTTACACATGCTAGGCAAGCGCTCCACCACTGAGCCAGCACCCCAGCCCCCATATGTCCATTTAGTTCCTTAGAATAAACTCGCAAAAGTAAGCACCAAATATAATAAAGTGTGTAAATATCTCATTACAGTACTTGGTACATAGCAAGAGTTTAGTAAAGTTAACCAGAGTCATAGCTGAGGTTGCTAGAGCAAATAAATTTTATATTTCAATGGCCGTCTATAACCAATTCATACACACTATCAGTATATAAAATTCTATTTCCTCATGGCTCTGCCTACCTTTTTAATACTTGATAATTGTGGTAAATGTAACCATTGCTCACTGATATCTCCAATTTTTCTCTTTCATGTACAAAAAGGATTATACTTCTCCACCCTCCTGAAGTTAGGTGTAGCCTGAAGACTGGCTTTGGCCAGTAAGTAGAAATGACCTCTGTCCAGCTGCAGCTGTGGCTTAGTAGTAGAGCATATGTTTAGCATGCATGAGGACCTGGGTTTCATTCCCAGCACCACAAAAAAAAAAAAAAAAGAAGAAGAAGAAGAAGAAGAAGAAGAGGAAAGGAGCTGACATATGTCATTCCAGATAGAAGCAGTTAAGAGCTAGTCACAACTTTGCCTGCTTGTTCCTCCCTCTGCCACACTGCCTAAGGAAGTGGAATCTTCCAGATGATGCTTCTACAAAATGATAGACTGCCTATTTTGGGTTAGAGAACCATTGCTCTGAAGAGTCCTCCAGCCCTGCAGAGGACTACAGACTAAGAAAGGAATTCTATTGTTCTAAGCCTCTAAATTTCAGGGGTTGTCTCTTGTCTCAGCACAATCTAACCTGCCCTAATTGATAGAATTGTCTAGAAGGTGAAGAAATCTTCCTATCTGATTGCTTTAGTTACAAATACTGTTACACGTCCTTTTATATGATTTTAAATAGGAGAGGGAATTGCCCATCTATGTTTCTAGGGAAGTGTTTGATTTTTAACCACTAACTTTGCGCAACTCTGTATTAACCCATCCCTCACTTCATCACAGACTCTCAGGAATTCTGTGACTCTTGAAAAATGATAAAGTATCAGAAATCTCTGAGACATCTATGACTTGACTCTAAAATAAAAGCACACAATACTGCATTCTTGAGAAAATTAAACGTAGTTCAAATTACATACAAATTTATGCATTAAAATATTGTGCTCCCTTCTTGTGTACTCTCCATAGCATCTAATACATTGTTATTTAATGGAAAATCAAAATGCTGTGTTTATTAGGCCATCCATGGACACTTACAGACAATAGCATAGTTAACTATATTTTGAAAGGAAAGCTAAAATAAAGAACTCAAACTTACTTTTGCTGTCCAGCCAGCTAGTGTTCCATTGTGACAACAAAATTACTGGACAGACTATACCAAATCATCTTATTTCAGAACAAATGATTAATCACAAACAGCAAGAGTTAAGACAATTACAAGTATTTCCCCCTAGGTGATCAGTGTTACCCTACCTACTGATAAAATCCACCAGCTTCAGGCACATTTTATGAGGCCAGTTCTCATCTAGGTGTGACAGACTGAATCTTTGAACATCATCATTAAAATCAATGGGAGCTCTAACAGAGTCAGAAGTGTGGAATTGGGTGCACCAGCTCTGAAACTGCTGATGTTCACTTAAACCCACTGTTCATTTTACAAGCAAAATGATTTATCCCATTTGACAGAGCAATCCAAAGAATCTCTCCAGTACAGACCATTCATTCCTGAATCGAAAATTACAAAAAGCAGATAACTGCATGTTAAATTATATTTTCCTGCACTTGTCTACTCCCTCCTATGTGAGAGTCACTAGTTTTAACCACATTAGGAACAAGAATTCATTACCAGGAAATAACCCCAATGTGCCCTGGATATATGAGCCTCTACCAAAGAAAGCTCGTCTAGGTTACACAGATACATGTGGATTCAATTTCTTCTCCACTGACCCAGTGGCTAGCCCAGATACTATAGTCAATGAGAACCAAGGAAGCCGCTTGCCCTTCTCATCTTATTTGGAAATCTTCACCATGCTAAATTAGGCAAGAAGTAGATGGAATGAGTACTTGAGGCCCAGAGAGACAGAGAGCAAAACATCTAGGAAGAATCTGTGCCACTTTTTTTAAATGCATTTTAAAATTTAGGGATTTTTCATTGTCAATTGTGAGTAATTTGGGGAATTGCATAGCATTTTCAGAATTTAATCCTCTATAGCAGTATTTCTCATATGATTAATGATGAAGGAACAGTTTTGTTTTTATTTTTCCAACCCATCACAGATTGGTATCATTTTAAATGTCATTAAAAATTAATTACTGAAAAACTAATTTAAAATAGAGGCATATAAATGCAAGCTCCAATTTTTTCATTAT
Source organism: Geosciurus inauris (assembly GCA_004024805.1). NCBI lineage: Eukaryota > Metazoa > Chordata > Mammalia > Rodentia > Sciuridae > Geosciurus > Geosciurus inauris. The sequence goes on along the minus strand of PVHX01001977.1, from coordinate 131,503 downwards.
TAGATTCAAGAGACAGAAAATTACTTAACCTGCTATAAGGATTTCTATTGCATGCTAGTGCTGATTTGAAGTTCACACTTTGAGAAGGGCAACTCTAAAGGACTTAATTGGCTCTGATCCTGAATAACTATAATAGGATGTATTTTTGTGGAGTTTTGTGGGAGTTATTTGAGAGGAAGTCTCTCCATTTTCTTTGATATTTTATTTCACTAATAATTTCACTCACAATAGGATACAAATCTCAAATCACTAATTTTAGTTCTATTTTTCCCCAAATATACTCAAATAGCAAAGTACATTGCTAAATGTTCTTGGTGTTTCATTTATGTAGTAATTTCTTCATTCAATAGTTTACTGAACACAGGTCTGAGCCAGACTCTCCTGGGACATAATGGTAAGAGCACAATTACTGTCCTCAATAAGTTCCACATCTAATCAAGTCAACAGGCAGCTGCTAACTACAGCAGTCCCCCAATTATGATTTTGCTTTCCACAACTTCAGTTATCCTGGATCAACCTGAATCCAAATTATTAAACGGAAAATTCCAGAAATAAGCAATTTATAAGTTTTAAGTAACTTTCATTACAGTTTGTTATAATTGTTCTCTTTTATTATTATTCATTGTTGTTAATATTTTACTATGTCTAATTTGTAAATTAACATTAGTATATGTAGCATTCAGTACTAGCCACAGTTTCAGGTATCTATAAAATGTCGTGGAACATGTTCCCAATAGAAAAGGGGAAAATACTGTACTTTTTCTTCTTTTTGCCAGGAATTTTATAATCCTGGGCTTCTTGTATGAAAAAGTAAAATTAGACTATCATTGGCTGGTATGTGCTAAATCCCTGTGTCCATTTCCTTGTGGCCCAACTATTTGCCCCAACTTTCCTTTCTTATCTTCCCCTACTGCATACTTCAAGCCTTAATTATTTACTCCTCCTTATGGTATCTTCTGGACACAAAAAAATAAGGAATATTTGTAATTCAGGCAGACTTTTTTGTGGGGTGGCTAGACACCAACTTCATCAGCCATAACCAATCCTGTTCAAATTTCTTCTATGAAGCTTATTTAGGTAGCCTTTCAAGGTAATTGAAATATCTTTTTTTTCTCTTTATCCATAGAAGACTGAAATTAATCAAAATCTTAGGTAAATTTTTATATTCTTCTTTTAAGAGAAAGAAACCAATATTTTACAGAATTAAGTATAATTTGAGACATGATACAGGTTATGTGTTTATAGATTTCACTTGCTTTATAAGTTTTACCATAAATTTCTCAAGTTCAATAACTTCTTAGATCAAAGTTATAATTCCAAAACTCCAGAAATTAAACCCTAAAACAAAGGGTTAAAAAGGGCTTATAAGCACACTATGACTTTGGAAATTGATTTTGCCACAGAAGAACCAAATACTAAAAATATTCTATTTTTAAGTCCAATATATGTTTAATGTCTAAAATACAAGTACTAGCACTCTGGCTTTACATACCTAATTAACACAAGAGGAAAATAAGAGAGAAAAAGCTAAAATATACCCCTACAAACCACAACATTACTTCAGATAATTTCATTTCTACTATAATTTACCTTTAACATAGATCATTTCAATGACTTCTTTTTCCCTTAAACTTTTTAATTAAAGCTATCTATACAACCTCTACAGAAATAGTTACCCTGGCTTCTTTTACCCCATGGATAAATCCCAGCCATACCCTATCTCTGTATCAACTGATAATGCATTCCTCCCAAAATGTAGTGACCTCATTATCGTCCCATTTGTGTTTTGCGTTACTTCACTTAATTTAAAAGAAACCCACACATATTTTTCTTTGTTGAAGCTGGATATACATCACATATATTTCATCAAGTTTAGTCTCAGGTAAGGCTAATGAGATACATGGGATTTATAAAAAAATGAAACTTGACATCCAAGACAAACTTGATAATTCTGTACAAGTCCTGTGAATCAGTCAGCCTTTTTAAATGAATCTAAGCAAGAATATAGTATGTAAAAACTACATGCTTATAGATCTGGAATTTCAGAGCACCTGCTACAAATAGGCCTAAGGAAAGATATTCCAATTGTGCAGGGAAAAATAGAATTTTTTTAAATTTTTTTATTCACCCTGACTTATAACAGTATCTTTTACACATCTTCAAGCCTCAAAAATGTTTTTGTCATAATGTTTTACTGACATAAAATATACCTGCCAAGATATATACAGCCAATTTTTTTCATTATAAATAAAAAACAGAATAAATTGCAAAGTTCTTACTTTTGTTTTTCCTTTCTAGCTATCAATGGGCTACAAACCCTGTATATTTTCACCTGCTTCTCTAGGTGCAATTAATCTATATCACATTTTTATTTACTGCCTTTTATTCATTAAATTTTACCCAGCATCTTCTGTTGAGAAAATTTAACCTAGCTCAGGTCAAAATTAAAATTCAAGATTTATTATCATTTTTGCTGAATCAGATTGTATCTAATAATATCTATGGATGATATTTATTGAATATAAACTGGAGGTACAAAAATTTAAATTGTTTTCAGTAAAAACATGCTCCTAGAACAGAACAATATTATTGAGAATAGTTAAGATTGCTCTGATGTGACAGATATTCTTTCAAGATGGTTTTGTGTTTTATGACCCAGTTTTTTTTTTCACTATTATCACCCATGTTGTAGTAGCCCATCCTGTGTCTCCTTGTGTCTGTCCATTAGACATCCTTTTTATTGTATAACTTATAATTGACTTTAGTAAGAGAAAACACTTAGTCAATATTCCTTATACTAAAAATTAGATTTGCTCTTGTGATTAACTTACAGCAGAAAGTTTAAAATGTTTTTATTCTGGTTGTGGCATGTGATTCTTAGCCACTCACATAAAACATCATCATCTTTTCAGTGGGGAATTCTCATTATGCCAAACTACTAGAGAGTTTACAGAATGTCTAGGGCACTCATTTTCCCTCCATTGAAAAAAGACACTTGTTTCAGTTATTGTCTCGTAAACTAACAGTCTTTAGAGATGGCCCCAAGGTTTTGGAGATGGCACTGATCTCTTGACGTGAACATAGGCACAATGCCTGCTTTGAAAAATAAATAAATACACTTTATATTCCTCCAGAATCCAACACAGACTTTGATAACCATTACATTCTCTATATTTTGTATATGAACTCAAGCAAATGCATTCTTTTATCCATGATAAGGAAATAAATATCCCTATATATCTGAATACTTAGAACAGTAAAGCCAAAATACCAGGGCTATCAGCAATTAAAGATGTTTTGTTCATTAGGTATTATCTTTTGTATGACTATGCCTTATCATGCTTTTCATATTTAGGAGAGCTTTCCTTCACATTTTTAGGGAAAAAAATATGACATATTTTCTCCTGTTTTTTATTTTAAATACAAAAATGGAAATCCTTGAGAGAAATAAAAAGCATCATTCTAAAATGTCACAAAGACTGCTCAGCTGACCTCACTACCTTATCTCTGGCCTTGTTTTTATGGTATTTGTGTCTAACCCACAACCCACAGGGTACTTACCACAGCTAACACTCTATCTTGTTGCAGGAGCTCAGCAGAGGATCACCTGTTCAGTCCACCTGCACCCATGAGTTTTCCCATTCCTTAGAGTGAGAATTATGTGCAAGGTCTTAGAATATATTAAGGAGCCTAGAATTACTTTCTAAGCTTCAACAGTGTGATCACAGACTGAGAAAATACCAATTTTCCCCAGGCAAAACCCTAATCCTCTTCTTGAGGAAATCCTATTCATTTTTATATCAATCCTTAAATTGCCAACTCTAAAACTTATCACTGTCACATCCAAATATGCAATACAACAGTCATTCGGTTGTAAAAATTAGCCCAGATACAAATAAACAATTAGGAAGCAAATAAAACTAGAAATAAAAGTGGGAAATCAAGCCAAATATTATTTAATAAACTATACACTTTTTTGGGTCATTGGTGCTCAGTATTATTTTATGAACATCTAGAATATTAAAGTAAAGGCTATAATGTACATGAAAGCATTTTATAAATTGTAAGCATCATTTGGGGCTTTGCAAATGTCTGGCACTCACTTGAACTAACATGTTTGTGGTTTATAAAGGAAGGAAAAAATAAAACAAATAGATTCCTTTTATCTTTGTATATGACAATCAGAAATGGCAATGAAAACATCTACTCAAAGTCGTCATAAGGCTTTAATTTTAAGGTAGTATCATTTTGTTTAAACACAAAGATAGGAAGATCATGAATATCATTTTGGCAATGCTATTTTAAGGAATATGAAGAAACTCTGGCCAACCTTTAGGCATCCTAAACTTTCAGAGTCATATGATAGAGCCAATATAAATTTTTTACTTGACAAGTTTCATATTAATTTCTGGAAGTACTTCAGAAAAAAAATATGTCAAAGGTAATGGGTTTTTTTTAAAAGTCACCAAAATGCAATTGTTTTACAGATGAGAAATAATTTTAACAGCAATATACCCAAGCAACAACTTTTTGCTAGAGGGTATTTACATATTTTTCAGCATTGCGAAGATACTGGTCACATGGTTTTTTCTTCTCAGAGGTACTCAATATTGTTTTATGTATCTTGGAAATGAAGATTTTTTGTATGAAAGTGTAGTGAAGCCACTTTTTAAAATTCTTTTTAACAGATGCATCTAATGCACCTTATTCACCAACCATGAGATCACAATGATTTGTGGGACATTAAAGGACACAATTGGATACGTGGAATATTAGAAGTCATGTATGAATTAATGAGCCATTGTTAGAATACAATTTAACTATTCTTGCTCAGTTCTTTGATGGTTTTCTGATAAAGAAGAGGCATAAGCAAACTCCATTGGTCACAATTTCATTTTATTTCACTGTAATTCCTTAACAAAGCCAGTTCTACTTAATTGTTATTTCCAGTTATGAAGTAGGTCCTGGATGAACTCTATTATTTTCTCTATATCACCAATATAAATCTACAATGATATATGTTTTTCTTTTTGAAAAGCAATTTACCTTTAAACTTTATTCTTAAATTACGTTAAAACCCTAGAAACATATTTAAAACACATACATGACCAATTGGATTCAAGTCCTAATGCCATCTGCATATCTACCCCACTTCTTCTACAGTTGGGGCCCCACTCATCTTCACTAGTTAGGCAAATGGCAGTGCTCAGGCAGCTCACTTGAACAGGTTCAGAACAAAGAATTTAATGAAGCATGAGAAAGGCTAAGATAACCAGATCTTGAATGGATGAGACATCCAATGCTGCTGCTGCTTCTTAAAGATGCTGAACTCTGCAATCCTTGCCAAGAAATTAGCAGATTAAAAATCTTAACAATATGAAGGTGGATAAAGATGCTAAGTAATAGTCTTCTTGCCTGTTTGCTATCTCTCAGCTGGGAAGAATGATGATGCTTCAGTAGATGTTGTAGAGAATAGGTCAGCTGACCTCTCACTCACACATTTAAGATCCCTGTGAGGATGGTTTCATTTGGTGACAGTAATGACATGCACTTTAGGAATGTCACAGAATGGAATGTTCTAAATCCTGCCTCAAGAGACTTCTCTGATCTTCAATGACATGTCATTAGTATAATAACGAATTCACAGTGTCATTGTGAAGATTACATGAAGCAAGGCATCTAAAAGCACTTACTATGTGGTAAATGGTTGATCATAATTTTTATTCCACAGTGCAGATGACCCAGATAACTCTCAGGAGGTGGGTATGACTGGAGGGCATGGCAGGACCAGGAAACTTAAGGTTAACTTGACTTGTCCCATCAGCAAGATCTCTCACCAGGAAAGTGTAGAACACTTAAATGAAATTAAGCAAAACACACCAATTAATCTTTTCTGAAATAGGCTTCTTGTGGTCGTAGTGCTGTATGAGTATCTACAGTGAATATTTCAGCAAAAGACTCACAACACTCACAACATCTCAAAATCTCCCAAAGCATGTGTTCCCATAAGTTTCCTTTTCCGAAGTTGTCGCAGACCTCATCACACTGGCAAGCTGATTCTACCTTCAAGCTCTGATTTCACAGGAAAACTATGAGATATTTGAGGCTGATCCAAGAGCTGTCACCTACAAGCCACACATAGTTTCCAGGCAAATGGAGAAGAAGGCTTCAGCATCCCTTCTTGGGCCACCCACCATCTCAACTCTTCTCACCCCCAAGGGCTCTTCCTCCTCTTCAAAGCAGATATGAAAAAGAACTTGAAACAGACTTCAAAAGTCACGCTGCCTTTCCTGCCTACTAACCCTGTAACTGCCACCAGGAATGTGTTTGCCTGGGCAATGCTGACAACACTGAGCAGTGCCCACTGTAGACCCTTAATCAGAGTTTGTTGAATGAGCACCACCCGTGGTCATTGGGATGGGATCCAACCAGTTGTGAATCATGGCCTGGCCCTTTACTTTCTTGGAATTCTGTCAAAGGGAGACTCTAATCCAATTAGGGAATCAATATCCAGAAAAAAATCAGAGCTCTTTTTAGCCATGCATTTTTTTGTTCAAGGTTATTATTCTGTAACATTCTAATGCCTTTGTATTACATTAAAACAATAGTGATGAAGCAACCTCAAATTAGTGAACAGATTGATGTGACATAATACAAAATACACAAAAAGGCTTAGAAAATAACATAACATTAATCTGAAAACTTACTACCTGTTTTAAATCACTTTGGACCATAAACTAATGTAAAAAGAACAAATTTTGAAAGGACATAATTTCGAAAATCCTCTTTCTGAGATGCTTGTTCTTAAAAACTGAGGTTTAAGTTAAGCTTAAGTGTTATTATAACACCAAAACCACTTGAAAAATTAATGTCTTCATGTGGGCAAAATCAAATTTGGTTATCTTGGGCCCTTATAGGCTCCTTGATCTCTCACTGTAGGAAGCAGAGAATGAAATCATGCATGCCAAATCAATCTCTCTAATTGCCTTGGTCACCATCACATGCCATTTGGACAGGAGTCTTGCTAAATAGCATCCAAAGGCCAAATAAGATATGACATTGAGAGTAATCCAGCTCTGTGACTTCACCCACACCAGTGTGATTTGAAGGACAGCAGTCTGTTCTGTAAACTCTAAAGGTATAGCAAGTGCCAGAGTATAAGAAAATATTCACAAACTTCTTGAATATCAGGGCTGGAAGTGACCTTGGAAGAGCACTAGTTCTCTCTCCTCGTTCTCTGGACAAGAAAAACATTCTTAATTTTTTTCATTAGTCTCCCTGTCTATGTACCTGTAACAAGAGATTTTCTCCTAAACATCAATTCTTGGCCAGCTACAGGATCTATATATAATATTTGCAGTGTACATAAAGAATGATGTATTTATCTATAGACAGCATATTCTATCATTTACACCTCTTTCCCCTCTTCTATTCTCTGATTCATCTACCCACACACATACACACTCACACACATACACATAAATATACAAACACAGTGAGTAACTTTAAAATTCTTTGTCCATGTTATTCATATATATTTCTCAATCAAGTCAATAAAACTTGGTTGAACTAAATTACAGAAGGTTGAAATGATTCCCATATTTTGAATTCACAGCAGTTTCAGTGACTCTTTTGAATTCTCCTGGGGCCTTTCCTTCTGTCTCTGTCCAGGATCTAATTTGGGGGTGCCTCTCATTGTGGAGATCATGTGGGGAGTCCGTGTGGGAATTTTCTGGCCCAGTTTGGGCACCAGCCTTGCCCAGTAGTATCTGCAGAGCAACACTGCCATCTGCTGGGAGGACCTTCAAAGTGACTGAGAAAAATCTGCCAAATACTGTGGGGTGTCTTTGTTCTTCAAAACGCAAGTCAAACTGCAATTAATCAACATTTATTAAAATTAATTCTAACACGTTCATTAACTTTTAAGGGAATTACAAGGCATAAGGCATTACTGAATGTCTACATGAAGTGTTCTCTCCAGGAGAAAGAACAGCATTAATAGGATGGGAGGGGCAGAATCTGGGGGCCTCAGATGCTAAGGAGCTAGATTGCTTATACACAAAATTCTTAATACTCCCTTCAGTCAGGTCTTTAGAAACCGCACATTGAAAACTTGCACATCACCAGTCAAATTTGTTCATGCCACCACAGTTCGAAAATATGTGTTGACCCAATCTTTCCTAGAAATGACATTCTGACCAAGGCTCATAATTTAGGAGCTCTATGTTGATGTTTAAGAATGCCTTGGAGAACAAGACCTCAGAGTATTGATGAGTTTTGTCTCTGTGCCATCTTATCTTTATCTATTGGAAACATCAATAAATATATGCTCAAATTTCCTTTGGGGTTAATCTTCATAGTATCCTCAATACATTTTTAAAGCAGTACCGAACTTCAGGTTTTACCTCCTACGTATGGAATTCTAATTTTGTAGACTCGCAAGAATTTTCTTTCTCTTTCTTCTGGGAGGTAAAATATTCAAAGATCTGAACATAAAAGAATAAACTGTTAGAGGTGGACAGAGTAGAAATAGGAAGAAAAGGAGGATTTTTGTTGCTTTGGGTTTTATGAGCTTGGAGGCCTCAGACGTTATACAACAGCTCCACACTAGGGCCCTTTGTAGAATAACAGGCTGGTCTTAACCCACTTAATTTCCCTTTTGGGCCTTTCTTTCCATATAAATCAATTGTATAGAAGGTTAACCTGGCATGAAATGTAATTGTATTTTAGTATTCACTTGTTTCTTCTATTTTCTAAGGCACAAGATTTTAAAAACATGCTGAGATATCAAAAAATTACTATCTTATTATTCAAAATGTGTTAACTAATCTTTTAGCTGGCTTGATTCAACTACTAACTATGCACTCTTGGGCAAAAAGCCAAGACCTCCCTGGGCTTCATTTTCCATCTGCAAAATGAATTGGTTGGTCTATAAATCTGTACCATCTAATACAGTAGTCAGGAGTCACAAGCAACTATTTTAACATAAAATTAGACTAATTGAAATTAAATAAAATTTAAAAATTTAGATCCCCTATAATACTAGCTACATTTCCATAGATACATGTGGCTAATAGCTACCAAACTGGGCAGCCATGAAGAGACAGCATGATAGCAGAAAGTTCTACAGAACAGCACTGGCATATGCTTCCTTCCAAATTAAGTCTACATACATGCTTATCACAGAAACACTCAAGAAGCAATTTGATCAAGGTAAGCCATACTAACAATAACCACTGGAAAATCAAGACTGAGAGAAGAGAAAGAGGAAGAAAAAGAAAGGGAAGTAAATTAGGTCCCAGTTCTAAGCTTTCTGCCACCTTCATTCCTGCTATCTGATAAGCCACTCATGTGTTAATTCGTCTTCAAATCAACTCATGTGCAAAATGAGGAGAAATCAAGTGCCTGTATCCATAGTCAGCTTGACAAACAAGGGAGGACACAAAGTGCAGCATAAACTTTCAGTGGTGACATCTCAGGAAAGAATTTGCTGACAATTCTGTGTTCTGTTCACATGTGGAGCACAGCCCACACAGCAAATGCCTGGTTGTCTTAAGGAGACTGAGGTGATTTTCTGCCATTACACAATGAAGGTGTTTCCTAACAAATCAGTTATGGACTGCATATTAAAACAGCTCTGGCCTGCCACAGTGGCAGATTGGCCACATTCCAGAGAGAAATAACAGCAAGACACAGAGGTCTTACTGATGGTGCATCCTTATCCTGTGATTGGAGCCTCAGCAAGGTGCCTGGGCTGCACACAGCTACACTGTAAAACCACTGTTGGTCCTGAAGTCACACACAATGCTTAGCTCCAGCCAGCACAGGCCCTTGCCAGGGATCTGGCCAGCACTCAAAGTTGCTGCAGTCAGCTTTCTCGAATGTTCCTTTTTATAAGAGCAGGAGGTGGAGTGAGGGAGGAAACTGGCATCATTAAAATCTGGGGTCCTTTCCTCAGCATTCCCTAAGGGAAACCTGATATAGACGTCTAGATCATTTCAGGTTCCCTGTTGAAAATGTCATCAGGTCCCCACAGCTCTGAGCATGGCATCAGCCTCTTAAAAGGCTGAGGTGAAGTCAATATTGCTTCAATTTCTCCACATGTTGTCAAGCTGTCATCTGTAAGGTTAGATAGAATGTGGAGGAGGTCAACAAAGTGTGGTCCCTTTCCCCGCCCTCCCCTCCACCCCAGGCAGGGAATCCCTCTTAACCTTTCTGGAATACTACCCCAGCAGGACTGCATTTGACAAGTCTGAAGAACAGGAGCAGCAGGGAGGTAAGAAGATGAAGTGGGTGAGGTAAGTAAAGCAGTCACAGGTGGAGAGGACCAATGACCTGTGTTAAGGACCCTGAGGCACAACCACAACAACACAGGGTAGAACAATCCAGCACGATTGGCAAGTGGCATTCAGAGGAAGGGAGAGAGAGGCTCTTCCAGAGCAAAAGCACCTGGCAAATTGTACCGTGGACACAGGGAGAACAGACCTGACTGAGCTGTGTGTGTAACAGCTGACTCAAGGAAGTCTTACATTGGCTGAGTTGTGCCCTTTGGTCCTCTCAGACACACAAACACAACAAAGAGTGGTCCTGACCATTAGCATTGTCTTGAACACAAATGTAGCCATTTATACATTTATACATTTTTTGTTTGGTTGGTTGGGTTTTTTTTTTCCTTCTGAACAGCACAGATGAAAAAACAAACTGCTGATTATGATGGCAAGTTCTTCTGAGGTTTAGAGCTCATCGTTTATGTTACTTAGATATTCCAAATTCTCCCCATGGGAAAAATGACAAGTGTGCCCAGTTCTCTGTAGCAGGGATGGGAAGAGGAGAGAATTGCAAAGAAGAAAACAAATACATAAATGAACCTGAGCAGACTAAGAATGTGCAGAGGGCTAGGGAAAGGCTGAACATGTTCTTTCAGGGCAAAGGTCACGCTCATGGGAAAGGTCCTGGTCAGTGAGCACCTGGCGTCTTCACAGCCTCAGGCTGATCTGCCTTTTCCTGGCCCCGTGAAGAGGGGGCAGGCCCATAGCACTTGGATGGATACAAACACAGCTGTTGAGCAGATTTTGGGGAAAAAATAAAGTCTATTCAGAGTGTTTTTCATATCCAGTCATCAGCGACTCAGGGTTTTAATTTTCAAACAGACCAAAAAAAAAAGTGAAGTATAGGAGAATACACACACAATCACACACAAAACCGTGCACCCTCTTAATGACAAGAATTATGCCCTGCCTCAGCGGCAATGTGAGCAGAGGGATTAAAGCAGTGCAAGTCATGGCCAAGGATAAAGAGATGAAGGCCTGATGACCTCATTTGTCCAGGCCACAGATGAGTTCCCCTGCCATGCCTGGGCCTTCACGTAGTGGGCAAGGCAGACATCACACAGCAGAAAGGTCATAAAAATAGCCTTGCCATGGCTCTGTTTTCTAATTCAGTGAGAGGGGATAATGCAAGTCTGTTTCAAAAGGCTTCATCACGTGCTAGTACCACCAGCTTTGAAAGAAATTTCTTCTGCATGCCACCAGATCATTAAACCCAGTGAGATTAAAACAGAAATGACAAACACTGATTTTTTTGTTTAAATGAGGCCAGGAATTGTCTGATTTTGCTGTTCTTTTTGGTTACCATGTCCATAGAGTTCTTTTCTTCAAGCTCTCTCCCCTTTTTCCCTTCAAAAATACTAAAATTACATTAGAAACAGCCTTCATACTATTCTCTTCAAGGAAAATGCAAGTCAATTATAAAACTGGTGCATCAGTCAGCTTAATTTTACTACAACAAAATATCTGAGGCAAACTACTTATAAAGTAAAAAGAGGCATATGTTGTCTAGTGGTTCTGGAGGTTCAAGTCCAAGATTGGGAGGCCACATTGGTTTGCACCAATGATATATCACAATATGAACATATAATAGAGCAAACTGCTCACATATTGAACCAGAGCAGAAGAGAGAAGACAAGTAGAGTTCCACATTTCCTTTTAAGGGCACATTCCCATTGGTCCCTTAAAAGGGACCTTAAGGACCTCCCACGAGGCCCCAGCTCTTAAAGAACATAGCATCTCCCAATACTGCCACGCTCAGGGCAAAGAACATGAGTCTTTGTGGGACATAAACATCCAAGCTACAGCAACTGGATAGGAAACAGTTTCCGCTAACTAACTTTATTTCTGTGTCTCTAGATTTACCCCTAGCTAGTTGAGTATCCACCCAAAATAAAATCCAATATTAGATAATGATATTCAGCTACATAGTACCTGCCCTTAGTATCATTCAAAGCTGGGTAAAGGGTGAGAAGAAGGATGGTTGGGGAAAAGAAGATCAAGAGCATGAGGGAATCAAACAGAATTTCAGCAGTCTCTCTGACCTAGATGGATTGCAAAGTATAGAAAGGGCATTTTTGACATCAGGAATGAGGTGATGTTGTATGTATGCATGACCGTGTAACAAAGAATCTCCCTAATATGCATAATTATAATGCACCAATTTAAAACATATTTTTAAAGAATGGAGTTGGGGGAAGTCTGAGTTTTGGATGATATACCAAGAGGCAAATACTTCATTATTTACTACACATAAATCATACTTTTGTCTTATTTTTGTTCTCCAGGCTGGCTTTCATCACCTTCACTGATCAGGAGAAAGTTTTCAAATAAAGATTCACCGGCCTCCACCCCAGACTACTGAATGAGATGCCTCAAAATCTCCATTACAGAACACTGTTCTGGATGGTAAAAAGAGAAAGGCATTTATCTTTCTCAGATAAATCTCTAGGCTTGTGACAATCTGGAATCACTACTATTCAAGTAAAGACCATTTGGCAAAATGCTGTTTCTCTTCAAAATATATTTAGGTGCTAATCTGACATTTCTCTGCGTGGCCCCGTTTTATACTCTTCTTTATCCAAGTGTAACACACACTCCTCAGCGCAGTCCTTTCAAGTCAATCTTCATCTCTCAGCTGTTTATCCCTTCATTTTCCTTAGGCAGATAATCAGAGTACCTGTCAATCCACGAGGCGGGAAATCATTCAGAAGACACATGGCAAATAGAGGTGTTGTCTGCTCTCCTGAGGGATGTGAAGAACAAAGGTTAAACAACACCACCCCGCCGTCCAAGTGTCCTGTGCTCGTTTGTCTCCAATAAAAGTGCAGAGGCTTTGAATGGCATTTGTGGGGACTTAAATTGTGGAGTAGCACTTCCCCTGACAGGGCAAATCCAGTCCCTTTTTATTTTTTTCTTTACCGCAGGGAATCTGCTTGTTCACATCTTAAAATCTCTCCTCTGCTCTGTACAGGTGAATACTTAAGATGAATGTGATCTTCTTCATTAGAATAAATACCAGCAAAGAGATTTACACATCTGTTTTATTCTACAAACAATATTATTTATGTGCATGTCCTTCTATTTCTCCAGCTCATTTCTTTATGAATAAATGTGGTAGGCAGGACTGAAGGGGGTGGTTATAAGTACAAAAAGCTGAAAAACACTTAATGGAACGCATTACTTTCTGATTGGAGATGTCCTCCACGGATTTAGAATCTGACTTTACATCTGCAGGGAGGATACAGGTGCATTAACTGTGCCTGTGCAAAGCACTGAACCTTGGCTTTTCTTCCTGCTGGATCTTCCTGAGGAGCTTAAGTAGGGCAGCAGCTTAGTAGGAATAGTGTCAGTCCCCCTCCATTGCAGGTTGCTGTTTTACACTTGCCATTTTTCCTCTGCTTTGGGGGGCCTTGTAAGACCAAGCACCCCCCCACACTATTGTTTCATCCCACAGTCTAGGGCCACGTTTTCCACAGTGACCCAGCCATTTATCAGGATGAATCTACAGAGGAGGTAGCTGTGCATTGTCCGCTGCTGACTAGAGAATCTGAGTGGGAAAATTCAGTTGGAAGCTTGCTGTGAGACCGGCAAGAACTCTCTCGAGCTCATTATTTGGATAAGAACCAGAGTGAAGTGAATAAAGACAGAAGAAAATGGAGCCCGTGTCTTTATGGTGCCTTCTCTGTACCTTGTTCTCCATAGGTGGCTTGCTTTAAAAGTCAATGCAGCAGGACCACTTCTCTCTTAGCTTTTAGAACTAGGTTACAAGGGGTTGCATTGTTGGATATTTTTCTTTCAATACAGGATGTTCAGAGAGCTTACACAAAGCAATATTCTCCATCCTTTCCTTGAATTTTAACAGCCCCAGTCTAATAAAAGTCATTTTGTACCAATGTAATGGTGATTCAATGAAAATAAAGCTAGATTACCCTCTTTCCTTTTAACAGGCTTGTTTATGTCTCAGTGAAGATTTGGCTAATCACACAATTTATTGAGCACATACCATGGGCCAAACACTGTACTAGCCTAAGTTTCTAACACATTAGGTGTTCCCAACAACTACTCTAAGACAAATGATCCCTCTTACAGCATGATAGAGAAACAGAGGCTCCTAGAGATTAAATTAATAGCTTGAGGTCTCAGAACTTAACTAGATATGGGGCTTGAACGCACATTGTCTGACTCCAGTGTACATAGTAAATCCACTACACTATACAACACCATGAAAATGGAATGAAGACCCCTTGAGGCAGTGTGTAACACCCACATACATTTCTTTTCCCTTTTCGCCTCACAGATGGGAAGACCCAAAATAAATGACTGGTTTCTTCAGTGGTTCTTCACTCACAAAATTCAAAGAAAAGATAAACCGATCAACATTTTCTCTACAAGATATGCATGTGTGTGACATACTCATATGAGGATGTCCACTTTTGCATCCATGAAATGTCCAACCAAGAAACATCCAGGCTACTGTTATTTTCCATTCACTTCTTTAAATTCCTGTGGAAGAGTAAAAACTTATTGCAAAGTGACAAAAGTGGGTAGATTATACACAATTCAACCCTAAGAGTCTGTCTAATCAATGTACTGGCCCATATTTTTCACATTTTATGGGACAGCAGGGAAAATTGTTGAGAAGAGCCAATTTGCAGCTGTGTTCTTAATTATGCCTTCTATGTGAAAGAAGGCAAAATTTTCAGCAAGAGACTGCAGCTGCATTCATAAGGCAGGAAGACCCATTGTTTACAGCACATAAATGAATGCCAGGAAGGTCCTACATCTCAAGGTGGACTGAGTGACCACCTCTCTGCATGGCCCAGTCAAGCTGATTGATTCCTTTGTGCCTCAGTCAAGCCTGCTGCCAAAGTGTATTTAAGCAGCAGGGGCTGACTGCAGAACAGATGCCATATGTGGGTAAAACTGTCCTGGATAATTACATTCTCCCAAGTCACTGTCACTTGCAAAATAGTGGAGTTCAAAAGTTTCTGCCAGCATTGAGTATCTGCAAGCTGTTGGTATTGCTGAGTCAGAATTGTCTCTTTCACACATGGGCAGTTTACTTTGAGCCATCTTGGAAAGAAAAGTGCACAATCCTTCTACTTATTAGTACCAGGTGTAGAGGGAAGAATAGCAGTTCACCAACTCAAGTGTGCAAAAAATGTGTGTAAAGGCATCATTACTATGTCATGGTGGTCGTTGTTGAGCTGTTCCTTGCTTCCCAAAGCATTACTCTTTAAAGCAGGGTATCCCCATGCTTCTGGGGTACAAAATTGATTTTGCTGGTATAGACATCCTGGTAAGGCTGTCCCATTTTTTAAGCTCTTATTAGGAAACAAGAAAATTATTCTACTGCTCCACCATCACTGAGGCACAAGGGGGAGCTGGTAGTTTCCCTGAGGAAGCAGGCACAGGTTTTTTCTCTTCAAGAGGTTCCCAGTGCTATTCCAATTTTTTTTTTCTACCCTACCCTGAGTTTGAGGAAGGATGGCAAATGTACAAAGCTCATCTTTCATGAACGTGGAGAATCTAAACTTTGAAATTTACTCTCCAATTCTCTGACTCTAATTCAGGAAAACTTCCTTTGGGCTTAAAAAGAAGGAAAATTTGCTCAGGATATTTTTTAACCTCCAAGCCCCTTCAGAGCCTGTGGCTTCTGTTTCTGTTATAACATTCCTAACAGAGGATATTTTCTGGTTCTGACAGAAAGGAACAAGGAGCAATTCAAACCACATGAGTCAATATTTCAAACACTCCCATTCCAACATCAAGTTTATTGGTTTTACCCTGAATGTACCTGGGAAATTTTGTCTATTTCCATCCTTTCCTGAACCTGCCAAGTGAACAGATTTATGATCCTGTCTTCTTAGCACCTAGAGGCCTTACATCCCACCAGTAAGCACTGGACAGGCACACAGATGTTAAAATATTGACAATGTTCAAACTGGCTGGTTAACAGTGGCAGTTCAAGACCACAAATATTGCCACTGCTGCCCTGTCAGCCACTGATCTTCTTAAGGCACCTTGAGGGGCTACAGGATTCATACCCGGGCACTATAACCAGTGTCTATTCTTATAGTGCCTTATCGGTTGTTGAACATTCAGAATTTCACTCCTGGCTATGCCCTGGAGACTTCAAGGGACCGGAGTCTGGGTGATAGCTCCTGAACTCACTTGGAAGAACATATCCATCCTTCATTCAGAGCTATCTCGGCCCATGGGTAATTACTGAGCTGCCAGATGGGAATCACTACTGAAAAAAACTAGAGAACCCTGCTTAGATCATAGGATGGGTCCTATCTTAAAAGGCACCTGTTTTAGTCAACTTTTTCACTGCTGTGACCAAAAGACCTGACAAGAACAATTGAAGGAGCAAAGGTTTATTTGGGAGCTCATGGTTCCAGAGGTTTCAGTCCATAGGTGGCCAACTTCATTCTTCAGGGCAGAACATCATGATGGAAGTGCGTGCTTCAGGAAAGCAGTTCAGGGCATGACAATCAGGAAGCAGAGAGA
Organism: Geosciurus inauris; assembly: GCA_004024805.1. Lineage (NCBI taxonomy): Eukaryota > Metazoa > Chordata > Mammalia > Rodentia > Sciuridae > Geosciurus > Geosciurus inauris. The sequence continues at coordinate 114,662 of PVHX01001977.1, read as the reverse complement.
GAGACTAAGCTCGGCTCATCTCATAAAATATATACCCTCATCTCATAAAATGTATACCCTAAATGAATGCCCCCAATGACCTACCTCCTCCAGCCACACCCTACCTGCCTACAGTCACCACTCAGTTTATCCCTGTTAAGGGATTAATGCATTGACAGGTTAAGTCTCTTATAACCCAAACATTTCACCTCTTAATTTTCTTGCATTTTTTCACACATAAGCTTTTGGGAGACACCTAATCTAAACCATAACAGCACTGGAGATGGTGACTGAACAATCCAATTTAGCTTGAGTTCTTCCTGGTCACTGATCTTGTGACTTTGACCAGAGACTTAATCCTTGAATTTCTTTATCTTGTTAAGAGGTAGTAATAAACCGGCACGGTGGCTCAAGCCTGTAATCCCAGCACTTAGGGAGGCTGAGACAGGAGAATCGCGAGTTCAAAGCCAGCCTCAGCAACAGCGAGGTACTAAGCAACTCAGTGAGACCCTGTCTCTACATAAAACACAAAATAGGGCTGGGGATGTGGCTCAGTGGTCGAGTATCCCTGAGTTCAATCTCCAGTACCAAAAAAAAAAAAAGGTAGTAATAACTCCTATAACCTAGGAATCAAATATAAATATCAAAAAGATGTAACAGACTCCCTTAAATTGGAATATTTAATCCAAAAAGAACTAGGTGGGGCAGAGCAGGAGTGCAGGAGTGTGAGAGCATGAGCACAGCCATCCTCAGAAAGTCAGAACCTGAGTGATAAAGTGGAAAATCATGTGTCCTGTCAGAGAGTGGAAGAATGCTCCCTCAGGTGATGCACTAGCCTCCTGAGAGGTTTAGACCCTGAGTAGAGTGAGAAGTACATTTATGCAGGCTCCTGATTATATATGGGGAGTTAATCAAATGTGTGTATGTGTGTGTATATGTATAAACATATATATACATACACACACATATATGAGAAAGAGAGAGAGAGAGATCAACAAGGGAAGTTTTTCACTTTTGGAGAAGAGAGCCACTAATATGGAAAGAGTAAAAACTGAAAACTGAAACAAATATTACAATGTCAGATTAAAAGTGAAAGTATTGGTGTAACTTGTGGTTTTCAATTATATTGATATTCAAGTAAATGTATACATAAATATGTGTTTATATATTCTCACACACATGAATATGTATTTCATAGTACTATACAATGAGAGAGGTGAGAGCAGAGCCACTCCAAAAGCAATGAGCACTCCCAGTGACAGATCTTGGTTTCTAAGTACTATTCTTCCCTGAAAGGAGACAAGATTCCTTAAAGAAGCAGGTGGAACAAGGAAAGTAGAAGAAAATTCTGAAAGCTTAAGCCAACATTTAAAAAGTATTTATATAATAACAGAGATATGTTAAAAGAACAGAGAACAGCTTGAAGGTGTCCCACTGGCCGAATCTGTGTTAAATTGAGCATCAAAATGCATAATAGTAGTAATAGATTATAGCCCATTAAATAACACAAAAGACTTTACTGATATAAATAAATGAAGAGAATGTAAAACTTTTTTCCAACAGAATAACAACTAATGTAGAAGAAATAACCAAATTAGAAATATCATCATATGGCAACTGTTATTAGTAATAACCAATTCAGCTATTAATTAAACATCTACAGATGCTAAACTAGTAGGTGACATTTAATAAGAAGTAGAGCATTTTCAATGCCTCAAAGTGCCACAAATTACCTATTAAGTATAAAGAAAAGGAGAGTGATTCCACAGTGGATAAACTTGACAAACACCACCTCAATGAAAAGATTAAAGTTAACATCACCAGCACAGGAGCAAATAGAATTTATGTCACACCTGACAGGATGCAATGAAAAGAACACAGAATCACTTCTGTGATATTCCTACCAAAAATACATACACCAATTTTTTTTTCTTACAAAGAAACATCAGACAAATCCAGATGAGGGATTCTGAAAAACAAACTGCATGTAATCTTGAAAAGCATCAAGGTCAGAGACAGACTGAGGATTCCAAATGAAAGGAGATGGAAAAAAAAATGACAACTAAATGCAATGTACAATTCTAAACTAGATCCTTCTGTTATAGAGGACATTATTAGGACAATTGGCAAAACCTTGAATGAGGTCAGAGGATTCGATGGGAGTAATATATCAATGTCAATTTTCTGACTTTGATGATTATATTGTGGTTACATAGAAAAATATCCTTTTCATAAGGAATACAAACTAGCTGCTAGGGTAGAGATGATTCATGTCAGCAACTTATTCTGTGGAAGGACTGAAGGGAAAAAGTTGCTTGATTGTTGTAATTTTTCCTCTAAGTTGCAAATTATTTTAAATATTTTTAAGTAAAAGACCAAAAAAGAAATATATAATGTACATAATTAAGAGAAATATCCTATGAATACAAAAAGGATTGGAAAGACAGGACTGCCCAGCAGTTGCTCCAGGATGGGGACATGATGGGCCAACTGTCTACTGCCACCAGGATGAAGCAGCCTCTTGAGCATATTGCCTTCTAAACACATATTTTTAAAAGGAAAAAAGAAATAAAGAGATCCGGAGAAGCAAAGACCAAAGAAAAAGGGGTGTTTATAGCACTTACAGACTGCACTTCTGTATTAAACAGTTCTAATGGGCTTATCTAGTATTGTTCATTAGAAACACAAGACACTGAAGATGTATATTTAAGTCTAGAATATTAAAATGTGCTCTAATAATGGCTCAAAGCATTATCCCTGTTAGTTCTCCACCAGAGACAGAATCGGTTTTAAATGATTTTTATCTCTCTCATTTCTTTAGCCAAATAAAAGCAGCAAAACTAGCCATTTTGCAGTTAATTATCTTTTCACTGACATACCAGCAATAGCAATTTGACTTCTTTTTTTTCTTTCTGACTTCTGCTTACTTGTAGAACCCCTATATCTGAAAGCTTCCTTAATTACACACACAGCTTATGCAAGGCAAAACCCAGCCCAATTCTCACTTCTATTACCACAAGTAGAACTTCAAATTACTTTCCATGGCTGAATAGAGAACGAGTCAGAAAATGCTGACCTTAAACTTTTTCCTTTCTAATGGTAAAGAAATTGAAACAAATCCAGTAGAGTTGTCAAGGAGAAAGGAAAATAAATTAATAAAGTATAGTGTAATAGTTAAGAGCACAAAGCCTAGCATCAGACTTCCTACCTAAATATCTTGGCTCTACCACTGCACAGCTGTGTGATCTTGGAGAAATCACTAACCTCTCTGTGCTTCAAGCATCTCATCTGTGAAATACGGATAATAATAGGATGTACTCTGTAGAGCTGTTGCAGGATTTCATGGATTATTTTATGCCAAGTGATTTAAACAGTAATTGGCTGATGATAAGTAATAAAAGAATGTCAATTATTATTTAAATTGTTATGAATAACTTTTGTATATGTTAAAACCATGAACTCCAAAACAGAGACCTAAGATTATTTCTCCAGGGCTGGGGCTGTAGCCCAGTGGTAGAGTGCTTGCCTAGCATGGGTGAAGCACTGGATTCAACCCTCAGCCAGCACCACATAAAAACAAATAAATAAAAGTTAAATTCTTTAAAAAAAATTATTTCTCTAAAGACATTTAGAGTCTTTGTTAATCCTTTGAACATGCTATAGCAGCTGATTCAAAATTTATTATTTTCTATAAGAATGGTAAAAATGAACTTGGGGAAGTGAAGGGAAACTGAGTCCCATGTTTTTTACATTGTGCAGCAGAAAAAATACTTTAACAATTAATTTGAAACACTCAAATAAGATCCTTCTTAATACCACTTATAAAGAAATGTTGCACTCTGTTTTCCACTGACTCTTCAGACAAATCCAGTAATTTAGGACAGTAGATCTTTTCTTCTATAGATGAGGACATCAAAGTTAAAACCAGCTAAGTGAATTTGCTGTAAATATATGAAACAGAGCTAGAATGTGATTCAATTTTCTCTGTAATTAGAAAATCACAATCTAAATATAAATCGAAGCTCTCCAAAGGGGAAACTCCATGTTGTGAAGTTTTGGGGTCAACACACAATCCAGCATGGTTGCGAGCCTGTTCCTACTCCACTGTTGGCTCAGGAGAGATTTTTCGCTCTCTAGACACACCGTCCATTCCTAGAGATGCAGTTGTATTTAGAGAGGCTCCAGTCAAAATTTGCATTCAAGAGTTACTCATCCTCTTCTATGCTTCATAGCCAAACATCCCAGCAGACACAGTAAAACCAAATTTTACTCAAAACAGGTAAATTTTACTGCTTTCAGAGATTTAACTGGTTGGGTCAAAGCAAAGAAACCCAAGTTTGTTTAGTCAAAAAAACAGTTACAGCAGATTCGGTTCCAAGATGGCGGCCTAGACAGACTCCTCCATGCTAGTCTCTCCAGGACCGGAGCTTGAAGTAGTGGAAATACCATCTTCCAGCCAGCTTCTTGACATCATCCGACAGCTCATCATCTCCCACAGGAATTTCACTCGCACGTGTATGCAGGGCTGTCAGGCAGCAGCAATTACCACAAGCAGCGTGACTTCAGCGGCGAGCAGCAGAACACAGCTGCAGCATGGGGCCCCAGCCCAGGGCTCGAGCCCAGGATTTGCCCCAGGTGAGCGAGGCCTGCTTCTACTTGGGGTACCTGGCTCCAGCGCCCACCCAACCACGCAGGACCACTAGCAGTTGCTCCTGTGGACAAACGTCTCCCATGCGGGAACCCCGGCTACTGTTCTTTGTGGATCTCCATCTACCAGGGCACAACTTCCTGCACCAGGGGATGCCATACAGCATCTGGGGACGAACTTTTATTTCAACACAGCACACAGTGAAACAGCGTCTCCACTGCATCCAAGACCACCAGCGGCCCTAGACCTTTACCCCGTTGCTGAAGCAGATGGCTTCTTTGTGAGACCCCCACCTACAACATTCTTCACCCAGCGGGGAAATTACACTAAGCAATGGACAACACCACCTACTGGAGGTGAAAGGAAGCAAACCTGTTTATTTACATTGTCTTTGTATTTTTTTATTTTTTATTCTTTATTCTTATTTTTTATTTTATCCTTTATCTTTTTCTCCTAATATTCCTTTTGTTTAATCTTTTTGTCATATTTCTCTGCTCTTTTCTTCTTTTCTTTCTTTTTTTTCCTTTCCTCTTTTCTCCCTCGCTCTTTTCCCACCCTCTAATCCCCAACAGTTGTGAAACCAAGTATTTGTTATACAGTAGGATACGGTAGACTGGGATTTCTGAACAGTATACTAGAGAGGTATTATATAGTCTTGTAACTCCCACCTGCATATGTTTTATTTTTCTTACTATCATGTCTCCTCGCTAGCTATACTCTCTTTTCTTCCTCTTTAGTGGTCTTCCTCAACTCTCCTTTGCTCTTTCTACTAATAGCCAACTTCTCTTGGATTCCTTTTTCATGCTTTCTAGGATCTAATAACCATATCCTCACTTCCTACTACCCTAACATTCTATCCTACACCCCACTCTCAAGTTTCTCTAGCCCATCAACAGAAACTATAGACCCTTGTGCAAACCTATTGTTTACATAATAGATGTTAAAGGAACTCATAATTGTTGTATATAGTGACTAAACTGTAAATGTATTTAGGAGCTATTAGGAGCTACTTGGTTTGAAACTATATATTGTTTGTATTGAGATAAATCAATATTGGTCTCCCCTTTAAAGGAGAGGTATTGAAACCCTGCAGGGAAACTATAACCATATAAGAGTAAAAATTGTAACACCTTGGATCAGCAGAGCTAGAAGGAAAGACACACGAACACCATGAGAAAACAAGGGAAGAAAGTGCCTCAAGCAAACCAAGATACTACATTATTAGAATCCATGGTCAGTACAGCAGAAGAAATGAAAGAACAGGAGTTCAGGATGTACATAATTAAAATGTTCTGTGACTTAAAGAATGATATCAGAGAGAAAGCCCAGTCAGCAAAAGATCATTTTGATAAAGAGATACATAGGCAAATACAGGAAGTAAAAGATCACTTCAATAAGGAGGTAGAGATTCTGAAAAGGAACCAAACAGAAATCTTTGAAATAAAAGAAAATATAAACCAAATTAAAAACTCAATAGAAAGCGTCACCAACACATTAGACCACTTGGAAGACAGAACCTCAGATACTGAAGACAAAATATTTAACCTTGAGAATAGAGTTGATCACACAGTGAAGATGGTAAGAAACCATGAACATAACATCCAAGAATTATAGGATAACATTAAAAGACCAAACTTAAGAATTATTGGGATAGAGGAAGGCATAGAATTCCAAGCCAAAGGAATTAGCAATATATTCAATGAAATAATATCAGAAAACTTTCCAAATATGAAGAATGAATTGGATAATCAAATACAAGAGGCTTACAGAACACCAAAAGTACAAAATCACAACAGATCTACATCAAGGAACATCATAATGAAAATGCCTAACATTCAGAATAAGGAGAGAATCTTAAAAGCCACAAGAGAAAGGAATCAGATTACATATAGGGGAAGCCAATTAGGATCACTGCAGACTTCCCAACCCAGACCCTGAGAGCAAAAAGATCATGAAACAGCATATACCAAGCACTAAAAGACAGTGGATGCCAACCAAGAATCTTATATCCAGCAAAATTAAGTTTTAGGTTTGATGATGAAATAAAAACATTTGAAGATAAACAAAAATTAAAAGAATTCACAGCAAGAAAGCCAGCACTACAGAACATTTCTTGGTAAAATATTCCATGAGGAGGAAATGAAAAACAATAATGAAAACCTGCAGAGGGAGGAGCTACACTAAAGACCAATCAAAGGAGAAACCTAGTCAAGTTGAAAATTAAGAATAAACAAAATGTCTGGAAATACAAACCATGTCTCCATAATAACATTGAATGTCAATGGCCCAAACTCAGCAATTAAAAGACACAGACTGGCAGATTGGATTTAAAAAAAAAAAGACCAAACAATATGCTGCCTCCAAGAGACTCATCTCATAGAAAGAGACACTCACAGATTGAAGGTGAAAGGATGGAAAAAAATTTATTACTCACATGGACTGTGTAAACAAGTCGGAGTTTCCATCCTCATTTCAGATAAAGTGGACTTCAAACCAAAGTTAGTGAGAAGGGATAAAGAAGGTCATTTTATACTGCTTAAGGGAATCATACATCAACAAGACAAAACAATCTTAAATATCTATGCCCCAAACAATGGGGCAGTCATGTTTGTCAAACAAACCCTTCTCAAATTCAAGAATCAAATAGACCCCAACACAATAGTATTGGGTGACTTTAACACAGCTCTCTCACCACTGTATAGATCTTCCAAACAAAAACTAAACAGAGACGTGGTGGTGCATGCCTGTAATCCCAGCACTTAGGGAGGCTAAGACAGGAGAATCGCGAGTTCAAAGCCAGCCTCAGCAACAGCGAGGTGCTAAGCAACTCAGCGAGACCCTGTCTCTACATAAAACACAAAATAGGGCTGGGGATGTGTCTCAGTGGTCAAGTGCCCCTGTGTTCAATCTCCAGTACAAAAAAAAAAAAAAAAAAACTAAACAAAGAATCTACAAGACTTAATAGAGCAATCAATGGTCTAGACGTAACAGATATATATAGAATATTCCATCCTTCAACAAGCAAATACACTTTTTTCTCAGCAGCACATAGATCCTTCTCCAAAATAGATCATATGCTATGACAAAAAGCAAGTCTTAGAAAATGCAAAAAAATAGAGATACTACCCTGCATTCTATCTGACCATAATAGAATGAAACTAGAAATTAATAACAGTCTAAAAAAAAGAAGCCACTACAACACCTGGAGACTCAATAATTTGCTATTGAACAATGCATGGGTAAAAGAAGACATCAGGGAAGAGATAAAAAAATTCTTGGAGGTAAATGAAAACTCTGATACAACATACCAAAATCTCTGGGACACTATTAAGGCAGTGCTAAGAGGATAGTTCATTGCACCAAGCTCATATATTCAAAGATGTAAAAGTCAACAAATCAATGACTTGACACTACAACTCAAAGCCCTAGAAAAGGAAGAACAAAGTAACACCAAAAGAAGTAGAATACAGGAAATAATTAGAATCAGGGCTGAAATCAATGAAATTGAAACACAAGAAACAATTCAAAAAATTGAGAAAACAAAAAGCTAGTTCTTCAAAAAAATAAACAAAATTGACAAACCCTTAGCCACCCTAACAAAAAGAAGGAAAGAGAAAACCCAAATTACCAAAATTTGTGATGAAAAAGGAAATATCACAACAGACCCTGCTGAAATACAGAGGATAAGCAGAAACTATTTTGAAAACTTATATTCCAGTAAAATAGAAAACCCTGAAGACACCGACAAATTCCTAGAGACATATGACCTACCCATACTGAACCAGGAGGACATTCATGACTTAAACAGATCAATTACAAGCAAGGAAATAGAAGATGCCATCAAGAGCTTTTCAACCAAGAAAAGCTCTGGACCCAATGGATTCTCAGCCAAGTTCTACAAGACCTACAAAGAAGAACTAACTCCAATACTCCTCAAATTATTCCACAAAAATAGAAAGGGAAGGAGCCCTTCCAAACTCATTCTATGAGGCTAGTATCACCTTGATTCCAAAACCAGACAGAGACACGTCAAAAAAGGAAAATTTCAGACCAATATCCCTGATGAATATAGATGCAAAAATTCTCAATAAAATTCTGGCAAATCGCATACAAAAGCTTATTAAAAAATTTGTGCACCATGATCAAGTGGGGTTTATTCCAGGGATGCACGGTTGGTTCAACATATGGCAATCAATAAACATAATCCATCACATCAATAGACTTAAAGATAAGAATCACATGATTCTATCAATTGATGCAGAGAAAGCATTTGACAAAATACAGCACCCTTGCATGTTCAAAACACTAGAAAAACTAGGAATAGTAGGAACATACCTCAACACTGTTAAAGCAATATATGCTAAGCCTAAGGCCAACATCATCCTAAATGGAGAAAAATTGGAAGCATTCCCAATAAACCTGGAACAAGGCAGGGATGCCCTCTCTCACCACTCTTACTCAATATAGTTCTTGAAAGTCTAGCCAGAGCAATTAGATAGATGAAAGAAATTAAAGGGATACTAATAGGAAAAGAAGAACTCAAACTATCATTATTTGCAGACAACGTGATTCTATACTTAGAGGATCCAAAAAATTCCACCAGAAAACTTCTAGAACTGATAAATGAATTCAGCAAAGTTGCAAGATATAAAATCAATATCCATAAATCAAATGCATTTCTATACATCAGCAATGAGTGCACTGAAAGAGAAATTAGGAAAACTACTCCATTCACAATAGCCTCCAAAAAAATAAAATACTTGGAAATCAATCTAACAAGAGTGGTGAAAGACCTCTGCAATGAAAATTACAAGACACTAAAGAAAGAAATTGAAGAAGATCTTAGAAGATGGAAAGACTTCTTGGATAGGCAGAATCAATATTAAAATGGCCATACTACCCAAAGCACTATACAGATTCAATGCAATCCCAATTAAAATTCCAAGTCCTTTCTTATAGAAATAGAAAAGGCAATCATGAAATTCATATGGAAAAATAAGAGACCAAGAATAGCCAAAGCTATCCTAAGCAAGAAGATTGAAGCAGGAGGCATCACAATACCAGACCTTAAACTTTACTACAAAGCTATACTAACATAAACAGCATGGTACTGGCACCAAAATAGACATGTAGACCAATGGTACAGAATAGAAGAAACAGAGAGTAATGCACATAAATACAGCTATCTCATACTAGACAAAGGTGCCAAAAACATACATTGGAGAAAAGATAGCCTTTTCAACAAATGGTGCTAGGAAAACTGGAAATCCATATGCAGCAAAATGAAACTAAACCCCTATCTCTCATCATGCACAAAACTCAACTCAAAGTAGATCCAAGACCTAGGAATTAAACCAGAGACCCTGCGTCTAATTGAGGAGAAAGTAGGTCCAAATCTTCATCATATTGGATTAGGCCTCAAATTCCTTAACAAGACTCCAAAAGCACAAGAAATAAAAGCAAGAATCAATAAATAGGATGGACTTATACTAAAAAGCTTCTTCTCAGCAAAAGAAACTATCAGTGAGGTAAACAGAGAGCCTATATTCTGGGAGCAAATTTTTGCCACACGCACATCAGATAGAGCACTGATCTCCAGGATATATAAAGAACTCAAAAAACTTAACACCAAAAAAACAAACAACCCAATCAATAAATGGGCTAAGGAGCTGAATAGAAACCTCTCAGAAGAAGATATACAATCAATAAACAAATATATGAAGAAATGTTCAACATCTCTAGCCATTAGAGAAATGCAAATCAAAACAACTCTCAGATTTCATCTCACCCCAGTCAGAATGGCAGCTATCCAAAATACCAGCAACAATAAGTGCTGGCGAGGATGTGGTAAAAAAGGTACACTTAAACATTGCTGGTGGGATTGCAAACTGGTGCAACCAATCTGGAAAGCAGTATGAAGATTTCTTTAAAAACTTGGAATGGAACCACCATTTGATCCAGCTATCCCACTCTTTGGCTTATACCCTAAAGATTTAAAAAACAGCATACTACAGTGACGCAGCCACTTTTTTTTTTTTTTTCAATGTTTATAGCAGCACAATTCACAATTGCAAAACTGTGGAAGCAACCCAGATGCCCTTCAATAGATGAATGGATAAAGAAACTGTGGTACATATACACAATGGAATGTTAATCAGCAATAAAAGAGAATAAAATAATGGCATTTGCAGGTAAATGGATGGAATTGGAGAATATTATGCTAAGTGAAATAAGCCAATCCCAAAAAACCAAATGCTGAATGTTCTCTCTGATTAGTGGATGCTGATACATAAGAGGGGTGGGAAGAGGGAACATAGGAGAAAGGGAGGAACTCTGGATGGGGCAAGGGAGAGGTGGAGAGAGTGAAAAGGGAATGGGTGTAGTAAAGATGGTTGAATGAGATGGTCATCACTACCCTGGATGCATGTATGAAGACACTAATGGTGTGACTCTACCTGGTTTGCAACCAGAGAAATGGAAAAATTGAGCTCTATATATGTACTATGACTTGAAATGCATTTAAATAAATTAATTTTTAAAAAAACAGTTATAGCAACAGATAGAATGGCTCAAATTATGTTGTTTCTAGCTGTTCTGACTAGTTTGACCAATAAAGCCAGTAAAAATAGACAATTACATCTGTACCTAAAGAAAAATGACAATAATCCAACTCCCTGAACACTTAACATTGATGTCAAGTATTCATAAGAATAATCATTTTAGATTCAGTAGCAGATGTACTTTCCCATGGCTGTAACATACAAGTAGGGCTTAGAAAGAAACTGAAAACAATGACAGAAGCTGTCACTCCGCATCAGGCTAAGCTGTCTCTTCACATGAACACAAAACTCCCGCACAATGCTGCCATCACTTTTTTAACTGGAAATGATCCTTAAGGTAAATGAGTCTCTTCCATGTCAAGATAAAAACAGGAGAGGAAACCAATAAATTATAAAAAATAGGCATTTATAATATATAAAAATTAAAATACAGAGCTGGGGTTGTGGCTCAGTGGCTTGTGTGAGGCCCTGGGTTTGAATCTCGGTACTGCATATAAATAAAGATCCCTCAACAACTTAAAAATCTTTTAAAAAATTAAAATAATTTTCTTCTAGGGTAAAACATCAAAACAATACTTATAAAAGGAGAAATAAAGAAAAATATTCACAACCTACATAATAGATTAAGAGTTATCTATAAGACTCAAAGAGATCCTGCCATTCATAGCAAAAGGATAACTTAGAAAAAAATGAAACAGGCAAATGTTATGAACAGTCAAATAGAAGAAATTCCAATGACCCATAAAATTGTGAAAAGATGCTCAGTTTCACTAGTCATCAAAGATATGCAAATTAGAGATAAACTGGGGTACTATTCTTTATCTGTCAGAGAGGAAAAAAATAGTAATATCTAATGGCTCTGTATGAAATTTTAGTGGAAATGTGAATTGCTTATCAATCTGGAAAAGTGATTTGGAAATACTAATTAAGAATTTAATTATACAACTCCTCAGCTTCAGAAATCTCACCTCTATAAAATTAAAAGCACCAGTTACTAAACAAATAGGTAGCAGGGTTTAAGTTTTCTATTGCCATAAAAAATTACCAAAAACATAGTGAGTGGTTTAGAATAGTAAAAATATATTAGAACACCACCAACACAATTCTGGAGATCACAAGTTCTCGAATCAAGGTATCACCAGGTTTGTGTTCCTTCTGATCTTCTTGTCCAGCCTCTGGAGGCTGTTTATTTGCCTCTTGTGGAGGACACCCACATTCCTTGGTTCATGACCTACTCTCCACATCAGCTATTTCTGCCATCACCGCTGTCTTCTGACTCTGAACCTCCTATCCCTTCTTAAGAGGACACTTGTTACATTGGACCCACCTAGATAATCTCACTATTTTAAGATTCTTACATTAATTACATCTGCAAAATTTCTTTTCCTGTGTAAGGTAAAATAAGATTTAAATATTCCAGAGATTAGGATATGGACATTTGTGGGAGGCCATTATTCTGGCTACTCTATCTAATACACACATGCACATTCACTATTCAAAAACAATATTGAGATCATCAACTCTCCATGACAAGGAAATTAGAATCTTACTATACACCATAACTTAAATTCTGAAGAGATTGAAGACTAGAATACAGAAAATAGAACTCAAATTTTATTGAAAAGGAGAGGGACTATCTTAATAGAAAATATTTAGAGAAGGGATTCTTTTTCTTAAATATTTTTTAGTTGTAAGTGGACACAGTACCTTTATTTTTTTATATTTAGGGGGTGCTGAGGATTGAACCCAGTGCCTCACACATGATAGGCAAGCGCTCTACCACTGAACCATAACCCCAGCCCCAAGAGAAGGGATTCTTAATAAGCAAAAAACGACCCCACATTTGTACTTCTAAGAATGTATCCTACAGAAAGAAACTCTGACACATGTGTACAAGGAAACATGTATTATTATGTTTTTTTAAATTTGTAGTAATCAAAAATTTTAAATATCATAAATATCCATTAATAGGGTGGTGAATCAACCAAGTGTGATATATTACAAATATTCTGTAGTAGTTAGGGAGAAAAAATTATTTCTGAATAGCTCTCCAAAACAACATTGAATGACAAAATAATTTTCTACTTATAGTGGAAACCCAGAAATGGCACCTTGATTCCCTCAAAACTGCTAAAGACTACAGGGACATGGAAGTCCCCAGATGACCTGTCTCTTACTTCTCTAGCTATATTTATCCTGAAGTACACTCCAGCCCCCTTGGCCTCCTGGTGGCCCCCTGCACACACCAGGCACACTCCTACTTCTAGGCTTTTCCTCAGCTTATTCCCTCTGCCCTGAAGACCTTTCCCTGCCTATTTTTTTATCTTCTTCAAATCTTTAGTCCAATTTCTTCTATTCAATGAGGCTTGCCTTTATTACTCAATTAAAATTATAAATCAATTCATCCTGACCCCTGATATTCCCAAATGCCTTTCCCCGGTCCACTGATTTTTTTCCCCTCTATATCCCTTATTAATTTCTAACATATCCAATAGTTCAGTTGTTCATTATGTTTATTATTTTACTGGCTCTCTCCCCTGGCTCTGACATAAGCCCTATGAGGGTTAGGATTTTGGTTTCATTTGTGAATGTTTCCTAAGACCTAGAATAGTGCCTGACACATAATAGGTCACTAAGTACACAGGATACATAGTAGAGAAAAACTGAATACCAACAGCAATAGGAAAAATCCTTACTATAGAGTACCATGAAGCTATTGAAAAAGCTTGAGTAAGATCTATATCTGCTGATTTCAAAGAGATTTGTGATGGAGAAAAGAGAATGATACACACCAGGCTGGATTTACTGGCTAAAAGTGATTGAAAAACAGAAAAGAAAAGAAATGTTTTTAAATGTATCAACAAAACAGAAAAGAACCTATGGTATAATAATAAGGAAACACATCAGCTATAGAAATCTATTTACTTCAATATCTAAAAGTTTTAAGTGAATGTGGCCCGTGATTAGAAAAATAACTCAGATACAAAAAAAATATTGATTAGGTTTCTGTGGGCAATTTTTGTCTCATATTTCTTGTTGTTTTAATAAGTTTTGTAATAAAGTAACATTTTTAAAAGAAAGCAAATAGAGAAATCTTGACTTTTTATATTTTCACAAAGGACTTCTAAAAAGAAGCATTTTTATTGATTTTTGAAATGGAAAAGATTCCCTGGTTAATGGAGGTTTTTCACATACAAACACATTCAGTCCAAGAACATGTTTCATTCCATCTTTCCTGAGCATTATTAAATGAATACTTCCCAAAATAAACTTCTACTGTGCAGTACAAATCTGCCACTTAAGCCTATTTAGCATGGTAACTGCAAAACAGTTCACCCAGTTTCCCTGTCAATAATATTAGTGTGCTATTTTACACAAGCAATTTTGTTAAAATTGCTTTCTGTAACTTTTTCTTATGATCCTTTTTAAAAACAATAGATACTGGTGGACCGAGTGTTCTTAGCCTCATAAAAAAGAAAGAAAGAGAGAAAGAAACAGCAAAAACGATTAAGTGGCTACCCAACGTTACTCAGCTACTCAAGGAAGAACAGTACTAATTACTCTCACTTCTACTTCAGTGTTTTTCCACTTTTATCTGTAAAACTCTGGCAGTCACATTCTTATAACAGCTTTAAAAAAAAACCTGATGAAATACTTTATCAAGACTCTCCTGTCTTCAGCTGAGGTGACCATACATCAATTGCTTTTCCTTTGGGATAGAAGAAAAATTGAATTTTATAACCACCAGGTCATAGTCACCTCCCAAGAGTCACCAGTGGGAATGAAGATGAGTGTTATGGACTGAATATTTGTGTTCATCCAAAATTCTAATTCTAATTCTGTTGAAATTCTAATCTCCAAGGTAAATCTATTAGGAGGTAGGCCTCTGAGGAATAATTAGGTCATGAGGTAGGTCCCCCATGAATGAGATTAATGCCTTTTTAAAAGGAACCCCAGAGAGCTCTCTGGCCCCGTCCACAAGCAAAATTACGTCAAGAAGCCAGCCATCTATGAACCAGGAAGTAGGGACCCACTACTAGCCTACTAGCTAGCGCCTTGATCTTGGCCTTCTGTGAGAAGTAAATATTTGTTGTTTAAGCCACCTAGTCTATGGAATTTTTCTTACATCAGCCTGAACTGATTAAGACAACCAGGTTATTTGTAGCAACATCTGAATTGCTGTTGATAATTCATAACCACCAGGAAAAGTTGCCAGCGAGCATAAACAAAGTAAGTTGATTATGTAATACATGTTGTAAATAAATGTGCAAAATTGCTTTTATGACATTAAATTGTTACCAATGTATGTTAAAGATGTCCAACTTTTCTTTCATTATTTTTTCAGCTGAAAGTAATAAAGCATAAAAGCAAACTCTTCCTTTTGTTTTTTCAGAGGAAATTTACTGAGAGAACAGGTCAGTAAGAAAGGCCAGGAATAAAAGGTTAAGAAAGCATAAAAGGAGTCAGCAAGTATGATATACCAATAGTGTGTGTTGTCTTTAGTAAAAATTGGATCCACCTAACCTCATTCTTTTAGTTACTTTTCCTAAATTTTAAACAGTTTGGCTTGTGCTTATTCTCTGAACTTTCATTTTCTACTGATGAAGAGCAGCCTGCATTTGTAAAGTGGATAACTTGCTATAGTCACTGTCTGGGGACATATACACAGTGAAGAAACCTCCTCTCCTAGTGACAAAACCTTCATTGTCAATTGGCTTCATTGCTACTCCAAGCCTGTATCCACAAACCAAGGAAGACAGAGGAAGTAGAGAAACTAGGCAAAGATGAGAAAAGAAATGTGGACTACAGAATTTTATGCTATACTCAGCCAAGGGTATTTAGAATTTTTTATAACCTTCTACTAAGACTAAATAGAACTGTCTCACATTTCCTGATGTACATAGCTGGCTTCTTATACATTTGATAGCTATATCACATTTCCATGAGTTACCCACAGCACCCTTCTCTCACCAAAAATCAGGAAACTTTACTTTCTAGAAAGTTATCTTAGGGAAGTTTGTTCTAAACCTATGGAATAAAAGACATGTGAAAGCAAAAGGACTAAGAGTTCCCACAAATCAAGAAGGATGAAGTGTCAGATTTTAGCCCCAAGAAAACATCATAAAAAGAATTTCTGCCAAATCTAGACTATTTTTCAAAATGGCTGTAAAATTGCACACTCCTTCCTATTTACTAACACCCTCTGCACCACCCTCTGGCCATTCGCTGCCTGTGGGTGGTGATGGTGATTGTGGGGCTTGTTTTAGTGGAGTTGATTTGTTCATTTTAAAGCAAGTACTGGACTCTTAAAACACCTTTATGTTGCTGCTTACATTTTTATGGAGAAGATATTTAGGTGAATAAATTATAAATATAACATGAACAATGTAGAGTAGCCAGAAAAATAAAATTTGTAGATTCTTGGGATATATTCTAATAACAATAAATGCAATATCATATAATTTGATGATAAAGTAAAAAATTCTCCAAAAAGTCATTAGCTGAATAAAATAGCATATCCTAAAATGATAGACCCTATTAGTAACTAAATTGTTCTGACAATTACTATGAGCAAAACCAAAATCAAAACTTAATAAGATCAAGAAAATGAAGTTACCTCTTTGGAAAATGGCACACATGGAACTGAATGTGCTGAGGCTGGGTGCAGGTTGGGAGATGGAGACTTAGAAGACTCCATCCTAGCCAACGGTCACCTGTTTTAATCAGCTTTCTAGTACTGTAACAAAATTGCTGAGATAATAAACTTTAAAAGAGGAAAGAATTACTTTGGATCACAGTTTGGGAAGCTCCAAGTCATAGTTGACCCCATTTCTTTGAGACCTACAATGAAGTAGTACATAATGACTGGAGGGTCTGGTGGAGGAAACCACTCACCTATGGCAGCTGGGCTGCAAAGAGAAAGCAAATCTGGCATCTCACAATTCTCTTTAAGGGTACAACAACTAAAATTCTCCCCCTAGTTTCCACCTCTTAAAGGTTCTACCACCTCCCAATAGTGCCAAGCTGAGGGCAAACCTAGAAGTCATGGGCTTTAGAGGGACATTCCAGATCCAAACTATAGCACCACTTTAGACTGGTTCCTTTCCTACCCACAGGCAAGATGCTTTTCTTTTCTGAACATCGGTTTCTTCATTTATATGATATGAGAGTAAGTGATACAACTCCTGGTACTGTTGTGAGGTAAAAATAAAATCAAGTTTGATAAAAAGTAGCTGGGATTATAGGCATGCACCACCACACCTGGCTGTTGTTCCCTTAAAATCATTTTGATCTAGCCAAAGTAGCCCAGTTCTGAACTGCAGAGCCAAGACTAAAATCCAATCTTCTGAATTCTGTTCATTTAATCTTTTCAAGAAGTGCAATTTAGCAAGCATATTTGCTAATAAATCTTGATGCCTCTATTAAATAACCAAATTCAAGCAAAATGTTCTTGAGAAAAACAATAACAAGAGTAGATGAGATTGTGGCAAAATTGGAATGTTTCTGCACTACTGGCACAAATGTAAAATGGTGCAGCCACTGTAGAAAACAGTATGGTATTTCTTAAAAATGAAACAGAACTAAATTATGGTCTGACAATTCCATTCTGTGTCTACTGACAGAATGAAATGCAGGACTCAAACAGATATTCACACACTCTTGTTCATAGCAATATTATTCACAAAAGTCACAAGATGGAAGCAATCCAAGTGTCCATCAACAGATGAATGAATGAGTAAAATGTAGTATCCCCATACCTATATAAGAGAATATTACTCAGCTTTAAAAAAGAAGGAAATTCTGACACTGACTATACATGTACAAACCTTGAAAATATTATCTTCAGTGAAATAAGCCAATCATAAAGGGCAAATACTATATGACTCTACTTCTATGAGGTGGAGTAGTGAAATCTGCAGAGACAGAAATTAGAATGGGGGTTGTCAGATTCTGAGGAAAGAAAGAAGAGGGGGTTGTTATTTAGTAAATATAGAGTTTCCATTTTGCCAGATAAGAATCTAGAGATGAACAATGGTGATGGTTATACAAAAATGTGATTGCATTTAATGACACAGTAATGTACACTTAAAATGTTTAAACTGATAAATTTAGTTATGTATCTCTTACCACAAATTTTTAATATTTTTTTAAAAGATCCATTAGTTTAAAAATACCTGTGCTGATTAATTTTATCTGTTGATTTGTCTGTACTGAACAGTTGTTTTGTCATACACCAGACTATGTATTACTCTAAAAGTATTTTTGGAAATTTATTTTTAGATACCATTTAAAATCAGTTAACTTTAAATAAAGCAGAGTACCTTTCATAATGTGAATGGGCCTTATTGAATTAGTTGAAGATCCTAAGACCAGTGACTAAAGTCTCCTGAAGAAACAGAAGGAATTCTGTCTCCATATTGCATATAGAAATTCTGCAGAAGTTTCCAGGCTCCAGACTCAAGACTGCAACATCAACTCTTACCTGAATCATCAACCTGACACTTGCCAACTTCCATATTTGTGTAAGCCAAAGTCTCAAAATAAGTCTCTCCTCCCTCACTCTCTCTCTCTCTCTCTGTCCTATACATATATGTAAGATGTCCTATTCCTATTATATTGGTTCTGCTTCTCAGAAATTTTTTTGGTTAATATAGCACTTAAGATAAGAATCTTAAAGAAAATTGAAGTTAAAAAAAAACTGAATGTATTCAATACTAATTATCCAGAAGAGAAATGAAAATTAAAACTACAATATGATACTATTACACACCTATCAGTACCTTAAATGAAAAATAGTGATAAGACCAAATGTTGACAAGAATGCAGAGACACTAAATCACTCATAGTTGCTGATAGGAATGTAAATAGTACAACCATTCTAGACAATTTGGTGGTTCCTTTAAAAACTAAAAATGTATTTATTACATGATCCAGCAAGTGTGTTCTTGAGCATTTATCCCAGACTTATTTTCATGGAGTTGCTTATACACAAAAGTTTGTAACAGCTTCATTCAAATAAGCCCCAAACTGGAAGCTACCCAAATGTCCTTCAAAAGGTAAAGGCACATCTGCTGGGTGTGGTGGCACATGCCTATAATCCCAGTGGCTGGGGAGGCTAAGGCAGGAGGCCTGAAAGTTCAAGGCCTGCCTCAGCAAAAGCGAGGCGCTAAGCAACTCAGTGAGACCCTGTCTCTAAATAAAATACAAAATGGAGCTGGGATGTGGCTCAGTGGCCAAGTGTCCCTGAGTTCAATCCCCAGTAACCCACACCAAAAAGAAGGTCAAGGCACATCTATACCATGGAGTGTCACTCAGTGACATTAATGCATACAGTAACTTGAATGAACTTCAAAAAGACTTATTCTACATGCAAAGAGTAAATAGCAAAAGGATTTATATTCTAAGAGTGCATATCTGTAACAACCAAATAATAACATACTTATAGGAATGGAGAATGGCTTAGTGGTTGCCATGGTATGGAAATAAAGAAAGACATGCATATGATCACATAAGCTATATACAATGGAGTCTCACAGTGATATTTAGTTGAGAATTGTGATTGTGGTAGTGATTACACAAAGTTACACATGTGATAAAATTGCCCAGAGCTACACACACAGAGATGATGCATAACTTGTGAAGTCCACATAAACTCATTGTATTGTGCCAATTTCATATTCTCAATGTTGATATTGTCCTGTGATTATGTGGACTATCAGCATTGAAGGTTTGAGAAAGGTCACTGGAACTTCTCTGTACATTTCTTTGCAACTTTTTTTTTTTTAATATTTTTTTAGTTGTAGATTGACACAATGTCTTTATTTTATTGCTTTGTACATGGTGCTGAGGATCGAACCCAGGGCCTCACGCATGCGAGGCAAGCGCTCTACCACTGAGCTACAATCCCAGACCTCTTTGCATCTTTTTAAGATCTACATTTATTTCATATTAAAAGTTTTAGGGGCTGGGATTGTAGCTCAGTGGTAGAGCGCTTGCCTCGCATGCATGAGGCACTGGGTTCGATCCTCAGCACCACATAAAAATAAATAAAATAAAGATATTGTGTCCATCTACAACTAAAAAAAAAATTAAAAAAAATAAGTTTTAAAACACTAATGCAATATCTTTCTTAAAAGATATTAATATAAACTTTCTCCCAATAGAAAAGTAGACCCTATTCTGAATAAATTCTTTGTTCTATAGTTTGTTCTATAAACATGCATTTTCCCTACCCACTTAAAGACCATTTTTTTGTCCATTGAATTTTCCAACAATTTATTTCCCAAACAATAAATGCTTGTGTAATGAAATAAAAATTGTCAGGAGGTAAATTTACATCTATAAAGACTGTTTAAAGGTTTGTAAAATGTAGCTACACAAAAATTACAAAGCCTAATGGACAAAACAGTCAGTCTTCTCATATAAATAATGTGATTCTAATATTTTAACAGTTTACAGCCCCTTTTAAGAAAAATAAGCATAAGATTAGAAATGCTACATACCATTCCACCACCAGACATTTTTATCAACTGGGTTGGTGCCCTTTTTATACTAAATTGATGAGCAATCATGGTAGACAATTTTATTAAGCTAGTTTGCATATTTATGAAGATCTTGTAGCTTAATAAACTGTTATAGGGCAATCAAAGTTTATGGAGATCACTAGAAATGTCAGAATAGTACTCCAAAGACACAATAAAACTTTGTAATTCTCATTTAAATCCCAACTTATCTAGAATAAAAACCAGCCCCTTTTTTATTAGCCCTGCCTCACTCATAACAAAATCCAATTTTCTTATGCAGTATCCTATTTATTTAATATTTAGTCATCTATATTGAAGTCTTGCCATGAGTTTGAGCAGATGCCATAAATTTAAAAAGATTTAGATTTAATTTCATGAAAGTTGACTTCTGTTCTCTTCAACTATACATATAAAAGTTGATGGTTAGAGAAAAGGAGAATGGTAGCTAAAATTATAAACAACATATCATACCAATAAAACTGCAACAACACTGCCCCTAAATCTACAATATACACTGTTTTGGGACTAAATAATTAATTACATCCTCTTGTTTTAAGCAGTTTATTTACCAGTTTAGACTTTATCTCTACACTGATGACTATTACTGATTGAATCAGAATTAAAGTTAAACTTTTATGTATTATGTCAACAAAAAGCAACGCATATATTTTAATGATAATAGCCTTTAAAATCAGGATTCTGAAAGTTACTTGTTGGGCTCCAGTTGTAGCCTGGTCCTTATTCCTCCAGTGATGGCACGCCCTAATTTTCCTCCATTCCTGAGTCTGTTAGTCTCCTTGGGCCCATTTTCACAGCTGAGAAAATATGGAAAAAAATGGAAAAGACAAATATCTACAGGCCATCACAGCATATAAAGTTAATTAAAATGATTTCTGAAAAAAAAAACTGTCTCTAAAATTGTATTTATTGTCCTTTAAATAACTCACATAAAAGTTGCCCATGAGAAAATCTTTTTGGAATTAAAATCTCTGCCTAGCCAACAAGTTCAGGTGGAAAATTTGTTGTTGTTGTTTTTGTAATTCAGCTACTCAGTGTTTTATTTATTTATTTATTTATTTAGTCAAAGATATTTTCTATATAGAACCAGCCAGAATTGCTTATATTTATAAACTAAACTCACAACCAATACCTTTTTTACATATTTATATCTACCAATCAATGGATGAGGTTTGAGATAGCTAAAGGCAAAGAGAAAAAATTCAGGATGTATACAAAATCAGAGGTAAAATAGGTACTAGGTTTTGTGTCTCTTACTTTAGAGCTAAATTAAGTGAGTTTTTTAAAAACTCAGTTTACAGTTAATATTAGAGTAAAAGCTTTTTCTTTCATATCAGGTTTTCTTCACCAAACCACGCAATCGAGCCAAACTGACCAAGAAAAGACAGGTAATTCACTGTACTTTCCTGCTAATCACAAGTTTTTAACTTCAGTAAATACATGTCTTCTTTATTCAATCATTTTAAATCAAATAAGCAAATTTGATACTTTTATATATTTAAAGGCACAGTAAGAATAATACTTCCTACTTAAATTATATTTAAACAAGTTTGGCCCTTTTGAACTTTATTCAACTTTTTGCAAATAATTATTTCAATTCCTTTAGAAGCTACACAGGTCCAGTGTCACAGTTTATACTTTATAGATGCAGAAACTGAGGCCCATAGAATTAAGTGATTTCACAAAATAGCACAACCAATTAACAAAAGACATGTAATACAAGCTTAGTATTCAGTTTCCTTCTACCTTCACTGTGCTTACTTAGAAATATTCAGTTTACAAATACTTTGTTAAAGTGTATACTAAATTGAAAGCAATGTCTTTAAAACACGGAAGTCCATCACTTATTTCTCTTTTAAATTTCAGTTAGATAACTCCCATTGTGTGTTATTACTGTAACTGTAATATACTCTTAAATTTATCTTTAATTAATTCAAAGTAGAAAATCTTTGAACAGACACCTTTTTAATGACTTTGATTCCAAAGCCAATTATGCTTTATTTTTAGTCTTCTACAGAGACCAATTCTTAATAATCTTCTTTTCGTGCAACTTAACTATTTACAGGACATTTTAGTAACTAGGTTTGTACACTGGTTAAAGGAAGTTTAGATATTTAGCCTTTAAGGATACAACATCTACAGAAAGGCACCACTCACAGAAGCTGTATAGTTGTGTGCTTATTAGGAAATGTTTCTGAAATATGGCAAGCAAGTGACTTGCTCCAAAAAAAATCCTTATGATTTGATTACTTTCTAACCAATGGAAACACAATGTCCTATAGAAAAGATGTCTTTTTCTATTTCATACAAATGTGTCTTATGGTTTTAGCAGCAGTCCTACATAAATTACATATCTATAAAATAACTATACAAACAAGAAAAATCTATTTAAAATGTTTAAATATCTCTAAAATGAAAAATTTCAATAATAAAAGGAAAATTGGCAATAAATGTGATTTTTTAAAAAAAGTTAATATACTTAATTATTAAAGAGCTCTTTTAAATGTATAAGAAAATAATTTTTAAAATAAAATGAAGAATATAAATGGAAGCAATCCAAAAAAGTTATTAAAGAACACATAGAAAATTGTCAATTTCCCTAGTACTCAAAGAATGTTGGCATTGGGAACTGAAAAAAATGTTTTGAAAAGGAGCATCTAAATATCTAGATGAGACATAAAAATGTTTATGGCATTTAAACATGATTACCCTGCTCTTGAGTCTATATCCTAAATGTGACATACACTGAGGTCACTAACTGACTCATCCCCCATCCCAGCCATTTTCTCCAGAGCCATCTCTGGCCAGGTATGGCCACCTGCCATGATCCTGGTCAAGAAGAGAAAGTCTACTAAATGTACCTTTCATTCTTCCTTTTATTCTTCCATTTATTCCTTTCTTTATTCTTCCATTTATTCCTAAAGTAAATGGAAAAAAAGTGGTAGTCATAGTTACAGCAGCTATTTTGGAGACATCAGTACAAAACCCAAAAACATCATGAAAATATTTGTCTTGAAATCATTGAACCACTAAATGAATGCCAACAACTACCACATAACCTCCAAGCATATACTATGTATGAAAAAACATACTGGTTTGCTTAACCCACTTAATGATACACAAAGGAATGAGTTAAACTGAAGGAAAAAAGTGATGTGCTTATGGCTATTAATAACAGGATTTTTTTAAGAAGTGAAAAAAAGTAAACTATTGCCCAATAATAGAGATTTAGGAACTACTGGAGTTGTGTGCTTATTAGGAAATGTTTCTGAAAGATGGCAAGCAAGTGACTTGCTCACAAAGATTTAAATGACCCATATGAAGATCTTGTGTGTGATAGATTATTGTATTCATGACCCCCAATTTTTTACCCTGTATTCACTCCTTTTGCCATGAGAATTTGCAATTACTCCCGTTAGAGACAAGTCTATTTTCCTAATTCTTGATTCTGAATTCAGCCTTGGACATGTCTTGGAAAATGGGATAATAGCAAGCATGACATAAGTAGACTTAAAAAATACTTCCATGATTTTACACTAGCATCTCAGCTGTCTCCATTGGAATAATACCAGGCTAGCCTGCTGGAGCTAAGGCATGTGGAGTGGAGCTGCATCTTCCCAGTTGTCTGAGCTGAGGCCATTCTAAACCATCTGACAACTAGACAACTTCCACATATATGAGGTAGCTGTGCCAAGATCCACAGAGCTGCCTAGATGACCCACAGGTTACACAAGAGGAAACCCAGATGAAATTAACTGAGTCTACCCCAGAGTAGTTAATACCATAGGCTTGTGAAGTAAACAGGTATTTACCACTGCCTATCACAGAGGTTTTGTAGTTTCCAGTTACACAGTATATATGTGGAAATAGATATCTGAAAGTTAAAATGTTGCTAAATAAATACTCATCTACTTAATATTCATCGAGTGGCCCCAAAGTATCAGGCATTACATTCAGTGAAAAGAAGCAGAATTCAGAATTCTATTATTCTTTAAATATAAAGTTCTAAGTAATATGCAAGTTGGTGAAAGGCTTGGAAGGATGCAAAGGCCATAGGGTGTTTTTATTTGTTTGGTTTTGCCTTCCTTTACAATGATCTGTCAAGCACCATGATTGTAGGTTGGTAGCATGCACAAGATGGAGGGGTAAATATGAGTTGAAGGAGTGGAGAGAATGAACGGCAAGAATGGTGAGGAAACAGGTAAGGAGGCATAGGGTGGCTAATCATTCTGTTTTGGCATAAAGAATATAAGAACATGTTTGTAGCCTTCAGCAAAAACATTAGGGAAGATAGAAGAAAAGTATGAGAGATGGAAAAATCGAGGTGCTCCATCATCAAGAACAGAAGGAGAAAACAGGAGGCCAAGCACAAATAGGGGCTTGGTTGAAAAGAAAAAAAAAACTGCTGCTTCCTCTAAAACAAGGAGGGGGTGGAGGTAATGTTTTAATTGCAGATGGGGCAGGAAGGCAATGCAGCCACTGCCTGGAGAAGTCCTTTTTTTTTTTTTTTTTTAAGCTTCAGTCCAACAAAATTTTCTCCTGACAGTGAAGGAAGTAAGTTAGGGAGGGTACCAAAATTGTTTGAAAGAAATAATAGAAGTCTGTGGAAGAAGGCTAAGTCTGGGTAACCCAAATGAGTCCTGAATTGTACTGGAACTTGTTATTATCTGTCTCAAAGGTGAAGTTATGTTTGAGAAGAATTTTGAAAAGCATTTGGAAGTGCCAGCAGAGAAAAATCTACACAAAAGTAATACCTTTGTGATTGTCTTCATTATTGGTATTTCTCAAAAGCTCCATTTTTAAAATTCCTTGTTAATTTATTTAGGATTCAGCATAGATTCAATAAGACATGGAAATTTAAGTATCAAATATAAAGAAATAAAATATAGATCAAAATTCCCAGATGTTAAAAAATCTGTTATCATCATGCACTCAATTTACAATTATAACTTTAATTAGAACATCTTAACTGCTCCATTACTTGATGTAGGGTTTTTTTCCTAAATCTATTTTTGCTGCCTTAATAGTTTCTGCCCTGACTGCATTAAAAGATTCTATAGTTGTAAATTCCTTAGTATCACATTGGGAATAAAATAACCAAAAGAATGGATCTTACCAGAAATGCATACATAAGAAACAAGACATTTGTTGGTCAAAAATATGATTTCACTCCCCCACCTCTGCTGCTGTCCTATTTTCTGTGGAACTACAGAAGGAAATGTTTTTAAACATACTAAGAAAGAAACTGATATAAATGATTTAAGAACTAGTTTAACTTTGACAACCATGGAATCAAAAGTCTCAAGTTTTGAGGAAAAAACAGTGGAGTGATGTTGAGAGTTATTGCCACACAGTTTCCTCAGCTTTACCACGTAAAGCATAACTTGAGTAAACAGGATGATTCTCTTGTACCTGTGTGGCTGTATGCTCAAAAAAAGTTACTTTTATATGGACAAACTCTGCAATAATTTTTTTTCCCAGAGATTCTTAACATTTGCAGTCACAATCCCTAAAAAATATATATTTATGCACACACACTGGAATCTTGCAAATCATTCCAGGAAGTTAACAGATCTTATAAAGTACATTCAAATGGCCCTTGTTGAATCTCATTCAGATCTTGTGTTCAAAGGTTCTAATAAATTGGCAAATCCTGACCCAAATAAACTGTGCTTTTTGCCCTTTTCTGGGCTGCTTTGGCCTTACCTAGAGTGACAGTTAAGTATGACATCACCTTAAAATTGGTGTTTCACTTGAAGCACCAAGATGAAATCAATATCTGATCAAAATTCAGAATTTACATTAAAAGTGATGAAAATTGGTTCCCTAAATCTGGGACCATTCAACCAGGTTAAAGACCCAGCCCCAACTACCTGTTCCTCACTGTCCCTTCACCCTAAGCCTGGTAGTTCGAGTAGGGGGACTTAAAGAGGACACTGGGAGAGCCTGGACTGGGGCAGAGATGAACTACTTTAGTGAAGGGTCCTGAAAGAGTTAATAGTCATTGGAACTGGCTTCTACCCCTAAAAATCATCAGAAGAGAGGATACAAAAGTATTTCCATGTAGCTGGTTGTATGCAAAGCAGTGTGAAGTCAGATTCAGTCCAACCCTATGGGTGAAAGACTCAACAGCAAAAAGCTGGAGTTGGGAATTCAGAATTCCTAGGATACACTGCTAGTGTCTCAAATATCCACTGAAATTGACCTGCAGCCCCTCCTTCTCCCAAGGCACGGGAGGAAGCACCGACAGAACCCTGGAGTGAACATTAAAGGTCTGCCTGGCCAGCTCAAATCAGGACAATTCAAGCAGGATCCCTACCCCCTCATCTCTCCTCTCTTTTCACCTTTTTCCTGCCAAGCAAAACAAAAACTGTAAACTGAAGGAGAGAGTGAAAGATACCAAGTAAGAATCATGACCTTCTTCTCTCCCACCACAAAGGTCTCGCTGAGGTAAAGAATAACAAATCAATTTGGAAATTTCGATTTATGAAGGTTGGAAGACTAATTCCTAAACTGAAACTGTTTATGACTTAAATTGACAGTGGGCACATCTGTTACTTAAATGTGAGTAGAAAAATCCACTGAATTTTCCTACACTTTCATCCTGTGGGAGACAAAAAGCATCTTCCACCAAATAAAATTTCAGGGAAGGCAAATAAAAAACTGTATTTTAATTGTGACCCTCAAATCATTTGTCAGTCTTTAAGTTAGAATAGCATGAGAATTAAATAGCATTTTGAGGTTGCAAATTCATTTTGGCCTGATAAGGCTAAGAGATGAGTTTGTTTAGCTGTCAAAATGATTTGTTTTGTTTTATTTTATATTTTATTTTATTTTATATTTTGTTTTATTTTATTTTATTTTATATGTTGTTTTATTTTATTTGAAGGCACCCTTCAGTTCATTCTCACATGGCTTATGTCCCCTCCCCCTTCCCCTGCAGAGTCACTCATTTCCATCCCTGCCTGGTCAGTGAAGACATTTGAATTTGAAGGGAACAAGTTCCCACCTTAAAATAACAGAGTCCAGAGTCAGGTTCTGTTTGGATTCAAGCAACAACTTTAAGTCAAAATTCTGCTTCCAGAATGTACTGAATTAGTAACCCTGGACAATATGTTGTCAAATGAATGTCAAAAAGGTGCTATCTATAAAATGCATTGTCTATCTTACCAGCTCTTTTAGCAGTTAAATAAGATTCTGTGTGCAAGGCACTTAGCATAGAGGTATGGCCCACCAAATATTAGCTCCCTTCCTCTCCTGTATTTTTTATTGCTAAGTTCACTAGATGAAAAATAGATTTGTATAAATAACTGTTCATTGCATATACTGCTAGCTTTTAGATGTTTTGAAGGCTTCAACAAAATTACATTAAAGGAAAATTCCACCTAATTATAAATAATAACCAAAAATTGAGTTGGCCTCAATTAAAACAATTTCATTCAAGACTCTTCAAAGCATTAAAGTTAAAATATGTGATAACAGTATAATTAAAAAGTCAAAAGTCTTGTAATTGCCTTGTTTTTGCAGCAAGTAAAGGTAAATGCATGCTTTTTTAAAAAATTTATTCCGAAAGACTGTGTTTACCTTTCACTTGGCCTCATCAATTTTTATTTGTATTTTACTGTCACATTATGGTCTTTTTCAATGACTACTTCAGTAACTATAGCTTCAGAGTGATTAAGCTTTGCCTTTGAATGAGTGGTTTTCATAGCTGGTTTTTCCAAGGAACGACACATACTGATTAGTATTGACAACACACCGAGTTACAATGGCTTATTGATACATCAAATTTTAGATGAAAGCCATGCTTATGTTGACAAGACTAAGAATTAAAATCATAGAGCATCTTGGAAGTAGGTATAATCTAACCAGTTACCTAATCCAACCATGCATTTGTGTGTAAACCCTTCAATCACATCCCAATAAATGATTATCTACCCTTTAACTGGAAACCTTCAGTAAAACAGAACTCACCACCGCCATGAGAATCTAAGTTTTCAGAAAAGTGTGATTTTTAGAGAGTATTTTCTTGAATTAAACTCAAATCAGCTGTCTCATGAGAGTCCTCTCCAGACTCTGCTACTTAAGCCCCATTTATAGAGCCATTAAAACTTTATCTTGCTGGGTGCAGTGGCACGTGCCTGTAATCCCAGCAGATCACAAGGCTGAGGCAGGAGAATTTCAAGTTCAAAGCCAGCCTCAGCAAAAGCAAGGCACTAAGCAACTCAGTGAGACCCTGTCACTGAAAATACAAAACTAGGGCTGGGGATGTGGCTCAGCTGGTCGAGTGCCCTGAGTTTAATCCCCAGTAAATTCCCCCTCCCCAACAAAAAAAAAAAAAAAAGTTATCTGCTCAGAGGGGCCTCAAAATTGGTCCCTTTCAAATGGATGTGTGTGTATGTGCACACGTGCATTTAACTTCTTTATGAGTGGAATCTAGAACAAGAAAAGATCCTAGTCAACATTTCTAAAGTAGACTATCTAGTAAAAAATTCTACCATATGACAGAAAATATAAAGCATCTTTCTATGTCAGCTGAATGTTCTTTAGAATGAAGAAACTGATCAGGCATAATGGTGCATACCTGTAATCTCAGCTGCTCAGGAGGCTGAGGCAGAAGAATCACAATTTCGAGGCTAGTCTGAGTAACTTAAAGAGACTTGATCTCAAAATAAAAAATAAAAAGGGATGAGGGTATAGCTCAGTGGTAGAGCACTTGTGTAGCATTTGTGAAGCCCTGGGTTTGATCCCCAGTACCACCACCAAAATGAAAAAGAAGAAAAAGAGGAGGAGACGGGAAAGAAGGAGGAAGGAGGAGGGGAGATAAAGGGGGAGACGGAGGAGAAAGGAGGAGGAGGAGAAAAGATAAAATATGAAGACAAAGAAACTGCTGGATAAAAAGCTGAAGCTCCATGTGACTGAGATGACTTTTATCATGATAGCGCTCCTAGCAAAAAGGCCCTGTGTTCTTATTTAAGCCCCCAGCCACCTACAAGGCAGGTGCTATCAACACTGACTCAACAGTAAAGAGAATGCCGATGTAGACAGATAAAGTAATTATACAAATTTACACCCCTGGTGGAGGAGGCAGGTTTTGACACCTCATGGATCCTAGAGCCACTCTTCGCCTCTATGCAGATAATGATTTTCTCAGGCTCTAGTTACCAAAAAATTTTAATGCAGCATTCCTAGCCTATTTTTTTTTTGTATTTCTTGTTCTTCAAAGATTACCAATTCAGTCAATAATCTACTTCAATTTTTAAGTATTGTCTTCCATAAATTAAGCCCATTTGCATGTCTTAGTCAGGGGAACGTGACACCCAGAAGAGTTTCTGCTCAACATGGTTTCAGCAGTATGTATGGATGATGTCAGTATAAGGTAAAATTATGAAGTATGTCTCCTCTCCATTTAAATACTTCCTCCACCTTGCCTTTAGAAGGAAATAGTAGTCAGAGGGTGTACTTGAGCAATTGTTGAACTCTTGAACTATTTAGGCTGTTATTGGACTGATGAACTCTTGGAGATAATTTGTTTTATATTCCTGAAGCTTGGTATTACTGTTATTGTTTTAAGGTATCCCCAAAAAGCTCATTGTGTGAGACAATATAAGATTAGAGGTGAATGATTAGATTATGAGAAGTTAATATTAATTAGTATTAATTAGTAGATTAATGCACTGATATGAATTAGCTGGGCAGTAACTGTAGGCATGTAGGGTGTGGCTGGAGGAAGTAGGTCACTAGGGGTGTGACTTTGGGGTTTATATTTTGTTCTTGATGAGCGGAGCTCTCTGTTTCCTGGCCATTGTGTTCTGAGTTTATTTTCTCTGCCACCTACTTCTGCCGTAATGTTCTGCCATACATTAGGCTCAGAACTATGGAGTTGGTTGACCATGGACTGAACCTCTGAAACCATAAGCCAAAATGAACTTTTGTTAGGTTTTTGAGTCACAGTGACAAAAAAAAAAAAAAGAAAAGAAAAGAAAAGAAAAGAAACCTAACTAAAACACCTAGTGTAAAAAATTCTAACTAATATTCAGCTAACAAACTAAGCAAGCCCTTTCCAACTGATTGGACTTAGAGAAAGAAGAACCTTGCCTACTCTACCCACAGTCACAAGGATTATTCTCTCAATACCCACATGCAAACACATATTCATTCACACATGAAAACATGTTAAATCTGAAATAACACCCACCATTTAGGCTATTCCCTCCAACTCAGACAATCCAAGAAGCAGGATGGACTGAATTAATGGACTTTTATTTATGTATCCCATAGTCTGTTAGATATGCCAATGAGTAAAGATATGCTTCTAAAAAACATTACTGGATCAACCATTCCTCACTTCTTTCTTTCTAACAGAACCTTCAACATGACCCAATCTCTGCTACCCCTAGTCCCTGCTTCAAGAGTGGGTCCTAATCAATATGAACCAATCTCTGAAATCCCATCCTAGTATCAGTGATTATTTCATGAACCTAGGCTTAAGCTAGTCAACACATTCCATGGGTTTCCTTGGTGACCAGTTCAGTCCCTGGTATGAGCATGTGACCTAAAGTGATATAGGTAGGACTGAGAGAGGACTTTATTCTACTCCTATTGACAAGGATAAACATTAAGAAACTTTACTTTAAAAGTTTCACACTAAAAATGATAGTTTATTATTCTCTCATGTAAGATTCAAGTGGTTAGATAGTTTGCTCTATGAAACTGTCAGATGTCCCAGTTCCTTCTACCTTTCCACTGTGTCATTTTCTTCATCAGTTTCCATCTAAGGTTCTAGATGAGAAGGGAAAAAGGAAAGACATTCTGCTTCCCTTTCAAAATATAGCCTAAAACTGAACACATTGCTTCCATTGCCTCCCAATAGCAAGCTGGAATCTGTCATCTTGGGCTGGAAAGCCATGTTTTTGGAAGGCTGAATCTTCTGATAGTAATGTAACACAGAAGAATAGACATTGGACAATACCACACATCTCTGATACTCTGAGGGAGAATTATTTTTTTTTGGACCTTATCAAAGAAGCATATGTCCTTGGATTTTGTGGCAGCTGTCTTAATGTAATAATAAAAGCCACCTTGAGAATAGACAATACAGAAAAGAGGAAAAGCCAAGAGTATAGCAGGAAAACAGAACCAGAGCCCTCACATTTTATGACTATAGCCACCTATCTTTGAACCACTTGTTATATAAGATAATAAATTTTGCTATTGACTGAATTGGAATTCTCATTAATTACAGCCAAAAGAACTCCTAACTACTAGAAAAGCCAAAACCCAAAGAAAAAGATGAGGGAAGAAAAGAGGCAAATAGATACCAATGACCTCAACATAACTTGCTAATGAAGGACTAAATATCTCTCATAAGATAGATACAGTTTCTTTATCTGTTTTTACTCTAACCCCTCAAAAGATTTTAGTGACTCAAAGAATACTGAGAAGTAGTTTTCTGTAGAAATGTTTTACATCGTCTGTGTTTGAAAGCCGCTAATCCCATGCATATTACAGGAAAGGCTGCCTGTGGTGAATTGCAGGTTTCTCTAAGCAGGGTATACACTGATATTTCTTCATTAGAGAGTTTCATTGTGATCACTAAGTCTATAGAAATTGCTCAATGGCTTGGTTTTAAGTAGTGTTCACTGAAGCTGCAGAAATGTGAACAATAATCTAAAATAATCATCGCACACCAAGAACAACACCTAATCTCAGCTAAAAGCATAAAAGTACATGAAGGAACAAAAACTGTAATGTTTTTATCATGCTATATAAAGTCCTACAGCCAGTTAAATACACTACATTTAAGATATTCTAAATTTAATCCATAATTTTATAACTAAGTTTAACTCACAAATTCATGCTTCAGACAGAACCATATTTACTGTTTCATTGCAAAGACTGATTTATGTTTTTCCCACACACAGGGGAAATGACTACTTCTGTCAGTTGGAGCAGAAATCATGGCAATATAACACCTGGATTTTCAGGATAAATCAGTTGTAAGGAACACAAACTGTTCAACCAAACAAAACATAAAGACCATGTCCGTAACACAGCAATTATATATACCTACACTATAAAAACATGCTGTTCCCCCTCCCTTCCTAGCACCCCCCCACACACACACACACACACAAACAAAATGTGTTCCTATATTGAAAGAACCATGGACCACTCTAATCCTGCCTGGATGGCTAGTATCTGGATATCTCCAAATTATTATAGCTTGATATTAATCTTTCCCACAACAATCTCACTCCAGCCACTCCTAATATCAACTCCTCTGACATAGCATGAAAGACAATCTTTTATTAATTGGTTCTTTTTAGTTATATATGACAGAAGAATCCATTGTGATATAATTATACAAGTATGGAATATATCTTGTTTTAATGCAGTCCCCAGTACCTCTTCTTCCCCTACCACCCAGCCTGCTCCCTTCCTTATACTGATCTTTCTGCCATTTACCCATAGTTTTTTTAATTAATTTCTTGTAGATGTACACAATGGTGAGATTCACTGTGGTATATTCATATATGTACATAGGAAAGTTATGTCAGATTCATTACACTGGAAAGAATCTTAGAACATTTCCCTTGAAATGTTGTATTCTCTAATATCTTCTGATCACACTTCTAAAAGATGTTTCAGTTTATCTGCTGAAGTTATTTTATAAACAGAAATAAGCTTATATTTCATATATAAGCTATTTAATCAATGTATTGTTTAACAAACATTCATGCTTCTTTCCCTGATCCTTGCCCCATAGAAGGAAATAGTCATTCCTCAGTATCTCTTGGGGATTTGTTCTAGGAACCCCTGCAGAACCAAAACCTGAAAATGAATAAGTTATTTTTATGAAATGACATCATATTTGCATATAATCTTCAGGTATCCTCATGTGTACTTTGTCACCTCTAGATTACTTATAATGCCTAATACAATATAAATACTATGTAAATAGTTGTTATACTATACTACTTAGGGAATAATGACAAGAAAAAGATCGTACCTATTCAGTTGAGACTCAAAGGTTTTTTTTTTAATATTTTTGATCCACATTTTACTGAATACATGACAGTTCTATAGAATTTGAATAAGGATGACTTATATCACATCCAAGCAGAAATTTTTAGAGGCCTTGCAAGTTTGTGCTGTTCACTTGAGCTTCAACCCTTCACCATGCAGAAAACTATTTTGGATAATGGCTTCTCCTTCCACCTAGGTACCAGAATAAAAAAAAATACATGGAACAGACTTGAACCTGAAAGGTCCTCCACATCCTGGAGTCCAGTCCAGAAAAGGCAAGCATAGCTGAACATGATTAAGAAATAAATGTCTGTCATGTGTCCCATTGATATTTGAGAGTTGTCACTATAGCAATAGCTGACTAATATTTACCCAAAACTTCTGAAAGACATTTAAGAGGATATAATAAATCTAACCCTAAATTGGCCCTTTTGAAGGTGACAAAGATTATTTGACCAGAAAACAGTCAATTGTAAACTCAAAAGGCCATTTTCTTATTGACACTTTTGCAGGGTTGTCTTTTGTCTGCTCTGACTCTTCTTGGTAGAGATGACTAGCCCAAAACCACTATAAAAGTCTTTGAACACCCGAGGATAATGGATGACAAATTTCTACTATAAAGTTTGAAATTCTATCTTCATGATGCTACAGAGCCAAATTGAACTCAGAATCTACCTCCTTCTGTTTATTTATTGTGCAGTGCTAGGGTTGAGCTCCTTCCATTTTAATCCACCTCTCAGCATCTCTTACCTTAATACCATTTGGGTATGATGTTCCTGTTGTGTTATAGGTATTTTTAATAATAGAGACTCTTGTCATATTCCTCTCTGTTTCCTCAGTGTTTCATCAATACTATGCACAAAATAAGAGGGAGACAGAGAGATCTAACTGGCCTAGCTAGTCATAGAAGATTTTAGCTACAACATTTTGGGAAGAATCTACTTCACTGGGTTCTCACCAGATGTATTCCAGGTAATTCCCACCACATCTTACTATTTGTAGTTCTCCAAATTTGCCAACCTCTTTCAAACTCTGAAATTCTACCCTGGAATTCTGCTAGGGATGGCTTTCTTCCCTTTTTCAGATGACAAATAGTGGATCTTTCAAGGCACAGTTTAATGGCATCTTTCCTACCAAATTATCAACTCCATGACAGCAGACACACATCTTTCTTGTTCAAGATTGTGTCCTTAGAATCTACCATGATGCCTGGCGTAACGTAGGCACTCAAAAATATTTGATAAGTGAATAAACAAATTAATCCAAAAGCTCCCCTAATTCTCCCAGACTGATTTCAACTCTCGCTTCTGTCCTGTTATAATAATACTTAGAAGAATGTACAAAACTGTACAGTGATTATCTGCAATAGCACTCAATAGCTAGCAGGTAACCAATAAGTGTTGGGAAAGTGAAATTATTTATAGCAGAAATAGACTGGGATTCATAATTTGGAAAGTTGGTTTTAGAGTTAGGATTGAATAGTCCAGTTTGCTTAGGTTGGACATCTTAGAACCATTCATTTTTAAAAAATACAATCTCAGCTTAGAGAAGTATAAACACTGCTTAAGTCTGGCTGGACACAAACTCTCTTTTTGTCTTTTCTTCCCCCTACCCCTAATTTTCATCTCTTTTTCTCATCACATAAATTGCCTCCATTGATGTTTCTTCTTAGATTCCTACTTTTTTACCATCATTTTCAAGAGCACCTTAACACATTCTCCTGCCGACAAGGTGTTAGACTCCGCTTTCCAATCTAAGATCACTCACTAACTTCTTAAGTATGCTTTGTAATTTCCTAGCTAATTATTGTGCAATATTGTCACTGGTTTCTAGTATGACAGCCTCCCTAGCGTTGCACCATAGGATTCTCAGGCTGGCAGTAAGCTAAATAGACCTGAAATCAGCGATCTACTTATACCCTTAATCTTATCTTTTCCTTTAATGAAGCAATCATTTGCTGATGAATAACTTTGTTTTTTGTCCAACGTCTCTTAAAAGAAATTGTCCCAAATTCAAGGAAAATTTTAAGAAATAGCAGTATTAATGGATCTCAGAAATAAAAAATATACTTTTAATTGGCCATTACTCCCACACCTGGGACTGGGAAGTAAACCCAGAGTCACTCTACTTAGTCCTTTGTCCTTTTTTATTTTTAGTTTTAGACAGGATCTCACTAAGTTGCCCAGGCTGGCCTCAAAGTTTTCATTCCCCTGCCTCAGCCTCCCAAGTATACAAGTGTGTACCACTTGTTAGGTTGGTTCAGGGTCCAGGGTGTCCAATTAGGGGGGGCTGGTCAGGGCAGCTGTGGAACAGAGCGGCCAGCCAGATGCTGATGTCACCAGTACACGTGCCTCCTGTCAATCAGCGGGTTTTTCCTGACTTATCCAGGAAGGATTCTTGCCTTCTCTTCCTGCCCTGTAAGCCCTCACCTTCCTGACCAGGCCTTTTAAAAGTGTCTGTATGCCGGAACACGCTCACCATTCTCCTGTACACACTCTGATGGATGGGAGAGTTCAGCCCGAGAGCATGTATTTTCAATAAAGCCTTGCTCAGCGGTTTTAATTCATCTTCTTTTGGTCCTCTGGCTTTACATAATGGTGCAGAAACCCAGGAGGGTTTTTGAACCTCCCCCTGTACCAGGGTTGAGGCAAGCCCTCCAGACCGGGAGAACTCCTGAGCCACTTTCTCCGTCTCCCCACATCCGGATCGACAAAAGTGAGATAGGCCTCCTTTGCCCCGTCTCCTCTGGCCTCTCAGCCTCCTTCCTGTTCATCCGCTCCAAAGGCCTATCCGATAAGTCACACATGCAATAGGTCTTTGTCCAGGACTGCTTGGATTGGGAAGACGTTCCCAGTCCTCTTGTGAGCCACTCACATTCCGGGACCCAGAGAGTTTCCAGGGATGCCTGAATTCTCTGCCTGGCCCTCCGTTCTCTGGTGGATGCAAATAGTTTTAGGGATGCCTTTTTCTGTTCCCTCCCACTTCCCGTGGGTGCTGAGAGGTCACAAGAAACACCGACTCTTCTCTAGATCCCAAAACTCCTTTGGGCTGTGTGTATCACAATTTTGAGAAGCTAGGATTTGCTAAAGAGCTACGCTGTAAACGTCTGGTCCTCTTTTCCACTGAAGTATGGCCTCAGTATGGCTTAGACAACGGATCAAAATGGCCTCCAGGGGGAACTTTTGATTTTCAAATACTCACTGATTTGGCTAATTTTTGTCACTGGACGGGGAAATGGACAGAAACTCCTTACATTAAGGCTTTGTTGGAAAGTACGCTCTCGCCCCTACCTTCTTTCCCATCTGTTCTGTCCTCTCAGGTTCTTCTTGCTAGGGAAAATCCCAAGCCCCCTTTCCCATTTGCTCTTCTGTATCTCCTTCCTCATTCTCTGATCTACACGTGCAGCCGCCATTATGTCCCACTCCCTACCCAGACCCCGCCTCCCCTCACTCTCGGCTCCGCAGAAGTGCAGATCCCTCTTCCCAGGAGGCAGAGCCAGCCTCAGTCCCAGTGCCTAAGGGCAGAGAGGAGGCGTTGGGCAGAGCCCACCCACCCCACATCCCTGCATCTCTCACTTGCATCCGCGCTCCGCTCAGATGGGATAGCATGGCTGCCACAGACCAACACACTTAAAGCTAAAAGGCCACAAGCTCTCTCTCGTTCAGCGTCTATGAGCTACCAGGCCAACCACCCTGCATTTTATTTTAATTTTACCGGCCACGTCATTTTTTTCTAAGACTCTTGCTTTTCTTAAGTTCTTTGTTTTTTGAGCTCATGGCCTTAATCCTTCACATCTAGGATAATGTTTCTGATCAGTCCTATTTTTATTCAACCATGGATTTAAAAAATAAAAAAATCTAACATTGACTGCAGGCCTTTACTATTGTGTGTATGTGTGTGTGTGTGTACCATGTACATGGTATCAAAATTGGCACAGATAATGAGCGCTCATAAGTTAAAACCAAAAAATAATGGATCCAAATATTTTTAATTCACATGATTTAAAAGGTTCAGTTTAAATTGAGTAAACACAAAGGTTTATAGATTCCTATATGAAGTTTTAAAGGTTTCTACTGTTGCCTAAGTTCAAAGAATTACAAGGATTACTTTGGGATATGAACACAAGGAATTAAAGATTCTAAATATGGTATTTGTTGGAAGGAAAGAGAATATTTCTGATCAAAAGGTTTACAATTGTGATTAAACAAAAAGTTAGAATCTAAATTTTTCTTTGAGAACTAAACTTAATGTAATACCATCAATGTAATTCTGTTTCTACTAGTTCTATTTTTATACTAAATGTGTTCATTTCTTTCAGATGTACAAGCTTTAAAGTAGAAGGTTTTAAAGAGCATTATATCAAGCTGATGTTCTCCAAACTGAATTTGTATGGTATCGATTTATATCATTTAATGTTTTATAACTGAACCTATCATCAATAAGATAAGGCTTTAGGTTATTTTTACATCAGAGTGATCTTTTAAACAAATGAGGACCTAATCTATTTAATATTCTGCTAAGATTTTGCAGGGAGCCCTGTCTTACCTGAGATAGTTCTGTCTCCCAGCTTACTACAATGGCTTCTATGTAGGCCAGACTCCAGTTCATTTAAAGATATGTTCAAAGGATTGATTTTGTTGTAAAGAGCATTAGGATCTCAAACAGAGATATAATGTGTAACTTACCTGAAATTTGAGAAAGCTATTACACAAACTAAATATGTTTTTACTGTTGTTGATTTTATCTTGTATTTTCCTTAAACTCTATGACTATTGCCTGTTAATGTTTTACAAAGGTACTACTTCAAGAACAGACAACCCAATTTAATTTAAAATAAATAAGCCATCACCTACAGGACAGATAGATTCATCTCCTTTTGGTCCTCTGGCTTTACACCACTGTGCCTAGCTCATTGGCCTTCTTGTCTCCCAATTTCCTTCAAAAATATTCCCCCTCAGTTTTCTAATTCCTGAAATTCCACCCTCAGATATTCTGTCTTTTAGCCTTATCTCCTTTTAAGAGATAGGTGACAATGTAGTAAAAGATTTTTAGTCAAATATCATTCACAATTTTGCATATTAATTTTAGTCCTATAAATATAAGAAACCAGCAAGAAAATTTTAAAGTTTTTGGAAATCTACAAGAATGAATGAAAGGTAGGAAAAGACTAAGAAAACAACATTGAAACTACTTAGAGAACAAAAGAGAAATGGATTAAAACTCAGGAGCCTTATATGAAGGTAATCTAAAGGACATCTTGATCCAGTTCCAAGATGGCAGCCTAGACGAATGCAATGTTCCTAGTCTCTCCAGGACCAGGGTTTAAAGTAGTGGAAACACTGTTTTCCAGGGAGTTTTTAGAGGACACCCAAGAGCTACCTCCACACAGGAACTCCACTCACATGCCCACAGGGTCACCAGGCCCCAGCGTTTGCACAGGACCCCAGCCGCAAGCCCATGTAGGACCCCAGCCATGCACTCTGGTGCAGGGCTCTGACCCATAGCCCGTGCAAAACCCACTCCTGCACAGGATCCCCGGCTCCAGCAACCATACACCACACAGGACCTCAAGCCATCCACCCACACAGGACCCCTTGTGTTGCTACCATGTGAGCCCCCCAGCTCCTGCGCAGGACCCCTGGCTGCTGCTCTTATGTGGATCTCTATCTACCAGGGCAGAACCTCCCTGTTCACCTACACCTGGGGACATGGGAAGGGGATCTGGGAACAAACTTGTACTTCTGCACAGCACACCACAGAGCTGTATCTCCAAACACATCAGCCAACACCATCTCCCAGCCAGCGCTGGACCCTATCGCTGAAGCAGATGGCTTCTTTGTGAGACTCCTGCTTCAGCGTCTTTGACCTGAGTGTGCAGATGCCAGTAAGCAACAGACAACTCCACCTGCTGGAAGAGAATGGTAGCAGTCCTGTTTATTTACATTGAGACATTTTTTTTTTTATTTTTTCCTTCTATTTGTTTTGTTCTCTTTTCTTCCTTTCTTTCTCTTCTTTTTATCTCCTTCACTCTTTCCCAATCCCCACATCCTCAACATTAGTGAAATCAAGTATTTTTTATGCATTAGGCTACTGTGGACCAGGATATCTGATTAGTATACTACACTTATATATTATACAGTCTCATAACTTCCACCTTTACATGTTTTATTATTCTTAATTTTTATGTCTCCTCATTATACTCTATTTTCTGCCTACTTACTGGTCTTCCCCAAATCTCTTTCTCTCTTCTACTAAGAGCCAACTTCTTTGGATTCCTCTTTCATGCTTTCTAGGATCTAATGACTATATCCTCACTTCCTACCTCCCTAACATCTCATCCTACACCCCACCCCTGGTTCTCTCTAGTCCACCAGAATAAACTGTAGACCCTTGTGCAAATCTATTGTTTATATAGCAGATGCTACTTGAACTCATAATTTCTGTATATAGTGACAAAGTTGTAAAAGTATTTAGGAGCTATTAGGAGCTACTTGGTTTGAAATTATATATTGTTTGTATTGAGATCTGTAAATATTGATCTCCCCCTTAAAGGATAGGTACTGGGACCCTGTAGGGAATCTGTAAGCCTATAAGATAAAAACTGTAACACCATGGAT
Organism: Geosciurus inauris; assembly: GCA_004024805.1. Classification (NCBI taxonomy): domain Eukaryota; kingdom Metazoa; phylum Chordata; class Mammalia; order Rodentia; family Sciuridae; genus Geosciurus; species Geosciurus inauris. The sequence goes on along the minus strand of PVHX01001977.1, from coordinate 74,287 downwards.
CTGCAGTGCTAGAAGGGAAAACACACAAATAACATGAAAAAACAAGGGAAGAAAGTGCCTCAAACAAACCAAGATACTACATTATTAGAATCCATGGTCAGCAAAGCATAATAAGTGTCAGAGAAGGAGTTCAGAATGTACATAATTAGAATGTTCTGTGACTTAAAGAATGATATAAGAGAGAAAACCCAGGTAGCAAAAGATCATTTTGATAAAGACCTACACAGACAGATACAGGAAGCAAAAAAATAATTCCATAAGGAGAGAGAGATTCTGAAAAAGAACCAAACATAAATTCTCAAAATAAAAGAAATAATAAACTGATTAAAAACTCAGTAGAAAGCATCACCAATAAATTAGATCACTAGGAAGACAGAACCTCAGACAATGAAGACAAAATATTTAATCTTGAAAATAGAATTGACCACACAGTGAAGATGGTAAGAAACCATGAACACCACATAGTGAAGATGGTAAGAAACCATGAACAGAACATCCAAGAACTATGGGATAACATGAAAAGACCAAATTTAAGAATTATTGAGATAGAGGAAGGCATAGAATTTCAAACCAAAGGAATGAACAATCTGTTCAATGAAATAATATCAGAAAAATTTTCCAAACATGAACAAATTGGATAATCAAATATAAGAAGCTTAAAGGACACCAAGTGTACAAAGTCACAACAGATGTACACCAAGGCATGGCATAATGAAAATGCCTAGTATTCATAATAAGGAGAGAACTGTAAAAGCCACAAGAGAAAGGAATCAGATTACATATAGGGGAAAACAAATTAGGATCTCTGCAGACTTCACAACCAAGATCCTTATAGCTAAAAGAGCTTGGGACAACATATACCAAGCTCTGAAAGATAATGGATGCCAACCAAGAATCTTACATCCAGCAAAACTAAGTTTTAGATTTGATGATGAAGTAAAAACCTTCCAAGATAAACAAAAATTAAAAGAATTTACAGCAAGAAAGCCTGTACTACAGAACATTCTTGGCAAAATATTCCATGAGGAGGAAAAGAAAAACAACAATGGAAACCTGAAAAGGGAAAAACTACACCAAAGGAAAGGCCAATCAAAGGAGAAACCGGGCCTGGTGCGGTGGCTCAAGCCTGTAATCCCAGCACTTAGGGAGACTGAGACAGGAGAATCACGAGTTTAAAGCCAGCCTCAGCAACAGCGAGGTGCTAAGCAACTCAGTGACTCTACATAAAACACAAAAGAGGGCTGGGGATGTGGCTCAGTGGTTGAGTGCCCCTGAGTTCAAACTCCAGTAAAAAAAAAAAAAAAAAAGGAGAAACCCAGTCAAGGTAAAAACTAAAAATAAACCAAAGTATCTTGGAATACAAACCATGTCTCAATAACAACACTGAATGTCAATGGCCTAAACTCAGCAATTAAAAGACATAGACTGGAAGATTGGATTTTTAGAAAAGAACCAACAGTATGCTGCTTCCAAGAGACTCATCTTATAGACACACTCACAGCTTGAAGGTGAAAGGATGGAAAAAAATGTATCACTCACATGGACTGCGTAAACAAGCAGGGGTTTCCATCCTCATATCAGATAAAGTGGACTTCAAACCAAAGTTAGTGAAAAGGGATAAGAAGGTCATTTCATACTGCTTAAGGGATCATACATCAACAAGACATAACCATCTTAAATATCTATACCCCAAACAATGAGGCAGCCATGTAAGTCAAAAAAAACTTTTCTCAACTTCAAGAATAAAATAGACCACAACACAATAGTACTGGGTGACTTTCACACACCTCTCTCACTACTGGATAGATCTTCAAAACAAAAACTAAACAAAGAATTTACAAAACTCTATAGAACAATCAATAATCTAGACTTAACAGAAATATATAAAACATTCCATCCCTCAAAAGGCAAATACACTTTTTCTCAGCAGCACATGGATCCTTCTCCAAAATAGATAATATGCTATGCCACAAAGCTAGTCTTAGCAAATATGAAAAAATAGAGATACTACCCTGCATTCTATCTGACCATAATGGAATGAAATTAGAAATTAATGACAGTTTAAAAAAAAAAAAAAAAAGAAGCTACTCCAACACTTGGAGACTCAACAATATGCTATTGAATGATGCATGGGTAACAGAAGACATCAAAAAGGAGATTAAAAAAATTCTTAGAGATAAATGAGAACCCCGATACAACATATCAGAATCTCTGGAACACTATGAAGGCAATGCTAAGAGGAAAGTTTATTGCATTAATCTCATTTATTCAAAGAAGAAAATGTCAACAAATCAATGACTTTACACTACATCTCAAAGCCCTACAAAAAGAGGAACAAACCCACACCAAAAGAAGTAGAATACAGGATAATAATTAGATTCAGGGCTGAAATCAATGAAATTGAAACAAAGGAAACAATTAGAAAAACTGACAAAACAAAAAGCTGGTTCTTTGAAAAGATAAATAAAATTGACAAACCCCTAGCCACCCTAATGAAAAGAAGGAGAGAGAAAACCCAAATTACTAAAATTTGTCATGAGAAAGAAAATGTCACAACAGACTCTGCTGAAATACAGAGGATAATTAGAAACTATTTTGAAAATCTATACTCGAGTAAAATAGAAAACACTGAAGATACCGACAAATTTCTAGAGACATATGACCTACTCAAACTGAACCAGGAGGACATTCACAACTTAAACAAATCAATTACAAGCAAGGAAATAGAAGATGCTATCAAGAGCCTTCCAACCAAGAAAAGCCCTGGACCAGACAGAATCTCAGCTGAGTTCTACAAGACCCACAAAGAAGAACTAACTCCAATACTACTCAAATTATTCCATGAAATAGAAAAGGAGGGAACCCTTCCACACTCATTCTACAAGGCTAGTATCACCCTGATATCAAAACCAGACAGAAGCTGGGTGCAGTAGTGCATGCCTATAATCCCAGTACTTTGGGAAGCTGAGACAGAATAATCGTGAGTTCAAAGCCAGCCTCAGCAAGAGCTAGGCCTAAACAACTCAGTGAGACCCTGTCTCTACATAAAAAACACAAAATAGGGCTGGGGATGTGGCTCAGTGGTTGAGAACCCCTGAGTTAAATCCTCAGTACCAAAAATATATAAATAAAACCAGACAGAGACACATCAAAAAAGGAAAATTTCAGACCAATATCCCTGATGAATATAAATACAGAAATTCTCAATAAATTTTAGCAAACTGCATACAAAAGCATATTAAAAAAAATAGTGCAACTTGATCAAATGGAGTTCATTCCAGGGATGCAATATTGGTTCAACATATAGAAATCAATAAACATAATCCATCACATCAATAGACTTAAAGACAAGAATCACATGGCTTTATTGATTGATGAAGAGAAAGCGTTTGACAAAATACAGCACTCTTTCATGTTCAAAACACTAGAAAAACTAAGGATAGTAGAAACATAGTTAAAGCAATCTATGCTAAACCTAAGTCCAATATCATCCTAAATGGAGAAAAATTGGAAGCATTCCCTCTAAAAACTGGAACAAGGCAGGAATTCCCTCTTTCACCACTTTTATTCAACATAGTCCTTAAAACTCTAACCAGAGCAATTAGACAGATGAAAGTAATTAAAGGGATATGAACAGGAAAAGAAGAACTCAAACTATCATTATTTGCAGACAACATGATATTATACTTGGAGGATCAAAAAATTCCACCAGAAAACTTCTAGAATTAATAAATGAATTCAGCACAATCGCAGGACATAAAATCAACACCCATAAACCAAATGCATTTCTATACATCAGCAATGAATCTTCTGAAAGAGAAATCAGGAAAACTACTCCATTTACAATAGCCTCAAAAAAAATAAAATACTTTGGAATCAATCTAAAAAGAGCAGTGAAAGACCTCTACAATGAAAACTAGAAGACACTAAAGAGAGAAATTGAAAAAAGATCTTAGAAGATGAAAAGATCTCCCATGCTCTTGGATAGGCAGAATCAATATTATTAAAATGGCCATACTAGCCAGGCATGGTGGCGCAAGCCTGTAATCCCAGTACTGAGGAAGGCTGAGACAGGAGAATCACGAGTTCAAAGCTGGCCTCAGCAACGGTGAGGCACTAAGCAACTCAGTGAGACCCTGTCTCTATATTTTAAAAAAAAACACAAAATAGGACTGGGGATGTGGCTCAGAGGTCAAGTGCCCCTGAGTTCAATCTCCAATACCAAAAAAAAAAAAAAAAATGGCCATACTACCCAAAGCACTATACAGATCCAATGCAATTCCAATTAAAATCTCAAAGTCATTTCTTATAGAAATAGAAAAGGCAATCATGAAATTTATTTGGAAAAATAAGAGACCCAGAATAGCCAAAGCAATCCTCAGTAAGAAGAGTGAAACAGGAGGCATCACAATACCAGACCTGAAACAATACTACAAAGCTATAGTAACAAAAATGGCATGGCATTGGCACCAAAATAGACATGTAGATCAATAGTACAGAAAAGAAGACGCAGAGAAGACAAACCTACTTAAATACAGTTATCTCATACTAGACAAAGGTGCCAAAAACACACACTGGAGAAAAGATAGCCTCTTCAACAAATAGTGCTGGGAAAACTGGAAGTCCATATGCAGCAAAATGAAACTAAACCCCTGTCTCTCACCATGCACAAAACTCAACTCAAAGTGGATCAAAGACCTAGTAATTAGATCAGAGATCCTGCGCCTAACTGAGGAGAAAGTAGGCCCAAACCTTCATCACATCAAATTAGGCCCCGACTTCCTTAACAAGACTCCTAAAGCTCAAGAAATAAAAGCAAGAATCAATAAATGGGATGGATTTAAACTAAAAAGCTTCTTCTCAGCAAAAGAAACAATCAATGAGGTGAACAGACAGCCTACATTTGGGGAGCAAATTTTTGCCACATGCACATCAGATAGAGCACTGATCTCCAGGATATATAAAGAACTCAAAAAACTTAACACCAAAAATCAAACAACTCAATCAATAAATGGGCTAAGGAGCTGAATAGAAACTTCTCAGAAGAAGATACATAATCAATAAACAAATATATGAAGAAATGTTCAACATCTCTAGCAATTAGAGAAATGCAAATCAAAACTACTCTCAAATTTTATCTCACTTCAGTCAGGATGTCAGTTATCCAAAATACAAGCAACAATAGGTGCTGGTGAGGATGTGGTGAAAAAGGCACACTCAGACATTGCTGGTGGGACTACAAATTGGTGCAACCTATCTGGAAAGCTGTATAGAGATTCCTTAAAAATCTTGGAATGAAACTACCATTTGACCCAGCTATCCCACTCCTCAGCCTATACCCTAAAGATTTAACAAACAGCATACTACAGTAATACAGCCACTTCAATGTTTATAGCAGCACAATTCACAACTGCTAAACTGTGGTAGCAACCTAGATGCCCTTCAATAGATGAATGGATAAATAAACTGTGGTATATATACACAATGGAATATTACTCAGCAATAAAAGAAAATAAAATAATGGCATTTGCAGGTAAATGGACGGGATTGGAAAGCATCATGCTAAGTGAAGTAAGCCAATCCCCAAAAAGCTGAATGTTCTCTCTGATTAGTGGATGCTGATACATAAGGAGGTGGGGGTGGGGAGCATGGGAGAAATGGAGGAACTTTGGATGGGACAGGGGGGATGTGGGGGAGGGGAGGGAATGGGAGTAGCAAAAATGTGGAATGAGATGGATATCACTATCCTAGGTATATGTATGAAGACATGAATGGTGTGACTCTATCTTGTTTGCAACAAGAGGGATGGAAAATTGAGTTCTATATATGTATTATGGCTTGAAATGCATTTAAAAATATAAATTTTAAAAATTGATTAAAAAAAGAACATCTTAAAGAACAATCTAAAGAATCTAAATAAATCAAAAACAAAAAGAGAGATAATTCAATAAATTTGGGCAAAAAGCATTGATCCCCTACTTCACAGAATAGGATACATCAATGGCCAATCAGTGTGGCAAATCAGTGTAGCCAATCATATACCCAGTTTCTGAAGTGCTACTGACCCACACAACATAATCAACTAGACATGAAAGAGTACAACTGCATGATTCCACTTATATGACTCTTATGAACATATGAACCTGTGGTAATAGAACTCAAAGCAGTTAGGGGAGTGAATTGACTGGAATTGGGCACCAGGAAGCCTTTCAGGCAGTAGAATATTTCCATATTATAATATGGTGGTAGTTTTATGAGTATAGCACTATGTTTAAAGTTTTCAAGCTATATATGCAATAATTGTGCATTTTTCTATAAATATAACATATCCCAATAATTCTTTTCCTTTTATAAGTCTGTAGACATTGGATTGTAAGGTCTTTGGTTAGAAAGTAAATGCTATAAACTCCAGATCCTTGGTTACACATTTTGAGTTACAGAATCCTGGCTTCAAGGATTCTGGCTTCTTCCTCTTCTTTAAAGAGGATTCCTGGCTTCTTCCTCTTCTTTAAAGAGGAACTGGAAAGGGGATGATAGAGATCTTTCTAAACTCAAGTGAAAGCTACAGTAATACTTCTATCTCCTTTGGTTCTGGATTTACCAAGTCTCAACCTCTGATCTCCCTGTAGAACTCTTCAGTTTTCTCTTTCCTTAACAATTCAAGGTCTTGAAGGCAAGATTTAGGGTCCCACAAGGTAATATTCAATTGCGAAAATGTTGTTCTTGGATTTTTTTTGTTTAACATTTTTCTTTTGCTAAAGCTGAACCATTTGAAATAAATTGCTCACCCAGTACTCCTTGGAGTAGTTAAATAAGAACATCCATCAACCAACTTGCTGGATTAAGTATCTTCTCAATTTCTTCAATAATAGCCAAGGTATTTAGATCTTTAGCCATCCCAGAGACAAAAAAAAAAAAAAAAGGATGGAACTACCATTGCCTTTACTTAGTTTTTCCTTAGTTGCCTCTCTCATTCGACTGTGACTTCCTTGAAGACAAGAAATTATCTCATTCATCTTTGTATCCCTGGCATTGAGCCTAGTGCCTGGTACATAGTAGGTACTCATTAATTTTTCTTGAATTAAAATGAATGAGTAAGACCTTCACGAAACCTTTCGCCAGAGGCAATTTTAACTTGCATTCAACATCCAAGGAGAGTGGGCGTGCTGCTTTGGCAATAGCTCTGACATTGAATAATCTGGATGTTCCAAATTTCTTGTTGCTCATTTATCCTCAGGGAGAAAAAAAAAGGAAGCAGGGGAGGATTGTGTTTGCAGGCTAGGCAGACACATCTCAGACTCATCACCCTGTGAGATGGATCAGATGAGGCAGCAGCAAGACCAAGGCCACCTGCCCTGATGCTGTCTTCTGACTGCTGATGTTACCTTAATCACTGAGCCGATGCAATTTCCTGCTGCTAACCCTCGCTATGGTCCACTGGGAGGTCTCATTTGTCACTGTCATTACCTTTCAGATCAGCAAAACATCCATCTTTAGGTAGGCCCTCATTCAGTGCCTTGTTTAGGTATATAAGTAGCACTTGGTCAGTGTGGCAATCCAAGACAGTGACCTTGGGTGCCTTAAAATAAAAGTAAGTGCATGCACTTTGGTATATTAAGTGTATTAACAGTGATGTTGAAGAAAGGAGTGAACCTCAATCTCACTTCAAAGGAGTAGCACTTTATTTTTATGTATACTTAATAAACCACACCGTTATATGTCTATATAATTCAGATGCACTGCGGGAAGACTTTAACTACATAGCATAACCACACTATTGTTTCTGATCCTACACTGAGCACAAACCAGTCTTGATTTTTATCTCCCCCTCCACTCATAAGTCTACCAGTCAAAAAAAAAGAAAAATGCATACATACTTGGTGATGAGAAAGAGTTTGAGCCATATACAAAATGCATTCTTTTCTCATATTTAACTCAAATAAAACTGGCTTTGTGTTTGGCACTTACTATGTATCAAACACAGTTGTAAGGGTTTTGCAAATATTAACTCATTTAGAGCACTAAAATCTCATTTTATAAATGGAACTGACACAAGACTCAGTGCCTTGCCCACCCAAGATTGTATTTCTAGTAAGTGAAAGTCTAATCCAGTATATCTGGTTCCTGAGTCTGGCTCTTAACCAATACAGTCAAATAAAAGAGGATCTTTGGGCCTAAATGTCAAGCTATAAGCTCCCAGTGATATTATGACATTAATTTGTTCATTTATTTATTCTTTCAGTCTTGATTCAGAACAAAAGAGAAGCAGAGGGTGAGGGAATAAACAAGCTGTCCACAAAATCACACTGTCATTGTACCTCTTAACATCACCTGTTAGGTACTCCAGAAGTAGATGTAGATATAGAGTTTGAGGTGAAAGATATTCATTGGGAATAAACCCCTGTGACAAAATGAGGAAGGAGGAAGATTCAGGCAGAAAAGAAATTGAGCTTCAATAATACCAAATAAAGTCTTGGCCACCCATTGAGGGCTCTGGAATGGACATGGCCTGTCACCATGACCTCAAATGAAATGCCAGGACTATATATACCCAACTTGCTGTATTACCAGAATTGGGCTAACCTCAAAAGAGGCAGCTCTACAGCTCAAAACCTGAAAAGAGGTAACAGCTGAGGCCCATTGGCCAACTATAGTCCCCACACCGGAACATCTAGTCCTTCCTTGAAGGGAATCTGGGAGCACATCTCCACATCTGCCAAACTCAGAGAAAAGCTCAAAAAGGTAAAAGACCTACATAACCTGGAACTCCATCACTTCTCATATCTCACCCTTACTTTTGTGCCCTTGCTCTTGCTGCCACAGAACACTGTCCTCCTTGCCAGGCAAGCGCCTACCTCAGAGACTTTGTTCCTGTGACACCACCACCCCTCTCCCATTAGCTAGTCATTTGACTTGCCCTTTTGCCTTCTTGGCATGTTGGTTTAAATATTACATTCTCAACAAGGCTTTTTCTAACCTCCATTTTAAATCCCTTTCACCACCCTCCACTCCCCATCCTCCTTCCCACTTTATTTTTCTCCATAGTATTAATCATCTTCTACCATGCTATATAATCAAAACCTTGTGGGTGTTTCATTAGTTCTCTTCATAAGATCCGTGAAGACAGAAGGAATGTCCTTCTGTTCGGCTCCTTGCTTTATTCTCAGTACCAAGAGCAGAGCCTGACACACAGGGAATCTAAAGAAATTTATAAATGTGCAGAGAGCAAGAGACTGGGGCTTTTACCTCCTCAGCATCTCTCACAACCTCAGAATAAGAGAGATGCCACCTCATCTATTTGTCATCCCAGAAAGAAGTACCATGAATATATGACTCTCTCATGCTATCTCTGTTAGAATCAATGTAATTCTTACAATCCTGACATCAATAAATATGCTTTCACCCCAAATCCTACGATGATCCAATACTTTCACTAAATTTTTCTACCAAGTTCACTTGGATTATACACTGGTATTATCAGAGCACCCTAAAGTGTCCCTTATCAGCAAAACCTCTCTTCTTTTTTTTTTAAATGCTTATTTTTTAGTTGTAGGTGGACACAATATCTTTATTTTATTTTTTTATGTGGTGCTGAGGATCGAACCCAGCACCTCCCGCGTGCTAGGCGAGCACGCAATCACTGCGCCATAACCCCAGCCCCAAAAACCTCTCTTCTTCATTCTCAATTTTTTCCACACTTTCATCCCCTTCTGAGATATTAGTGGACTCTTTTTCCTTTCTTCATTCCCCTGGCCATGTGAGCTCTAGAGTCAGACTGCCTGGGTCCATGGCTCCTCTACCTCCCAGATGGGGGTCCCTTGGCTCGTTACATAACCACTGCATGCTTCAGTGTCCTCATGTGATACGAGTCACTCGGAGCACCTTAGACATGAAAAGGTCTATGCCTGGAACATTACTAATAACTCAAGAAATAGCAATTATTATCACTCTATAAGTCTCAATGTCCCTCTCTCTCACCTCTGTCATTGGCAGCTGCGTTGTTCTCAATTTTGCCATCTAAGTCTTTCCAAGACTTACAGCATTCTTAAAGTCTGGCCTTTTTGTTCCATCTTGGAAAGCTTTTGGTGAGTGGGATTACAGCTATAAAATGTATCATATCCAAGGACTTGAGATGACCCATCTGGGGCTGGACTAGGAGAGGAGAAAGAATTAAACGACCACTCAGAAAAAGTGCCCATAGATGTGCCTAATAGCTCTATATCCCAACAGAGAAAAATTGTGTAACTCTCCAAACATGATGAAACATGAAACGTGTTTTTCATGAAACCAAGTTTTCAATTGTAAAATATAAGTTATTATCTTATTTGCTTTGCAACAGATTAAGGCTTGGGGGTTGAAAAGTTTGGTTTGGTGGTTGTGATTTGTTTTGATTTATTTTATTTTGAAATTGAGATAGAAACCAAGCAAAGATAATCTGTGAGCACCACCTTGTGGAAAAATCTACAACCACCACATTTGTTTCAACATTTGTCGATCTTTGTTCATTGAACATGTATTTAATACTCTGGCACTGAGGATGGAGAAATAAACAGACAAAAATCTCTGAAATTTCATGGAACTTACTGTCTATGGAAAGAGAAAATAAATAAGATCAGTACATGAAACACATAATACATTCAATGTGGATAAGTGCTCTGGAGGAAAACAAAACAGGGACTGATGGGGGCCATTTAAAATCAAATGATCCAAGAAGGCCTCACTGAAAAGGCCTCACTGAATAAGCAATGCAGTTACCTAGGGCCAGAGTCATATAAAGAACATGAAATGTGCAAATTCCTGAATACAAAAGTGCTTGGTGACTTTAAGGAGAGGCACTGTTTAAGAAAGCAATGTTTAGAGGGAGAATGGAAGAAACAAAGACTGGATGAAGCAGGAGACAAGGGCATATGGAGCACCTTTGGTTATAGTAAGGATCTGTTTGGCTTCTCTGATTCAGGTGGAAACTTCAAGAGACTTTGAACAAAGGAATAGGATAAGCCAGCATTTTTTTAAAAAAAAAACTATTGCTTTGATTGAAGGGGTCAAAGGCAAGATAAGTGATACTTCCTTTAGATTCAAACAAATGGTGCCTCTGCACATACCATGTAAATTTATTATAGTGCCCAGGGAAATTCTATTGGAGATCAGGACTCAGTTCCATCATAGCACAATCTACAACCTTAAGCATATGTTCCGGTAGTCACCTTCAAGTACTCTGGGAAACTTTTATCCATGCCTTTTGCCATATGTGCATCAAACAAACAAAAAAAGTGGCCTCCACTATATGCTGTGGGTTGGTGGGCTACACTGCTACAGACACAGTATGGCCACTGATAGAGAGAATGGAAGGAATTGTGCAATGGGTGTGTTATTTAGGAGACATACAACTTATCATGCCCTTCCTCTGGAAAGCATAAATACCACAAATACTCAAGTACTGCATCTCAATTATGTTGAACAGCCATTTTCTTGCTTCTCTGTTGGTTATACTTCATTCTTCTTGACATACTCATGACTTGCATGGTGTTTGCAAAAGGTTCACATTTAATAGCTAAAGGATATTATTCAATATTAAACAGTTCAGGGTACTCAAAGTTATATTTATATAAGTCCAGACAGAAAATCCATGATGGATCTAACTTCTAAAATACTGTTTTAAGAGACAATGAAAAGGCACTATAAGTTACCACTGGTTTATATTATGAAATTTAAATATTTTACATTGTCTACAATATATAATATATATTATACTACCCCATCCTAATATTTGAACATAATATATATAAAACTTCATTCCCAAGCATTATTAATAGTTCAGCTGAACAAATTTCTGTAAATCAAAATTATACCATATTTTTTTTCTGAAGTTAAGCTTTTAAAATGATATCTGTGAAATAAACAATAATAATTTATGAATTAATAGCTTTTTCTTACTATTTATCCAATTGTAATCTGCTTCTTAATCACACATGCACAATAGTAGTTCAACATCTTTGGCTATTTTGTTTATTGCCATATTAAAAATATATTTTTTTAATGTTTTTCCATAGAAAGCATATATTTCAAAATAGGAGAAAAGAACATATTTAAACAACTGTTAGTTTGGTTTTTAAGTTTTTGATATTTAGATGTGTAGTCTATTTATTCCTATTATGGTTTGGATATGAGGTGTCCCCCAAAAGCTCACATGTGAGACAGTGCAAGGTTTAGAGGAGAGGGTTGTAAGAGTCTTAACACAATCCGTGATTTAATTCCCTGGTAGGGATTAACTGAGTGATAACTGAAGTAGTAGGTGTGGCTGGAGGAAGTGGGGATTAGGGTGTGGCTTTGGTGTATATATTTAAATCTGGAGAATGGAACCTCTCTCTCTGCTTTCTGATCACCATGTTTCTCTCTGCCACAGTCTCACACTATGATATTCAGCCTTTCTCTCAAGCCCCAAGAAATAAAGCCAGCCTTCTATGGACTAAGACCTCTGAAACCGTGAGCCCCCAAATAAATTTTTCCTCTTTTAAAATTGTTCTGGTCAAATCTTTTAGTCACAGTAGCAGAAAGCACTAAACCAATTCTTATTTCATTTTGGCCATCTTAAATGTTAGGGAGATTCAGGTAGGATATTATTACAATAATCTAGGCAATAAATTATGGTAGCTTGATCAGGGTTGTGACTGTGGAGATATGAGAAGTCATCAAACTCTGTCTATCCTGAAAGAAGCATTAAAAGGATTTCCTCACAATTGGATTTAACTCAAAAGAGGAAAATCAAGTGACACAGTTTTTGGTCCAAGCAACTAGACGGAAGTTGTCATTATATGACTTAAGGAAGAATGTGGGAGGAGCATTTGTGGGAATTTCAGAAGTTCAACTTTGTCATGTTAAGCTTGAGATGTCAGTTTAACTCTTAGCAATCCATACAGTTTAGTACTCAGGGCTGGCATTTGAGTATGTATACTTGGTAGTTATTAAGGTAGGAATAAGGCAGGGATTGTATTCAAATCCTTGGGATGAGCAACATCCACTCTCATCCTTTTGCTTCCATCAATTAGAAGACTTGATGTATTGAAAGAAAGGAACACTCTATCACAGCAGTTCTCTACCTTAGTAGCAGAAAGTGTCAAAGAACCTAGAACTCACCTCCCAAAACCATTCCCAGAGGCTAGCAACTTCCTTCCTTTGGACGCCCTGGGGAAAGCTCGTAATTACCATCCATCTTGGGTACTAACCCTGAGGTCTTAATTTCAGACTTCCTGTAAAACATCCTCCACAAACATAGGTGTAAGACACTGTCAGATATCACAAAACCTATCCACAAGTTATTGCTCCCTTACTGATTCTCTGCCCAATTGCCTTTTATGTCAAATGCTTTGATGTGATTTATTTTCTGCTGTCTTCCTCAGTGCATTGGTTGACCCAATGGAGAAACAATATAAAGAAAAAAATCAAACAGAAGCATAAAAACAAGAGACAAAACCCTAAGTTCCTGAATCTCTTCACTATCTAATATTTAAGTTAAGAAAAGAAAGAAAACTTCAAATGTAAGCATCTCTTTTTTAATTGCTTGCAAGTTATCTATTTTCCTTCTGACAAAAACAAGCACCATTCAAGTTATATCAGACCTAAACAGAAAAGAACTGATGAAGGAAGGGAGAAATGACAGGGGTGAACTTCACTTCAGTCTTATTTAAAAAAAAAAATCCTTGTGTGAGAAACTAATGCAGTATTTCCAAAATTAACATCCTATTGAACATTGTTCCACAGGCAAGTACTTGATGAGTTCTAAATACACAATAAACTTAGGATCACTGAATAAAACAAAATTAATTTCTTTGCTGTGGGAATGTCAGAGACTACACAAATAGAGGTAGATATAAAACACAGCACTTTCAACATGTGTTTGAAGCAGAACCTACTTTTTCAAGTGATTCATAATAGCAATGTCCAGAAATCATATTCCTCTGGACACAGTTTGGGAAATACTATTCTCCTATACATATGAAAGAGAATCCCCAAAGTGAAAGTTTGCCAAAGTTGGCAAAGCAATACCATAAAATTTCCCATCACCCACTCCCTGATTTGACACATCAAGATTCGCAAATCTGCATAACTATCTTCACAGAACCCAATTCAGTTTGAAGTCAATAAACTCACTTTTTTAAAAAATGAAGCTGCTGAATTATCCAATATTCACAGTTATTAAACATTCACATTGCAAATGAATTCCCAGTCCCCCACCTGCTCCAGCAATGTTATCACTGAATAACTGGAATTAATTATTCTCGAGATGATGATAATGATGCCAAAGAGTTTATCCTAATTAAATGTTCCACCATGAAAAAAGGACTGAAATTTAGATCAGTAATGATTTAATTTTATTCTTTAATCTTTTAGGGACATTCAGTTCTTCTAAGCACAATAATTTGATGAATGGTTACATCATTTCTGTGATTGAGCTATATCTTTATCAACTTTTCGTTTTATATTTTACCTAACACTTTTGTCCACATAATACAGGTTTTATGGACAAACTCTTATACATGATAAATTTTAAAGATATTTTAGCTAATCTTTGCCATTCTTTCCATGTATTTTCACTGAATTAAACTAATGTGAGAATGAAACTAACATGAGAATTCCCCCAAGAGAATCAGAAACTTCAAGAAAGACCTGTCATGACTGTATGTCGGCTATTAACCTCACACTCATATAGAAAGAAGTGACACACAGTTATATGAGATAGAAAGGCATTTAGAAGAATATATTTATTAATTATAAATCTCATTCATATTTTCCATATACACATTAATCCTTTAAATAGCATAAGTAATGTCGTTATAATGCTAAACAAAAAATGTCAGCTGCAATGTTAGTAGACATGTTCTCAAATGCTTTAAAGAAGATGCTTTAGCATAGAAATAGTAATTGAATCTACATTACACAATTATTTAATTTTCTGTATTATTGTTTTAATTATGATAAACTGGAAGTTGTTTTTTTAAGTGCACTACTGTATGTTAATATTTATTCCACTAAACCCAACTACAGTGTCCAAGACCCAGATTTATGGTGAAACTCCAGAAGTTTCCTCTGGGTACAAAAGGAACCCAGTAAAAATGCTGTCATCCTCAGCACTGGAATAAACCCCATTCCAATCTTTTGACAGTTCCAGCCACACTTGATCTCCTGCACTTAATTTCAGGATCATAAGGAGAGAGGCCTGGTCTATTTCCTGACCATAAAGAGTTTCTCTGGACCTGAACTGCTTCTTATTCTGGGCAACCAGGCTGATCCGTGCAGGTCGACCCTTCACAGTAACATGGTAGGAAAAAACATATGTCCCAGGAATGCTACAGTTAAATTTCCCAGTGGCAGGGTTGTAATCCCCTTGGTCATTATATAAAATCTTGTCAAATTTGATGGGGATGTTGGGAGGAGGAAACGGCTTGGATAAAGCTGCGCTGAAAGCTGACTGCAGGACTCTGGCAACCTCACCCTTGGAGCCCTTGAAGCCCCGTGAGCCCTTCTTCCCAATAGGTCCTCGGACTCCTTTGCTCCCAAGCTCACCCTTTGGCCCAGCAGGTCCTATAAGACCAGGAGGACCTAACTCTCCTTTAACACCTGGATCACCCTTGGCCCCAGGCAGACCATCAGAGCCCCTTTTGCCTTCTGTCCCCATATCTCCTTTGCTACCTTTTTCTCCTTTTACGCCCTCCTCCCCTTTTTGCCCTTTTCCTCCCCTCTCCCCAGAATCTCCACAGTAGCCTTTCTGCCCCATCTCCCCCTTCTCTCCCTTGGCCCCAGGCCCTCCGTTCAAGCCTGGAGAGCCCAGAGCCCCCGGGTCTCCTTTGTCTCCTTTGGTGCCATTCCCACATGGGTCTCCCTTTGAGCCTTTTTGTCCTTTAACTCCTGCCAAGCCAATGTTTCCTTTATCCCCCTTGGGACCAAGTCCACCTGAAATGAAAAATTAAAATAATTTTTAAAGATCACAAAAGCTACAAACAAGATGCTATTACCATAGAGCTCAAAAAACAGGAATAAAAGCTACTACCTTGGACATGGAAACCCCTTCTTGCCTGGTAGAGGCTGTGCCTAGCAGCCATAAATGAAATGAGCAATTTGTAACTTGTCATAATCCCAGAAAGAGAAAAGTTAGTGCTTCCAGAAACAATAGCTTATATTCAGAATTCACATATCTAGTTATTTTTTCACTTTTAAGATAATAAAGAATATTAGAACTATAGTAGCTTACTATATAACATTAATTATCCTTTGCATTTTGATCCATCTCAAGTATTCTTCTAAATCTCCATAGTGTCTATCCAAACCCAAAATCTTACAAGGCATAGGAACTAAAACCAAGAAAATTAACAGCTAGAGAGAGAAACAGAGCTCAGATATTTTTACCTCATCTCTAAATTCCTAGACCTATGTGAATCAGCACACTGAATTATTTGAAAAATAGTAGTAATATATATTTCCATCTTACCTCTCTGAAAACTTTAAATATAAACAGGAAGATAATGAGGGCTTTACTGTACTCATGATTGTGCACAATTATATGTTTTGTATTGTACCTGGTTCTCCAGGTTTTCCTGGGTATCCTGGAACTCCATTTGTCCCTTGGTCCCCACGCTCTCCTTTTAGTCCTAAAATGATACCAAGATTAACTTTTTTCCAACTATGTCATTTATGATATACCTAACATCCCTTTCACAACCGTCTCACATTGCAGTGTTTCCTTTAACCAAAATGGTTCAAAAGTAAACTAATGTGAAAAAAGAATTTTTTGAGGTTTTTCAGTTTTTATTTTGGTGAAAATTTATTTTTAAAGAAAAAATAGCTCATCCATCAGCAGTATGAATTGAGTCATTGGATTTAAGAAGAAAACTATGACCATAGGTCCAAGTTCTCAAGAATGCATTAATAAAGAAGTTGCATTCACCTGCCAAAACTGTTTTTTTAAATTAGTTTATTTAATTGTATTTCAAGTCATAGTACATATATAGAGCTCTATTTTTCCAATTCTCTGGTTGCAAACCAGATAAAGTCACACCATTTGTGTCTTCACACATGCACCAAGGGTAGTGATGATGATCTCAATCAACCATCTTTACTGTACCCATTCCCCTTTACCTCCCCTCCTCCCCACTGCTGCGTCCAGAGTTCCTCCATTTCTCCTATGTTCCCAATTCCCACCCCACTTATGTATCAGCATCCACTAATCAGAGAGAACATTCAGCATTTGGTTTTTTGGGATTGGCTTACTTCACTTAGCATAATGCTTTCCAATTCCATCCATTTGCCTGCAAAAGCCATAATTTTATTCTCTTTTATTGCTGAATAATATTCCATTGTGTATATGTACCACAGTTTCTTTATCCATTCATCTTCTGTAGGGCATTTGAGTTGCTTCCACAGTTTTGCAATTGTGAATTGTGCTGCTATAAACATTGAAGTGGTTGTATCACTGTAGTGCGCTGTTTTTAAGTCTTTAGGGTATAGGCCAAGGAGTGGGATAGCTGGATCAAATGGCGGTCCCATTCCAAGTTTTTTAAGAAATCTTCATACTGCTTTCCAGATTGGTTGCACCAGTTTGCAATCCCACCAGCAATGTTTAAGTGTACCTTTTTCACCACATCCTCGCCAGCACTTATTGTTGCTGGTATTTTGGACAGCTGCCATTCTGATTGGGGTGAGATGAAATCTGAGGGAAGTTTTGATTTGCATTTCTCTAATGGCTAGAGACGTTGAACATTTTTTCATATATTTGTTTATTGATTGTATATCTTCTTCTGAGAGGTTTCTATTCAGCTCCTTAGCCCATTTATTGATTGGGTTGTTTGTTTTTTTGGTGTTAAGTTTTTTGAGTTCTTTATATATCCTGGAGATCAGTGCTCTATCTGATGTGCGTGTGGCAAAAATTTGCTCCCAGAATGTAGGCTCTCTGTTCACTTCACTGATAGTTTCTTTTGCTGAGAAGAAGCTTTTTAGTATAAGTCCATCCTATTTATTGATTCTTGCTTTTATTTCTTGTGCTATAGGTGTCTTGTTAAGGAATTCGGGGCCTAATCCAACTTGATGAAGATTTGGACCTACTTTCTCCTCAGTTAGACGCAGGGTCTCTGGTCTAATTCCTAGATCTTTGATCCACTTTGAGTTGAGTTTTGTGCATTGTGAGAGATGGGGTTTAGTTTCACTTTACTGCATATGGATTTCCAGTTTTCCCAGCACCATTTGTTGAAAAGGCTATCTTTTCTCCAATGTATGTTTTTGGCACCTTTGTCTAGTATGAGATAGCTGTATTTATGTGCATTACTCTCTGTGTCTTCTATTCTGTACCATTGGTCTACATGTCTATTTTGGTGCCAATACCATGCCGTTTTTGTTACTATAGCTTTGTAGTAAAGTTTAAGGTCTGGTATTGTGATGCCTCCTGTTTCACTCTTCTTGCTCAGGATACCTTTGGCTATTCTGGGTCTCTTATTTTTCCAAATGAATTTCATGATTGCCTTTTCTATTTCTATAAGAAAGGACTTGGAATTTTAATTGGGATTGCATTGAATCTGTGTAGCACTTTGGGTAGTATGGCCATTTTAATAATATTGATTCTGCCTATACAGGAACATAGGAGGTCTTTCCATCTTCTAAGGAATCTTCTTCAATTTCTTTCTTTAGTGTCTTGTAATTTTCACTGGAAAAAAGAATCTATTGAAGGTGATTAGAAATGTTTAATTTTAACTAATGCTAAATCATTTAAAGGAGATTGGGAGGCAATGCCAATCCCTCAAATAGACTTCATTTTGCCCACAGCATTTCCATGACTCCTCAAACCTCTCATAAAACTCATCACATCTTGCATATTTTGCACATGTATGTGGTTATGCTTATTTTATTATAAATTTTATGACAGTTTAAATGGCTTGTTTATATGCCCGTAATGCCTCAGTAATACCATGGTGCACTATACAAGTTTAAGTACAGAACACAGCATTCTACAATTGGCTAAAACTAATCATAACAAAGATCTATCCAGGAATGAAAAATTATCCCAGACTTAGAGCATCAAAGAAAAGTCAATTTTCATTACATGTTGAAATAATTTCCAAATACTCTTTGGACAAATTATAGGACTATGAGAAAGCATATTTGAAAAATATTGAAAGATGTGGGTTTTCAGATATTTGCCACGTTACCATAAAATGGATTTTACATTGGCCCATCTTGTTAAGTCTATTACAGACTCACTTTGATTGTAAAAGATAATAGCAATAATAATAGTATTAAAAATAGTTAACTTGTATTAACAATCTGCACCAGATATTGTTCCAAGCTCTTAACATTTTGTTAACTTATCCTGGCCTTTTTTAAACTTCATATAGTTTTATTTGATAGTAATACTACCTCTTATATTAAAAAGGCTCTATAACAGCATCAATTGGAACATTTGTAATTTACAAAGTTTATAGCACATCCCTTCAAAAATGGTAAATATTTTTGTTTTCACTTTTATCAGAAGAAAATGAGGTGTGAAAAAATTAAAAATTTGTACATAGTCAAATATGACTGTATATTACCTTCTTTGGCATTGATTTGCCAACTTTATTATTTATATTATGACTAACAATTTTGTTTAATTTTTGTCAGAAAAAATAAATTCTAAATCAAATTAAAAGTGATGGCAATAAATTCCCCTAATTTCACAGTACCAACTAAAGAAATCCCACTAAGGTCACTCAGCAGCTAAGTAGCCATCTCCTCTATTACTACTCCACATAAAATACAAAATTTGGAAATTAACTCATAGGCCATCAGGAAAATATCCGGATGCATTCTGAGAGAACCCAATCCTGAGTGGAAGTGAAAGACCAAACCTATTCCCAGTCCTTGTTAATAATCAAACATTAAGTTTATTTAAGGGGTTTCATTGCTTGTATTGAATCAATCAAGTAGTCATTAACCAAAATGTAGCCATCAACTCTTTTTTTTTCTTTAACTTTCAGTCTTAGCCAAGAGTACAAGCCAAGTCTGGAACTAAAAAGGAAAGTAGAGTTGCCACTTTATAGAGACTTGGCTGAATGAATCTGTACTTTTGATCCTTCCTCAAAGCATATTCTTAAGAACCCTATGATACTTCCCTGTATTTTCTTCTACTTCCAGAAGTCTAGCTTCCAGAATGTATGAATCACTGGGGAAGTTCATCACTCATCTTTATTTCACAGGGTTTTCTGCTAACATAATTCAGCCACAAAAGGATTAAATGTTTCTGAGAATGAAAATCACATAACTGACAAGTGCGAAGTAGCTCTTTCTTACCTTAGCATCTTTTTTGAGTAATTACTTCACTGAATGTTCTAGCAGAAATGAGTTAGGCAGTTCCTGAGCCATGTGGAGGGTGATATATAGATGATATTAGGTCTTTTGACATGTGACACTGAAGCTCAAACATTGAACTTGATGGATAGATGCTATTTCTACAGGCTGCGCCTATTCACTGAGGAATTTCTCAGTGTCCCAGTGAATCTGTAATCTTTCCTCAGTACCCTGGAGCACATACAGACCCAAGGATTTCCTGGGGCAGGAAAGCCTTCTTTACTGACACACCTATGGAATTACAGGATTTCTGAGCTGGAAAAGATCTACGAAAGCACTCATAACTACACATAGTCTTTGATAGTAAATAGGGGTATAAATAAGTATCTAGTCCATTTCCCTCAATTTCCAGGCAAGGTAAAGCCACTGGTCCAAAGTCACTATTATACCTTAATACTTCTATTTTAATTCATGGTTCTACCCACCATCAACACTGCCTCTGTTTTCAAAGTGAGTCACTAGAAATGGCAAACTCTTCTTAGCAGGCAGGCTCTCCACCTAAACTGAATATTCTAGAGGATTGCCAGCTCTACTTAGTTCTATTTACTATGAAATTAGTTTGCATCATAAGAGCCCACATGGAGTATATAGGACAGTACCTTTCCCCAGAGACTACCTTGTGGCTTCCAGCCAATGGGTCAAACAGGTTGCCAATGAGAAACAGTAAAATCGTATAACTCTGTGTGTGTGTGTGTGTGTGTGTGTGTGTCTGTGTGTGTGATTTTCCCAAGTCAGTTTAGAATTTCTCAATTGGCTATTTACAGAGATAATACTTCTATATCAAATTAATCCACAATATATTTTACCAAGTACTTAAATATTTAAAAACTGACATATCCTCAAGAATCAACAATTTACTTAGTAAATTGGTCTCTTTAAAAATGATGCAAAATGTCCCTTGAGGTTTTGGCATGAAATGAAGTGAATTACCTACCCTTCTCGCCTTTCTGGCCTTTTGAACCTTGGGGTCCAATGACTCCTGGTGACCCTGGGATCCCCATATTACCAGCCTCTCCTTTAGGACCTGGAAATGGGGGTTTCAAACCACCAAAATAGAAAAAAATTCTCTTTTGAAATTCATTAGTATAGGGCACAGGGGGACAGACATTTTTTTGAAACTAATAACTGTCAATGTCCTAATCATAAAATCAGGTGAGAATAAACTATTACAGAGTTCTAAGGGCAATATTTTTGTCTGATTTGCAATTTTGTACACCTGAATAGATAAATTGAGCCCATTAGTACTTGTCACTGTATTCATGGCAGTGATCAAATGATTCAGGGAAGCAGCACTACATCAAACAGCAAGAACAAAATAATTACCTGACACTAAAACTCATATGGACAACACTTTCAAATTGGAAGTAAAAACACAATATCTAGCTCTTTTAGATTTCCAATTCATCCAGGTATTCATTCATTCAGGAACTATTTCAAAGGTCTCCCATATACCAAGCACCCTGCTAGGTGTTAGGAATACAGCCATCAACATGGCAGAAATCCCAATCCCCACAAAGCTCAGACTCCATGAAAGATAAGCATTGAACAGATAGCCATACAAAGAAATAAAAGTTACCATACTGTAGTTGATGATATAAAAAAAAAAAAAAAACAGGAAGGTCCTACTGTAAGGCAGGGTAAAAAGAACCTAAATTATATTTGTGGGATTAGAAGAGAGCTCCCTGAGAAAAGACTCAATGAATGCACTAGGAGTTCCTGAAGCAAAAACTAGCCAGTAGTTATTTCAGGAAAATAAGAATATAAAAGACCATAGTTTTTAAGCAACTGAAAAAAGGGCACTATGGTTGGAAATAGTGGTCAAGTGTGAGAGAAGGCTGAAACGCAGTCAAGGGTCAGATCACACAAGGCTCAGACCTCATTGATAGCTTTGTTCACTAGTGCAGTTCAGTTCCCTACCACTTACCTGGACCACACAGGGGCCCTAAGCCTAGGAAAATTATTCTTCCCGAAACCCCAATCCTAGTCCAGACATATAAGTCGCTTCCCAATTGGAATAATTTAAGACCAGTTTCTTTGATAGTTAACCATATAGATAAGTACATTCCATGAACTTATAATACTTCATTTTAATATAATTAAGGCTGATGGAATAAGATGAAGTTATATTCAATAACATTCCTCTTTGAAAGAATACAGTATTTGTTTGGAAGAAAACCTTGAACAAATTGCTTGCAATGGAAATCAAGACTTAAGGAAAGCTCAAATAACTAAGGGCTGATGGTTAAGCTCCTCTATCTAGAAAAGAAAACATTACATGGAGGAGAGAGATGGAGAAAGAAGAAGCTGAGGAGGTGGGAGCAAGCAAGATGGTCCATTTCATTTCCCTGTGCAATACTTCCCCCTCCCCATGGCCCCCAAAAGTTCAGTGTGGTCACACTATTGAAGGATGTGATAAAGTGCTGTGCCCAGGTTGGTACCAGGAACACATGAGGCTACAGGGGAGAGGAAGGCTGCCCCTTTCATTCAGGTAAAATGTATGTCTACATTTGATTTTCATAATTACCATGAGACTAAACATGAAGGGAAAAGCTGAGGCTTAAGGTGCACAAATTGATTTTGACTCCAGGTTCTGCACTAACAGGTGCTATAACCTCTAGATTTATCAAACATTCCCTGGACTGTGATCAAATCATCAGGTGAAATGTAATGATATTTTTAACATTTCTATAAAGATTTGAAATAATATAAAATGCCACCATAACTGAACAAAAGAGAGAAGCAGGAGATAAAACTTTAAGTAGAATTTTACTTTTGCTAGTTATTTGATATATCTGAATATTTCAAGATGTTTTAATTCAGAAAGTTTATAAAGTTAGACTAGTGAATTTTAAAAATAGATAATGCAAAATGTGATGTTTGTAATGTGTATGTATATGTATTCATGTGACCAAGGACTGAAAATTAATGAAGGAGAATTAAAATGGTTGGATTTTAGTAGCCTTCTTTTTTTTTCAAGTTTGTTCAATGTTGCTCTTATACTAGATCTCTAATAAGAGAGAGGAGAGCAGAGTGGAGAGGAGGGGAGTGAAGGGAAGAGGAAGAGAGGAGGAAGTAATATCTTTAAAAACACTAATAAAGCTGGAACATATGTCTCTGAGTCTCAAAATCAGTATCCTATCATATGAGGCTCAGAGTACGCCAGAAGACAGGACCATACTCCTACCATAGCTAACTGGAAAGATAAAAATAATTAACTGAGTATTTATTTTATTCCAGGCACCACGATGAGTTCTTTTGTGTATCTCCTTCTTCTTGATGATTCTGTGAAGTCAGTATCATTCTTATCCCATTTTACCATTTTGGAAACTGAGACTGACAGAAGTAATGAAGTTTCTCTAGGGTAAGACCATGACAGAGTCAATATTCTCAGCCTTTAAGCACTGTCCAGTCAGACTGAGACAGGCCAATAACTTGACATCTTCAAAATATTTGTCGCATGAGTTTATAGAAAGAGTTGCTCTCCAAGAACGGCCCAGTCAAATCCATGACTGGGTAAAACAAAAGCCCTGAAGTTGTAGACTTCACAGCCTTAGTTGGCAGCTTAGCAACCAGCTGTATCTACTTGACCCTGCTCTTGGGGTTTCCACTCATAAGCAGCTTGCCAGCCAAACAAGATGCTAAGAAAAGTTCTGATAAATATAACTTTCTTAGACTCATTACATTTTGCATGTGTTAGCAACCCTGAAATCTTGGTGCCCCTGGCCACTGCCCATCTCCTTCACCCCTTAATCCAGCCCTGCATAAATGCTGAGTATATTTATTAAAGGATCCTACGATGGGATGAAATGAATGAAAAGCCAGTGAAGATGTGTAATTACTGATTTTATAACTTTCTGTTCTTCAGGCAAGACACAGCAAACATCGATATGAATTTTTTTCAGAGAATAGTGAGTTTGAAATTGACATTCTGATCTTAATTTTACCTTGAATTCTCTCTGCTACATGACATGTAAAAGTCAAAATGTATTACAATAAAACTGAAAGTATATTCATTATGTATATATTAAATACATCTAAAATTTTGGAATAAATAACCACAGTGTTCAATGGAGAAAATTGCTGGGCAAGACACAGTGTTGCTTCAGAATTTCAATGAGGAGCAAACCGAATCCTGCACTTCATTCTCTACCTCACAGGCATTCCATTTCTAATCCTAACTGCAAATAGCACTCCAAAAATCCATCAGTCAGCACACATTCTTACCAGGTAATAGAATTTTCATCTACCTTTTTAAATCAGCCATTAATGAAAAGACTGTACTGGTAATAAATGCATGCAGCTTGGAGATCTGTAGCACCAGTACTGGGGCCAGAAATCCATGCCTTGATTCTAGCCAGGAAGTCCAAGAGAACTTTGTGCAGTGATAGAAATGTTCTGTAATACCTGTGCTGTTTGAGTGAATAGTCACTGGCCACATATGGTAATTGAGCACTTGAAATGTGGCTGTGATTCTGGAACTGAATTGCTTATCTTATTTAATTTTAATTTTAATATTTATTAATATCCACACATGTGGCTAGTGGCTACCATGTTGGGCAGCACAGCACCCATTTGCATTTGCATCTGTCACAATGTCACCCCTAGGCCTATCACCATCTGCATGACAGTATAGAAATCCTTGGAGCAATGCCATGCCCTGACCCACTTCTTTATTGATGTACAGGTAAGAAACATGGCTTCTCATATTTTCAAATACCTGGTTTTCCAGTCTTTCCGGGTTCTCCTTTCTGCCCCGCAATAGGTAAGCAACAATGACAACAATTCAAAAAGAAATCAGCTGTGTCAAGAGTGAAGTTCTCAAAGGAAAAGAGAGTGGCGGTGGCAAAGGCAGACTCCGGGGCTGAAGGGTCCTTGGTTGGTTTCGCCTTTGCAGGCATTTCCAGGAAAGGGTTTTCTTCTTCCTCCTGAAGTGAGCCGTCGGATGGCTTTAGACCCTTGAGCATCTCTTCTCCCTCAGATTTCTTTGTAAATTTGATATATGGTGTGGTCTTTCCTCTT
The DNA here is from genome assembly GCA_004024805.1 of Geosciurus inauris. NCBI lineage: Eukaryota > Metazoa > Chordata > Mammalia > Rodentia > Sciuridae > Geosciurus > Geosciurus inauris. The sequence continues at coordinate 48,901 of PVHX01001977.1, read as the reverse complement.
GTGTCCACACCAGCAATAGCCAAAATAATTAAAATGACCCAAATCCAAGAAAATATCCACATATTTGAGGCTGGAAGAAAGATATGATAAGAAAATATACACAAATTCTGAGTTTCAATTGAAAAGACTAAGCAAAATAAATATACACTTATATGAGAGAAATATATGCATATACGAGCCATAAGAATGAGCAGAATGCATAATATAAAATGATATATTGTTGATATATTTTATATGTAAATGTGTGCTTGAATAAAAACCAAATATTTTATTTACTTGAAGTGTTTATTATAAGGAACACTTTGTTTCAGTTCTCCTTTCCGGTTGTTTTCTCAGTGTTACATGATCTAAAGTAGTATTTTCAATCATTCAAATTATCTTGCCAAATAACAAACATGATCTATAATAAATGCAACATGACTTAATAGCTCATATACCCTGTGGAAAAAATATGTGTAATTTCTTGACTGACCTCACTCAGATTTATAGGAATCAAATACATTTGTATTAAAGAGAGATGAAAAATATTGAACTGAATAGTTTATTCCAACAAACTCAATTATTTCAAGGAAAAAAAGTACTGATGAAATAGTCTTTAAATCTACTAGGGATAATAGTCTTATTGTATGTACACTCTTTTGGAATCTATTATAATTAACAGAGAGCGAGACTATTAAAAAATCATAAATTTGGATATATCCTATGTCCTTAGATTCTTTACATGCCATTTAACTCTTCAGCTCTTTGCTGTATAATTTGGGAAGTTTTTCTGAAAACTCACATTTATCCTTGTATTATTCTAATGAGGTAAAGTGTGATTATTCTTAAGGTTTTATCAATGTCCAAAGTAATATGATATAAGGTCTACAATGAGGTAAAATTATGATAGTTCACAGTATTCCATTCCCCATCAACTCCCAGAAGTCTAGTAGCTGCTAAGAGATAGCCAAGTTTAGAAATGCATGTTTTCTGTTAGGAGAAAGAATAGTTAGGATAATTAGTAAGAGAATAAAAAGAAAGAAAATAAGGATAGTAAAAGCACCCACTATGTATAGGATCCCTACTATGAGCAGGTGCCTTACTTCAATTTAGGCAGTTCTCAAAACAGCTATGCCAGGTAGGTAACACACTTCTTTACCTTCAAAGAGGAGGAAACAGGCAACAAAGGGTTACATACTTTGTCCAGGTTACACAGCCAGTAAATTGTGGACTTAGGACTTAAATCCAGGTCTCTTTAATTTCAAACCCTAAACCCTTTCCACAAATCATGTAGCATTTATAAGGATGGGATTAAAGAACATAAATCCAAGGGTGGCTCAATAGAACACAACTATGGAGGAGATAGATATAAATCAGAGCAGATGAGAAGAGACAAGATAAGACACTTCCTCTCCCAAATCATATAAAAATCCAAAATGTTAACTTTCTTTGAGTTGTCTTTTCTACCACATTCATCCATTTAATCAGTATTTACTATCAACAATGTCACTAGCCGTGCAGGATTATACATGTTGACACCAAACATAAGTCAGGCCTCTGTCCTTAGAGAGTGCACAGTCCAAGAAGGAGCAATGAAAGGCAACAGAAACAAAGAGGGGGAAATGTGAAGGACAGGGCATCATGGTGCACTTCTCCAAATACAGATCCCTTTCTCACACACAGTCTACCCCACACAAGTGAACACACCAAACATGGGTACCATGCACCAGCCAGTCAAATCCAGCCCCAGCAAAAACTAGACAATAGAATATTGTTTAAATACAAAATAATTGAACCTTCAATAGCTCATACAATTGCATCCAATAAAACAATCATTTGTTCAACCAGCATTTATTTGAACATCTAAGAAGTCTTGTGCTAGGTCCTATAATAGGAAGCCAAGTAAAACCCTGTTCCATCCTTAAGGATCTTTTCCACAGTAAACATCCAAATATAACCAAGCCCACACCTTTAGACTATAGAGAAACAGATCTGACAACAGACCCGAAGTGAAATATTAGTGGCTTTTAATTCTCTCACCACTTTACTATAAGAAGCACTAGAGTGTGCAGAATGCCAAGTGTTAAAGCTCTAGGACATTTTCTGTTATCTGTAATAAGTGAAGTCACATGGGAAAATAACCTTCCTTTTTCCTTAATAGAACATGCCTGTGTTATTCTTCCATACATACAACGTATTTTTGCCCCTGCAAGTATGTTGTGATAGAATCTTGGTAAACTAGTCCTGCAGAGATGTTAAGTGGCTTGCCCAAGGTGACAGTGCTAGAAAACAGGAAGCTGAGATCAAAGCATAGTTCACCTGACTCTGAAGTGCACATTGTACTGTGTCATGCTGCATGGAAATTAATGAGTGATCAGAGATGCTGCAGAAGTAAATGGAAGTTGGACCCTTCATGAAGCTCAACCCTGAGCCATTTTGTTGAAAAGTGATCTCTTGCAGACAGGAACTGGGAAATTAATGAGAGAGACAAAGAAGGGAAAAGGGAGAAGTCTGGCTCTGACAGAACACACTGGTGCTGGGCAAACAAAGTTACTGAAGGGAACACAGCACATCTGACAGAGGCCAAAAGATTACAGAAAGGAATGGACAGAGCCAACAAGTATAGGGAAGGTGCTCAGTATCCCTATCTGAGGGCATGAATTGTCCTCATATATGTTTCTCTTGCATTGTGGGTTCCTGCTTCCCAATTTAAATATAGGTGTTAAAGGATAATGTCGTAGGCACTTTAAAACTGTGAGAGAAGCCGGGCTCGGTGGCGCAAGCCTGTAATCCCAGCACTTAGGGAGGCTGAGACAGTAGAATCGCGAGTTCAAAGCCAGCCTCAGCAATGGTGAGGCACTAAGCAACTCAGTGAGACCCTGTCTCTACATAAAAAGCACAAAATAAATAGGGCTGAGGATGTGGCTCAGTGGTCGAGTGCCCGAGTTCAATCTCCAGTTTAAAAAAAAAAAACTGTAAGAGAGCTCCCCCAAAAGTTTGGAGATGAGGAGAACACAAAACCCTTTGAAGATTGCAACCAAGTATTGGTAGTAACCTGATCAACGATACAGGCATATCATTTCTTTTTATAATAATAGCATTATGTGACAGAGTGCCAGTGCCTAGCCTAGATCTTCGGGACACGTGTGTTTCCACTTGCTTTCTTGCCCTTTTGCCATTGCCATGAGAAGGATGTGAATGGGCTAGCTTACTAGTCACAGGAGAGAGATGAGAGACACATGGAGTAGAGCTGCCCCCTCAGCTGCCCCAGCCAAACACACCCTCAGCAGAGTCCCCAGATGACTAGGTAAGGTCTCCTGACACAGACTGGTTAACCTCAGACATTTGTTCTAGTTATCTATTGTTGTTTAACAAAATAGCCCAAATTCCCTGTCTTAAAACAACAGCCATTTTATTATGGCTAACAATTCTGTGGGTCAACGATTCAGACTCTGTGAGATATTGACAAAGTCATTTAGTAGTGTGCAGCTGATGGGTGGGCTAGTTGGGAGAGGCTAACCTATAAATCCAGTGTCTCAATGGAAATAGAAAAAGGCCGAACTTAACTTGTGCTTTTGATCACATAATCTTACTACTTTCCCAATCTCATCATACTCAAACTTTTTCCTTCATGGCTCAGAGTTCCCAAAAAGAGTGTTCCAAAAACATAGAAGATGCCAATCTATTAAGACTGTGCCTGAAAACTGGCATAGTGAAACTTAATTGAATTCTGTTAGTCAAAGCAGTCATGGAGGCCAGCCATACTGAGAGGGAAGGGACATCAACCTCACTTCTCGATGGGAGGAAGATCAAATAATTTCTGGTCATCTTGAGCCACAGACACACCAGCAATAATTTGTAAGCCACAGAACTTTAGTGAATTTAGACAGCAAAAGCTAAATGATGCCAAGAGTTCCAACCTTAAGCCTAATGTTTTTGCTACCTTTGAGACAAAAATAAGAAGACTCCAAGCAGTACCATCTTACCTTCACCCCAGCAACAGACACACTTTGAACTCCTCCCCATTATGCCCCCACACCTCTGAAGTTCTTATCCACTGAAAGCATTCAAGCAAAAATTGGGCCACCCTTCATCCTTATTGAGGGAGGGCTGTGTGTGTGTGTGTGTGCACATGCGCACACGCGCACGCTTGTGTATCTAGTGCTGGAGATAAAACCCAAGGCCTGCAAATGCTAGGCAAGTGGTTTACCACTGAGCTCAATCTCTAGCTCTTAGAATGAATGTCAGAAGATTGTTTGAATATCCCTTCCAAATTGACATTCTGAGATGTGATCTTATAACCATGGGTACTCTATCAATACATGAAAAGTAGCATATTCCATAAAATTCCATTCTAAATGCAAAAGGCATTATGTTTCTCCTAATGGTATACTCCTCTCTCATTAAGGAGCCCAAGATTGAAGACATTCATGGAAGATTTGTTAGTTCCTTTCCTAATGAAAGTAAGGTATTTGTATTGACCTAATAGTGTGCATTTATGAGATGACTGACAAGACGTTGAGACAAGAGCCATAAATTATAAATAAATTTAGAAATCAACTATTAAATAATATAGCATAGAACTGAAAACCATGATCTTTGTAGATTGTCCTAAGTTCTAGGTTCAGATCTACTTATTAGTTGTTTTATTTGGGGAAGTTACTGTATCATTTCAATTCTATGTTCCTCATTTCTAAAATGGGGATATAATAGTAACTATTACTATTGTGAAACTTGTGAAGCTTAATAAGATAATACATGAAAACTTCTCAGTATAGTGCCCTCAGTAACTATTGGTGTGTGTGTGGTGGGGAGAGTATAGATCAGACCTCTTGAAATTAACTAACCAGAAATAATGTTTTAAAGCAGTGACAAGTTTTTCCTATTCTCATATTAAACCTGATTGGCTTTGGACATTTGGAATCATTTCCATCCCCTTTAGCCCCTCCCTTGGAGCTCAGGGGCTCAAAGACTGGGAACTACATTTCCCAGAAACTCTTACTATCAGGATTCCAGTTTAGTTCCTGCCAATGGAAATAAAGTACACGAGATGTATGAGACAGAATGTAAAAGACAATTGTATCCTGCAGGCAGCAGCCAGTATATGCATGGGGTTTGGCAGATGTGAAGTTTTGTGATGGCCTCTGGCACAGCAACATCAAATCTCACCTTGGTTCTGCAGGTGGCTGTGACTATGGGCAGCAGTATCCTATGGTTCCTGCCCCAAGCAACAGTAACAATACTCTGAGTCTCTGGAAACTAGAGATAAAATTGACAGCTAATGGCAGCCCTCCTTGCCCTTTCCTCTTCCTGCTTTAATGACTGAATAAGCACCTAATTGCCTGTATTAAATCCCTTTCTGCCTAACATACCTACATTGATTTCAGACCAAATTCTATTATCATTTATTCTTCTCCATTTAATTTAACTCTATTTCTATTATTATAAACTCCCAGTCTGCCAGCCTCTCTAATGTCCAATTCTTCATTCTTTTTCCTTAACCCAATCACTCCTTATCTATCCACACTTTTATCTACTACCAAAAAAAAATTGTCAAAATATGCCCTTACATTATTTTCAGTCATCAAATAATCCATACCAGCATTGGATTCCAGTTATATTATTGATGTTATTTCCATATCAATATAAATAATTTTAAATGATTTTAGATACAGGGTTATGTGTGTGTATGTTGCATAGGCCAAAAGAGTGGTGATTTTTTGACTTTATGTATAGCATTCTTCCCCTTTGACCCTGTGTAGCTATAGAGAATTGTAAGATAAAACTTAAAGTCGATAACGCCCTTTTGCTATTTGAATAGTTTACTTTTGATATCTCAAAATGTTTCATTTAGACTAGTATTTTATGCTGTTTCTTTCCATGCTCAAGTTTCTCTCTCTTTCTTTCTTTCTTTCTTTCCTTTATTTATTTCTCTATTTCTTTTTCTCTTTTGTTTTAGCTTTTCATTGCTGTGACCAAAGTGTCCAACAAGAACAACTTAGAGGAGAAAAAGTTTATTTTGGCTTCAGAGTGTCAGAGGTTCTGTTCATGGTCAGCTGGTTCCATTGCTTTTAAATTCAGCCTCACACAAAGTCTCAGGAGATGGGCAAACGTAGACAAGTTCTTTGCCAAAATGTGAAATGAATGGCCTCTAGTCTATTTCCCAACAGAATCCTCCTTTGCCTCTAAAACTTCATAAGCAAAGGCTTTACTATCTGCATTCTGGTTGGCATTCTTGTCTTCTGCACATCCACCAGGAAAGTATCCATTAAGCTCTGCTTACAACATTCTAAAGCTTCTTCACCCTGCATCTCCAAACTTTTCCAAAGGATTATGAAACACGTGGCCAGGTTACCTATAGCAATGGTCCACTTCTTAGTACCAATTTCTATGTTAATCAGCTTTGTGTTGCTAAGAACAAAATAACTGACAAAAACAATTTAGAGGAGGAAAAGCTTAATTAGGAGGGCTCACACTTCAGAGCCCCCAAAATTTAATCCATGGTTGACCGAGTCCATTGCTCTGTGCCCAAGGTAAGGGAGCACATCATGGCAGAAGGGCATGGTGGATAGAAGCAGCTTCCCTCATGGCAGCCAGGAATCAGGATAAGAGGGGCGCCAGGCAAGAACAACTCTTTCAGGACACATCCCTAGTGACCCACATCCTTCAGTCATGCCCAACCTGCCTACAGTTGCCACCCCAATTAGTTCATTCAAGCTAAGATGGACTGATTAAGTTAAGGCTCTCATAATCTAATGATTTAACCTCCCGCATTAACACAGAAGCTTTTAGGGCACACCTCATAACCAAACAATAACATAACCCCTTAGACAAACTAACCAAAAGAAAAAGATAGAAGAACCAAATTAATAAAACTGGAGATGAAAAAAGGAGAAATCACCAATAACAAACATCACAGAAATCCAGGGGATCATTAGGGACTATTTTGAAAATGTATACTCTAATAAATTGGAAAACCCAGAAAAAATGGATACATTTCTAGATTACATATGACCTGCCAAAATTGAATCAAGAGGACATATAAAACCTAAACAGATAAATAGCTAACAATGAGATAGAAGAACTAATAAAACCCTTCCAACGAAGAAAAGCCTAGGACCAGATGGATTGTCAGCTGAATTCTATCAGACCTTTAAAGAAAAACTAATACCAATGATACTCAAATTATCCATGAAATAGAAATGAATGGAACACATCCAAATTCATTCTATGAAGCCAATATTATCCTCTGGATATTCTTTTGTTATCTTAGCAAAACCAGATAATGATACATCAAGGGAAAAAAACTACAGATCAATATCACTGATAAACTTAGATACAAAAGTCCTTATAAAATATTAGCAAATCATATTCAACAACATATTAAGAAGATTGTTCATCATGACCAGGTTTGTTTTATCCCAGGAATGCAAGGATTATTTAACATATGTGAATCAATAAATGTAATTTACCACACAAATAAAATTAAAGACAAAAGTCACATAATCATCTAAATAGGTGCAGAGAAAGCCTTGACAAAATTCAGCACACATTTATGATAAAATCACTGAATAAACTAGGTATAAAGGGCCCTACCTCAATATCTTAGGTTATATATGACAAACCCAAGTCAACATCACAGTGAATGGGGAAACTGAAAGCATTTCCTTTAAAATTCAAAATAAGATAAGGATGTTCACTCTCACCACTCCTATCCAATATAGTACTAGAAAGTCAGAACAATTAGGCTAGAGAAGTAAATAAAAGGGATAAAAATAGGAAAGGAAGAAGCTGAATTATCACTGTTTACAGATGATTATATTTTATACTTGGAAGGTCCAAAACAGTCCACTAGAAGATTGCTAGGACTAAGAAACAAATTCAGTAAAGTAGCAGGTTATAAAATCAGCATACAAAAATCAATAGCTTTCCTACACACCAGCAATGAATCTGCTGAGAAATAAATCAGAAAAACAATTCCATTCACAATTGCATCAAAAAAAAAAGAAAAGAGAAGAAACAAACCTAATCAAGGAAGTGAAAGCCCTTTACGATGAAAACTACAGAACATTGAAGAAAGAAATTGAAGAATACGCAAGAAAATGGTAAGACCACTCATGTTCATGGATAGGCAGAAATAATTAATATTGCTAATATAGTCATACTACCAAAAGCAATATACAGATTTGATGCAATCCCCATCAAAATACCAATGACATTACATAATTTCACAGAACTAGAAAAAAAACAAAACAACAGTCCTAAAATTCATTTTGAAGAATAAAAGACCTAGAATAGTCAAAGCAATTCTAAGCCAAAACAGCAGTGCTGGAGGCATCACAATCCTTGACTTCAAATTATACTACAGAGTTATAGTAACAAAAACTGCATGGTACAGGCATAAAAACAGACACATAGACCAATGGAACAAAACAGAAGACACAGAGATAAATTCACACAGATAGTCATCCAATCCTTGGCAAATGTGTCAAAAACATACAGTGGAGAAAAGACAGCTTTTTTAGCAAATTATGCTGAGAAAACTGTTTATTCATATACAGGAGAATGAGTCTAGACCCTTATCTCTCATCCTGCACAAAAACCAACTCAACATAACACCATTTATTAGTCAATAAATTACTTATTAAAGATCTACTCTCTCGAAAACCTGTGTCATATATGCAGGAGAACAAAATATCTGCTCTCATAGATATTACGTTTCAATGGGAATAACAAAAGATGATAAATAAATAAATTTCAGGCTGCAATAATACTATAGATAAAATAAGTAAAGGTATTTGATAAAGAATAACAAGAAAGGAAGTTTATTTCCGACTGGTGGCCAGGGAAAGCCTGACTGAGGAAATAACACTTAGCTGATAGGAAAGTCCTGAGGAAAAGGCACTGATGAATCAGGAGCGAACAGCCTTGGAAAGAACAAGGAGAAACCCGCTAAGAACTTTTCAATCAGCAGGAACCGGGTATGCCTTTGGAAAAGAGAAAAATGAAACCAGTATGCCTGATGTGTGGAAAAAGAGAGAACTACATGATCATCTGGGCGCACCATGCTGCAATGCATCTTAAGGATTTGTGGTTTATTCTACGGGCTATCAAAAGTAACCAAAAATTAAAACCCAGGGACAGAATTGAATTGATAAGATTTATAGCTTGAAAGTTCTACCCTAGATACCGTATGTAGGATGTTTGAAGGTGGGACAGCATGCCTGTAATCCCATGGGCTAGGGAGACTGAGACAGAAGAATCATGGGTTCAAAACCAGCCTCAGCAACAGCGAGGCGCTAAGCAACTCAGTGAGACCCTGTGTAAAATACAAAATAGGGCTGGAGATATGGCTCAGTGGTTTAGTGTCTCTGAAGTCAATCCCCACTACCTTCCACCAAAAAGAAAACAAACAAAAAACCTGGAAGCTATTGTAGTAGTCCAGGCAAGAGATGATGGTGGCTTAAAACAATTTGTTGACATTATTTCACAAATTAAAAGATCAACCCATTCTTGAAAATAGTCCTCACTTTATTTTCTATCTGGAAAGTGCGTCTTCAACTTAAATTAGAATCTAACTTTATGTTTTGACTCTAGGAGGTTTCTTGGAATTATAGTTTTAATTAATATAAACTGAGGGTTAAAAAGAAAGCCAAGTATAATTTTATATATGGGAAATTTCCTGAAGAAAAGGATCAATAATTATTTTCTTTTGGAAATTCAGGTTTAGGTTTAGATATTGGTCAAGTTTTAGTTTAAAATATAGATTGAATCAGAAAAATAATTTGTACTAGGCAGAAAAACCTAGACACAGAATTTGTTGACATAGAATTTTTTTTTACATAGAAATGGTACTTAACTTCCTCTCTAAGATAAAAGTAATTAATCCTTATCTTCTCTGAGTGAGTTTTAGGAGTGCAGTGAGATTTTAGCCACAGCTTCCAATAAAACAACTTGAGATGAACCTGAATGAACTGAAGGGATTTCTCGGTATTAAGATATGGAAACCTGTGCCCCAGTCTAGAAATGGGATGACTTCAGGCTTGTTCTGAGGATGTTGGAAGCTCCCTATGATTTCCCATGTAAACAAGTAATCAAGAGTGATGTTCAAAGTTGGGAGTATCAGCCAAGAGGGATCATTAACCTCATTGATGTCAAATCTGTTCAGGCATGTTCCCCCTAAGGAAAAAGGTCCCACAAGAGCAAGTTACACAAGGACGTCGGGAAAGAAAACAGGGAAGCGCATTAGCTGCTGCCACTTCCATCTCCTTCCTCCTGAGAGCTACATCCATCAAACAGTAGTCTTCCTTTTTGAGGTTCCTGGTGTTGTGCTATAATTACCTTCCAAACCACAAGTGGCAGTTTCTGATAAGCTGTTTCCTCCTGCTTCAATTCTTTTGGTACACTCAGGCAGGCCTCCTGGAGCTCAGATCTTGAGTTCATTCACAAATATAGTCTGCATCAAAAGGAAATAGAAAAAAACTTTGTAACCATAGATTCCTATTTCCCATTTTATTTTTAAAGAGCAATTTCATAGTGGTTGTAATCAGCCCTGATAGGATTTGCACATCTCTGTGTTGGTAGATGCAGCAAAAGCATCATAATTTCTATTGTCCAGTGGGAAGCTATTTCTTCCAGTGTCTAAGTGAACCCATTACAATTTTATTAAGCACATTGAATCTAACATTACATTCTACCAAGTTAAATGCTTCTTGTATTTGACAAGTATGAAGTAAAATAAAAACATTCTCAGCACTTTTCTGTCAGACAGAAGGGGATTGGCTTTGGTTCAGAGTATAACATCATAAAGAGGCCAGCAGCAAATGTGGACACATTTTTCCCCCTCTATGCTTGCCATCGCTTTTTCCGTTCCTCCTCTTCTCCTCCCACCCTGTCTTAAATCAAAGTAGTAAGTCAGGAAGCAGAACATTACAAGTGGCAGTCAACACCCACAGCGTAGTGTTGGGTATGAAGAAGGAAACTCCATACTTCCAAAAGCAATCAAGCCAGGGCAGGACCAAGTAATAATTCAGATGGCTGGTTGATGGAAAAATGAAGTCACCTGCATGGATGAGTAGACAGGTAAAAATGTGGATTTAATTTTTAGGCACAAAAATAAGCACTGGTTCTAAACATCTAGAGCCTAAAAACAAAAACCTTTACAAATAGGATTAGGCAAAGAGAAGAAAAAAACTATTATTAGCACTTAGTTTCATCATTTTTTTATTTCACTCACTGGGATTCTGAGTATGACAACTGTAGTGGTTTTATTTTTAGGGACCGAGTGATTTAACAACTTGAGTGAGATGAACTTGATTGGACTGAACAGCTTTCTCTGTATTAAGACATGGAAGCCTGAGTCTGAGTCAAGAAATGGGATGATTCAGTTGGGGAAAGGGACAGAATGAGTGAATCTGTGAATGTACAACTAGATAACAAGCCTGAAGTAAATTTTGCAGGCAGGTCATATTCCACTGATTGTAAAAGGAGCAATGGGGAACAGTGTGTAGACTGAGGGAGGGGTTATATAATAACTCTCTGTGGTTTCTACTCAAGTTTTCTGCAAACCTGAAACTGCTCTAAAAAGATAAACTCCATTAATTGTAAAAAATGAAAGAAAACAAAATTATCTGAACATGATGACAGATTTGTTCCTTTATTTGTTTTGTAGCTGGTCCTGCAACTAATAATCTATCAAAGTTGTTATTGCAAAGCTAAATTTAAAACACACATATGTGCATAATATATTCTTGTTAAGTTTTGGCATGTTCACAAAAATCCATGACAGAGTCAAACCAGGATTCATGATGGAAACTTTCTGTGAAGTAGACTTCACTGAGATTTTCTACTTCCTTGACATAAAATATTTATGCACACGTTAGAATAAGTATAACCAAATCTAGGCAAATCTCTTCACCTTTTTAGAGACCAAGCAGAATGCCTGTTGTGGAGTGTTCCTCGGTAGGAATCATGACAGAAAAGGAGTGGGAGTGAGCTGCATCTACTCCATCAGTGAGCCAGAGTTTCCCCAAAAGAGAGGTTCTGCAGAAGCTCCAGGACACAGAAGCTGACAGATTGGTGAGCTTTAAAGAAAAAAAGTTTATCCTTGAAACAAAATTTTTTGTGATAAGGTGATAGAGAATTTTCGTCACTAGTAGCTTACTGTCTGTTGACAGTCTGGTTTCTCAGTATTGAAAGACTTGCATTGATTTCTTCCATCAGCTCACTTCCATGTGTATGTGTAAGGAACTCAGATATGAAGCATAACTACTAAAGATATGATTTGAAAATGTATAAATATAAAAATATACATAAATATATGAAAATATCTTCAGTTATCAAACTTCTATTTGTCTTTCATTTCTACAATGTTAAGGATTGCCCCTCTCCTTTATTAAATCCAGAGAGAGCTTAACCTACTCCAGTGCTCAGATATATAAACAAATATCAGGAAAGTCAGCAGTTTGAGAATATCAGCAAACATTATATACACCCCAAAATACATCAGCTTCTCTTTTGCTCCTTGGAATCTGAACTATTCCAGTTCTGAGCCATTTAGCATCATGGACCAAGGTATGAGCAGGCCCTATAGAAACATGTTTTTCAGAAGTTGCCAAGAAAAACAAGTCTAGGCCTACAGGTAGCAGAGTTGGTTCTTACTCTGTCTCTAGTTCTTAAAAGCCTGTTTAAAATCATGTAACACTCCTTTACAATTATAAAGCCATTGTCACTGGCCCAAGACATCATCAGAAATGAGCAGAAAACATGGAAGACACAGCTACATGGCAGTTCCCTAGGTTGTCCTGGCATGCTGGTCCTGGTACTCCCCTGCTTTGGCCTCACTCCACGTTGCATCAGACTCCAAGGCTACATGGATCTGGGTTCATTGGAAGCCCTGAACCTGGATCACTAACCTGTCTCAGGAACCTGTCCTCACTCACAAGTGCTCGGTATTCCTACATTAAAAACAAAGAGTTTGGGCTGGATGAGCTAGCTCTATACCCTTTCTAGTTCTATAGTATTGAGTTTCTTTTTCCAAACAAATCCTGGCCCACCACAGTTGGTGATGGAGAATTCAACATTGTTTTGTCCTCATTTTGTCACCTGGTTCAGGACCTGTTCCAGGACTTCAGAGTCAGCTCATGATAAGCTCTGCCTGTGGCCATGGCTCAGGAAGCCCATCAGAGGGCCAGGGCTCTCTCCTAGAGAGAGCTGAGAATCTCAGAATAACAGAGAGCTGACAAGTATCAGGTTTGGTATCAGCCGGGAGAAGAACAGAAGGGAGTCTGTCCCTGAAAAAGCTACCTAGAGGCTAATGCATCACATGAAAAACAGCAGTCACTTCCTCTTTCAGGACAGCCTTGCTATTTAATACCCCAAAAGACCAAGGACAAAGAATGGCATTGTATAAGCACTGTAACTCAAGCAATTAGCCAGGTAATGGTCTGTGGGGTTCATTATAGCAGAATGTCAATTAAAACACTTGGAAGGAGATTATGCAAAGCACTTAGATTTCAAATTTTATAAGCTACCCACTAAGACCAAATTATAGTAAATGTCATATTACTACAGTAGGCAAATGAAAATAAAGTTTCTTTTCTAGTATGGACTCATATCTAATATGTTATAAATCCCAGAAATTGAAAAGAGCAGTCAAGTATCCAGTCTTTATTCAACAATGAAGAAAATGGGATAAAGGATGTCATGTTTAAACAGAGTACCTTCTTTCCTACCTATGGCCTAATTAAATAATGCCTTATATATTCATATATTTCTAGTTAACTGTTTTTTAAAGATTCAAATATACTTATTAGTTTTATTTTGGAGTTTTGCCAATGGACTTGAAGAAGAAAAGGGAGAAATGGATAAAATGTGAACTTCAGAAGGAAAATTGTTTCACCAAAAAATCTTTAGATGAGATTTCTTCTGTTAATGACTTGCCTGAATTGCTTCTGAATTCTCACAGAGGCATAGCACTTCTTTTTTGTTTGTTTCAGTACAGATATGTTATTAGAAAAACTGACTTCTTCAAAATAGAAAATAAGTGACAGGCTTTCTTTATGAAATTTCAAAATACAAATAGCATTTAGCATCCAAATAGATGACCATAATGATTTGCCCTGAATAATATTAGAAAGAACACAATATATAAAAATTATTTTCTGTCTTAAAAACCCTGAAGTCAAGTTTAACACCACAGTTAAATTTTATTCATGAATTATAAATCCTTTAAAGGAGAGAGTGAAAATAAAATGACCAATAGATCTACAAATGTTGCACTAATTCTATCATAGAAAACTAAATGCATATCAAATTTTTATTATTGTTCATTAATGTTCTGTAATTTTAGCACAGGCATAAACATCCTTTAAGAAGCAAAATATCTTTTTTCCTTACTAAATCATTGTTATGATAAAAACCACATTTTTAATGCAAACTACATTGTCTTAACTGAAGATATACTCTACTACTATTAAGTAAATAAAACTTGATTTATAAGACCTTCATTGTACGTCATTTCTGAAAGGTGATTGATTATTGTATGGTACCAAAAATATGTAAATTCTACCCCACTAATGCCAATGTATTATACTGTCCTTTAGAATTTGTTTTTTCTACTTATCTCACAAATATTCACAAATTTAGTAACTTTAAAATTATGAGTGATTCTATATTCCATGCCACAGACCTCCACATTTCAAAGATCAATGTAAAATATAGATTTAATACTAGAGAGGAAAACTGCCTTTTATCAATTGCAGATGTTTATCATTTCTATTCATATTCTTATTTCCTTGAGGCAAATTATTTTAACAGGACCTTTTAAACCTGGGATCTTACTGCAAAAGACTTGATGGAAGATAAAATAAATCAATGTTTGTAATCATCTCCTACCTTTCCTTATCAGCAATCTTTCTCCTGGTTAGCACATTGAAAAATTCAATCTCATTTATCTTAGACAGGGGTCTGCTTTATTTCTTTCAAGATTTGCCCTTACCCAATGAAAGGTGAGTACCTTTTGATAAGGGGAGTGGTAACTTCCCCCAGGCTCTGGGGAAAGGCTCTGAAATCTGATGAAATGCAAATGTCTTGGGAATTTTGAAGTTTTAGCTCTTCTCTGGCCTGACTTTGTCAACCATTCTTCTTGGTTTGCAGGATTATTTTTCATTCTGATACTGTAAGAGTTGGGCACCATGGTGTCAAACAACTCTCTTGTTTAGTAAATATTATAGTTTCCGAAGGAGTCCTACTGTAATCTGTTACTTGGGTGACATTTGACATTCATAGACATCTGTTTCCATTGCTGAGTGAGCCTCACCTGAGGAAAGCAGCCACGTAAGTGAAGTTTCTCAATATACAACCCTTCTGCCTCTTCTGAGTGAGCCTGCCACTGATTGAGAATTGACCAAAACTTCATTTTGAGCCAAATTTATTTCTAAAAAATATCTTTGTTATTATTTGGGAGCTACAATGAGATGTTCCCAAATAAATTACAAAAAATACTATTGGCCTCTTTATAGATCATTCATTCATTCATTCTTTCAAACAGCATTCAAGAACCTGCCAAATGCCAGATCCTGAGTTAGAAGCTGGGCATACAGCAGGAGGATTCACAAGATCCCTTTTTTCATGGAGTTTATATTCTAATGGGAAATATTCCAAAAATTAAAACACAGATACGTGAATAGTAAATATCAGATACTAAGAGGCTAATAAATATTGTGCATAAACTAAAACAAAGTGACGTAATAGAGGATGGCTAAGTGGCAGTCTTAGATGGAGTGTTCAGGGAAGACTTTTCTAACAAGCTGATCTTTAAACTGCTACAATCTGAATGACAAAGGTACCATGTAATTGAAAAAAAAAATCAGAGGTGGGGGAACAGCATCCCAATTGTGGAAAGCCTGAGAGGATAAGGTGCATTGAACTATAATGGCAACACAAAATAGATCAGAGCAGAGATATAGAATAAAAAATAAAAACAAATAAAATTCCAGACTGGCAAAATGGCGATGTAAATGAATATATTAGCATATCTAATACAAAGCCTATAGAAGTGGACTGATCAGTCATGAAACAGAAAAGTAAGACATAAGGTACAAACAGAATTACTACCCATCCAGACAGTCCCAAGGAGGCTGAGTCAATGGGACTTAAATATTGCAGCTCCATTAGTAAGCAGATCTCCATTATGATCTGGATGCAGCTGATTAATTTAACCAGATGCCATGAAATGTTTGATTAATGTAAATCCTCTCCTCCTGATTCTACAGTCACCAAGAGCTTTCTGATTCTGCCCTTAAAGAGAATGTGCTGACCATAAGAGTTCAAATAATTTGATATAGTTATTGTTCGTGGTAAGTTATAAAATGGGTTTCCAGTTATCATTTGGCTTCCCTTGTAACCTATCCACTTGAAGAGAACACTGTGATCCTGCTGATGCTGCTACAACAGCCTATTTGGTTATAGTTCTCATTCTAAATTAATAGGCTTTCTGGAAACTCTCTGTCTCACCCTCATTTTAGTGTTTCTGGAGACCTGATTATTGCTGGACACATACAAGTTCAAGTTTAATCAAACACCATATATTGTATCTTTACCCAGACCCAACTGACCTTTTCTTCACAGCCGCTCCCTCCTGAGGCTAAGGCTACTGCATCTTCATTTAAAATGACTGATTACTGCCCTTGGACAAGCAATCATGTCTATGAGGTCCACGGTTGAGTCTGAGATACTCAGAAAGTCTATATCAGTTTCCTCATCTATGAAGTGGGGAAGCTCGGCTAGATCTTTTTTTAAGGATTTTGAATTACACAAGTATATATAAATATATTTTCCCTGTAAAAACATAAAACACTAAGGAAAGTAACACCCTAATTGCTGTCTCCTGCTCCAATTGTCTTGAGGTGAGGGACTATCATCACATATAAATCCTTCCAAGCTTTTTAAATAATTTGTGTCACATATCTATATATTTTACCTATTAAACATAGTAGTGTTCACTTTCTATTTAATAAATAGTTTGACATTGTACATCTTGTTATCCAACTTTTGCTAAACTATGTATCTTGGATATATTTCCATATTAGAAAATACAGATCTCCCTTGGTCTCTTTAATTAAAACATAGTGTGTTAAATTTTTGTTGTTATGACCAAAATACCTGAGCAGAACAACCTGGAGGATAAAAGTTTATTTTGGGCTCACAATTTCAGAGTTTCAGCCAACTTCATCATTCTAGGCCCAGGGGAAAGCAGAACATCATGGCACTAGGGCATGGTGGAGGAAAGCTACTCCCTTCCTGGTAGCCAAGAAGGAGAGGAGGAGAAGAGAAGAGACAGAGGTACAAGATATATAATTCCCACAGCACTCCCCCAGTGACCCACCACCTGCCAACAGTTTCCACCCAATTTGTCCATTTGGATTATTAATCCATCAGATGGCCTAATCTATTGATGAGGTAACAGCCCTCATAATCCAATCATTTTTCCTCTGAACATTTCTGCCATAACACAGGAGCTTTTAGGGACAGTTCACATTCAAACTATAATACATAACATTCCCTTACATGAGTGCATTAAAGTATAGTGTGTTGTCCATCCAACAGTTGAGGGCTATTTTGGCTCTTTGCAATATTTAACCTCTAAAAAGTGTTGCAATGACTATTCTTTGACGTTCTTCATTGTACACATAAAAGAAAGTTTCCCTAGAATAGTTCCAGAAAGGAGAATTATCAAATGGTAGCATCTGGGTGTAAGCTCACCTATAGTCTATAAGTATGCCTGAATCAGAGGCATAGAAGCATTTCTTTAAAATAAAGGAAGAACAAGATAAGAATAAAGAAAAAGGCAACTTCATTGATCTTACATCAGAATCTGAGCCAGAATTCATGAATGTGGGAACCAGGAGCTACATTTTATATAGGTGGTTTTCACCATTAAAATTGTAGAACCACTGGATTAGATGACTTCTGGTTCTAAAAATTCACTAAAATGTCCATTTACCCAACCACTTTCATGTGCAAGACTCTTCATTAATAGTTTTGTTTCCTATTGAACTACAACTTTTGGAGTCCAGATGGCTTACAATTAAATCTGGATTCTGACCCAGACTTATATTTACTAAGATAAATGAGGGCCCATAGGCCAAATATGCCTCACCTCAGAAGAGTGCTTTTTACCCTCATGTCCCAACCCTGTGATTATCTTCCCACTCAACTCTTGCTTTCCTCAGCCTTCTGGAAACTGTGCCTGATTAGCTGCCTCTTTAATGCATGCTGCCTCTGCTGGAGGATGATTGGCCTGCTGCTCTGACAGTTTATTTTTCCTCCTGCAGGTCTGACCAACTCTGCCTAAGTAGCCTTTGTCCTTAGAGAAGGAGAAAAGAAAGGAAGCTAAATGAGCAAAGGCCCATATCTATTTAGACCAGAAAGGTCTGGGAGGAACTGTAAATATAAACACATTAATATTTGTATTTAATTAATAATTGATTAGTTAACAAAACCTTTTGAGGCAAGTACCATTATTCTCACTTCTCAAATGAGAAAACCAAGCACAGAGAAGGTAAAAAATAAATAAATAAATTTTAAAAATTGCTCAAGATATCTGGCTAGAAAGACACAGATCCAGCATCCAAACCCAGGTATGTCTGGTGCCAAAGCCCAGCTTGCCAGCCTGCTTTATATTTTTCCCTCTCTAATCCACGTGTCTGTGATTTTTATCTTTCCTTCTTTCTGGGTATTTAGGTAAGACTTTCTTCCTGAAGTACTAGAACAACCTTGAGCATGAAATTTAAAGGAGTGGGCCCATAGAAATCTTCATCAATTCATCTGAAAGAGTTCAGTGGGCATCACACATTATGCTGAGTCACGTTAGAAATTCAAACCAGCCTATAATTCTTTATACTCCCTGGCATGCTGGCACTGGATGGATTTATGTACCACTAAACCTAGATAGCTTAAAACACTTCAGTGCCTGAGCTCTCAGTAATGCTGATAAAATATATGTAGCTGCACTTATAAATCATTATCTTTACTTACATTTAATAAAATTGGAAATAATGTCTTCCAAGAAGTTGTTAGACAGTTTCAACTCACCATTCACTGGCTCAGGTTGCTTTTTATGCACCATGTCCCTACTCTATTATCATCTTTGCTAAAGTAGACTACTTTGTTTAGGCCATTTTCATGTTACAGTGGTAAAAGAAAATTTTACCATCTATAAGCAAGTTCAGATTTAATTGAATAAAAGTATGCCCTTTCTGTGGACTGAAGTCCCTCACAAGCCATGTGTTAAAACCCAAGTTCCCAATGAGATTGTATTAAGGTGGAGCTTTTGGAGGGTAATTAGGTCATGAAGGTAGAGTCTTTATCAATGGCATTAGTAGCCTTATAAAAAGAGACATGAATCCAGGTTTGGTTGCACATACCTGTCATTTCTGCAACTTGGTTAACTGAGGCAGGAAGATTGCAAAGTTCAAGGCCAGCCTCAGAAACTTAGTGAAATCTGTCTCAAAATAAAGAATAAAAAGGGCTGGGGATTTAGCTCAATAGTAGAGTGCCGTGAGGTTCAATCCCCAGTAACAGGGGGGTAGGGAGGGGTATTTTTTATCTACTAGGTGAGAAAAGGGCTTTTATCAGGAACCAAATTGGCCAACACCTTAGCTTCAGAACTGCAAGAAACAAATTTCTGTTGTTTAAACTACCAACTTTATGATATTTTTCTTAGCAGGCTGAATTGACTAAGACATTCCTTATTCTTAGATCTATAAGCTGCAGTATTTATGAACTAATATTATGGTGCCTACAAGTTATTTTCAGTAGTCCTCCCAAAATTAGAGAAATGTTAACAATTGTTTTATTTAAATAAAGAGCACATTATCTTCTCTTATTTTCCTGTCATTTCAGATTTTGAACAGTAAAAAGTTGAGAGTTTATTAGTCAGATTCTGCTATAATATGGCTATATAACAAACATCACTAAAAGTTTCAATGGTTTACCAAAATAAGCTTTCCTTTATTTCTCACTCACAAGTTCACAAATTGGCTTGGCAACTGCACTTCAAGTTGTAGTACAGGTTTATTTTTGCTCTTTGTATCTCTTGTACTAGGACCAGCAACTTCTCAGTGTATGCTTAAACTGTAGAAGATGGAAGAATGAAAGAGGGTGAAAGAGACATACAATGTCTTCAGATTAGAATCAGTATAATCATTTATGTTCATATTCCATTAGCCAAAGCAAGACACACAATTATCCCAACATCAGTAGGTCTGAGTATAGTACCAGCAGTGAACCATAGCAAATGTGGGAGGGGAAAAAATAATACAATCTATGTCATAGTGAATATCAAAATGGTAAAAGGGTACAAACATCAGAGGAAGAAGAAAGTATTTCAAGCCAACACAACACAAAGTTTAAAAAAAAGTACAGTTTTAAAAATTCAAAGGAAATCTCACTGAAGAAATCACATTAGAGAGCACAATATGATGGATGCATAAAGGTGCATGAACAATTTTATTCACTTTGACAACAGCTGCATTGAATACCACCAGCTTTCCAGACACTCAAGGTCTCAGAGAACATGGAACTAAAACACTGCCCTAAGTCACCAACTTGCAGTGGGATATCCATCAAGAACTCTGGGGTAAAAATAAACCCTGAGCTTGCTTCTGACCTATGACTTACTTTGCAATAAACTATACTCTCCCTATGATGAAGCATATCAACCTGAAAATTGGCATTTTGCTCTAATACAGTCCCTAAATAGTACCTGTTCTTTAGTGATCATCACAACAATCACTTAAAGAAGTATTTCTATGTAAATTAGGATATAGATGTGAAAGGAAATAAAATTTAAATAATTGCTTTTTTTTTTTCTTTTTGCAGTGTTGGGGACTGAACTCAGGGCCTCACACAAAGTAGGCAAATGCTCTACAACTGAGCCCATAGATCCAGTAATAATTATTTTTCAGGTGAACCTGGAGAAAACTCAGTTTATGCACATCAATCTAACATTACATTGTTGGAGTTATTTTGTAGCTACATAGGACTATTTCCATATGCAACAAATTACTGCTCTGATTCAATTCAAATAACTGAAAAGGGTTTTTATTTTAATTGACACCTTACCCTATAAAACAAACTTAGATATTAATATATATTAGTAATGGATGCATATTAGAAAATATTAATGGGTTTTATAGAGGGGAAGTATAAATCTATCAGGTTTTAGAAGAATACGTGACATAAAAGAAACTATTTTTACTGTATAAATTGAACTGCTGATATATTGCAATATTTCAAAGGTCCCTGGTGGAAGATCTGCCTATATTCTGGAACTCTACTTTATTGAAAAAAAAGATCCTCAATGTTATAAAACATGAATATTTTCAGGAAGCAAAAGGCATTTTCAAATATAAGTTGTTCAAGGAACATTAGGTCTTTTATTGCTTGAATCAATGAGAAAAAAACTAAATGGTTTTGGGAGAAAAAAAGGTTTGAAGCAACTAAAAAGATAATCTTTCTTTTCTTTTAGCAGTCAATTTGAGTTATGAACAGTATAGTGAAATGTCTAGTTGTTAAATTTTGACTTTATTGACCCCTTATATTACAAAACAGAAGGAAGACCTCTACCACTTAAGGTTTCCACTCTTAAGATTTATAATTATTTTATATTTCTTTTTTAGTTGTAGGTGGACAGAATATCTTTATTTTATTTTTATGTGGCGCTAAGGACTGAATCCAGAGCCCACGCGTGCTAGGTGAGCACTCCACCACTGAGCCACACCCCAGCCTAAGATTTATAATTTTTCCAGAGCTGAAAACAAATAAATATTTTTGCAATAAGATTTTCAATAAGAGGATGAAATAAAACTCCAATTAAAATATTATAAATAGAAAAATTAATTGTAAACTCTTTGGAACTTTTAGAATTCTGTGTTACCAATGAAACTTCAATTTTTAAATAGGTATGTGTAAGGGAAAATTATATTCTTAAAACATACAGCTCTGAATAATGATGATTTTCTGTTGTGCTGAATAAAGAAGCTTTCCCCTTTAACTTCTTTCTCTTTTGTGTTTGATCAAAGTAGTCAGGGTCAAGTGTGCAGACCTGTTACATGAGATACACATCTGGGGAGTAAAGGTCAGGGAGAGAGAAAGTGATCTAAAGCAAAGAGGCTTTCTGGACTGAAGCCCAACAGGACTGGCTTACTAGAAGGAAAGAAAGCTGACAAGCTTCTTAGTTCAGGGTCAGAAATATAATCTGGTGATGTGGCTGCTTTATAAAAGGAGCTTTATTCTAGGCCTTCATTGTTTTCCTCCTAATAAGCCATGTTGAGTACAAATCCTACCCTGCAGAGGAACACCAAACATTTCATGAAATCATCTAAAGATGATAGATAGATAGATAGATAGATAGATAGATAGATAGATAGACAGATAGATAGATAATATATAGATAGATAGATAGAAACAAATGATAGACACACACATATACATACATGTATACATGTTAGTTGTATAATACATAAATATAATTTTTATATGTATATATATATATATAATTTTCTGATGCTCCTAATTTGAACTTCACCTTGACACATTTTTTTTTAAAAATTTAATACTTATGGGATGGAGGATGTAGCTCAGTGGCAGGCACTTGCCTAGCATTCTCAAGACCCTGGGTTCAATCCCAGCAGTGAAATAAAAAAATAATTACTTAAATTTATCTGCTTTCACATTTATATCGCAAGACTCTCTCCCACGAGATTCCTGGTGGGTGTCAAGCCAGGTAGCTCCACAGGCTCAGTGTGGCACCTGTGCCCCATCTATCCCTGAGTTTCTATTGGACTCCTCCTCTTTTTCCCAGGCAGTGGAGGACAATGGTGCATGGCAAAGCTAGGGAGATACCTTGCCCTTCCAAACTTGTTTTAGACCCTCTTGGAGGGGCTTGAGTATAAGCTGCTTATTCTCTGGTTTTAGAGAAGTTTAAACGAAAAATATTTTCTGTTTCCTCTCTCCTGCTCTACAACTCAAGCATGAGACCAAGGAAGACTAACTAGCTTGGTGGGGAGAATCTAAAAAACATAGGCATGTTATATTAATTGCCCTTCTAAGTGGCAACTGTATCATCCCTAAAGAAAAGAGGATAGTAAACCACCATGTTACTTAATGCTCCCACTCTGTCCCCCCAAAATTAGCCAAGTTAGAGAAACAATGAGAAAAAATCTGGGCCAGAAAATCCAGATCCATGTTATCTTGAAGGACACTGGCTTTCTCTCATGCACATTGAGAATTAGGGCATATTGGCTTCTTGGGATGCTGATCATACAAACAAACTAAGCAAGCTAATGCTGATGATGAAGTGGCTTCTGACTCCTAACATATAAAACCCCTCTCCATGGCATCTAGGGAAGAAATGAGGGCACTGTGGAAAGGATACATGGCACTTATCCAATCATATACCACTAGACAAAGCATCATTAGGGGCAGAGGCACTCTTTGGGGAAGCATCTTGAGGAACAGAGGTACCACTGGTTCAGCCTATCACCACTAACTCCTATTGTAGCAGTTACTGATCTGTTGTGAGATTTCCCCCAATAAGTTATGTCTTGCATGCCATCTTCGAGCACTTTCTTTAGTCTTTCAGCAACCCACTGCTCTGGCACAACTAAGCTGTGAACAAAACAGTAATTTATATTCCAAAAATGAATCCCTCTCCCAGAGTGGTTTTCATTCTTATGCTTCTCAATTTCCCTTTCCTTAATGCTACCCAACATTTCCACATGATGCGGATCAGGATACACCATTGCAAAGTGAGACTGTAGGAAACCAGAATATGCCACCCCAAAATATGCCTGTCTGTTGTACATTACTTTGAGCCAGTTATCTTTTACAACAGTGGTGCTATGGTTTTAATGTTTGAAATAGTCATGTGTCAAAAATATAACCCCTAATGCAACAGTATTAAAAAGTGTTACCTTTAAGAGATTATTAGATCAAGAAGCTCTGTCCTCTTGAATGGGTTAATGTCATAACAGGAGTAGATTAATTATCACAGAAGTGACTTTCTGATTTTTAAAAAATTGAGTTCAGCATTCTTCCTTCCCCACTTGCTCTCCCTTACCCTTCTGCCTTGTACCATGGAAGATCAAGAAGATCCTCACCAGATGTGGGCCCTTTGACCTTGGACTTCTCAGATTTTAGAACCATGAGAAATAAATGTCTAATGTTCATAAATTACCCAATCTGTGGTATTCTGCAGTAACAACACAAAATGGACCAATACAGAAAATTGGTACCAGTAAGTGGGGCTGTTACTGTAACAAGCACCTGAATAGGTGGAAGCAGCTTTGGAAGTTGGTACTGAGTAGAAGCTGGAAGAATATGGAGAAGCAAGCTAGGGATGACCTGAATGGCTATGAAGGGGGTGTGATGCACAATTACAATGGGGGCTTAAAAGAAGAGCTTCAGGAAAATTCTTAGACATTGCATGATTGTGACTAGAACATTGGTAGAAATATAGATAGTAAAGGCAAATATGATGAGGACTCAGGCAGACCTGAGAAAGAAGGCATTGGAAACAGGAGTAATGTCCATCCTTATTATAAAACAGCAAAGAATTTGGCTGAACTGTGTCCACTCCCAGAGGTTGGATGGAAGGTAAAACTTAAGGGTAATAAAATAGATTATCTGGCAGAAGAGATTTCTAAGCAAAATATTGGAGGAGCTGCATGGCTACTTTTAACCGCAATTAGTAAAATGTGAGGAACAGAAATTATTTTAAAATAAATGGAAGCACAATGGAAAGATTTGGGAAGGTTCCAATATACAAAGTGAAAAGGTATGTTTAAGAGAGCAAAACAAGGATGAGAACAAGTGACCAAACCTTTTTGTCAAGACCCTAAAAGTTTGAAGCTTCAGTCTTTTTTGATTTTGTTTTTGTTTTTAGTTGTCAATGGACCTTTATTTTATTTATTTATATGCGGTGCTGAGAATTGAACCCAGTGCCTCACACATGGTAGGCAAGTGCTCTACCACTGAGCCACAATCCAGCCCCAGTTTGCAGCTTCAGTTTAAACAACTCCCCTTCCCATTACAGGACCAGAGCAGGACCTTGAGAGCAAAGTTTCCAGACAGACACCTGGAGGACCTCAGCATTCGCTGCTCAGGGCTACCTTAGTATCCTGCTCCCTGCATTCAAGCACAATACTCCATGGCCATTGCAGCTTTGGCTCAAGCAGGGTCAAGCACAGCTCAGACCCCTGCTCTAGAGGGTG
This sequence comes from Geosciurus inauris, assembly GCA_004024805.1. Classification (NCBI taxonomy): domain Eukaryota; kingdom Metazoa; phylum Chordata; class Mammalia; order Rodentia; family Sciuridae; genus Geosciurus; species Geosciurus inauris. Next base: position 23,645 of record PVHX01001977.1, on the reverse strand, counting down.
CAAGCTGCAAACTTTGGCAGTGTCCATGTGGTGCATATTCTTCAGATGCACAAAGTAAATGAGCTGTGGGCCATGGTAATATCCACCTAGGTTTCAAAGGATGTCTTATTCAGCTTGAGGACACAGGCAGAGTTGATGTAGAAGTGGAGTCACCACAAAGAGTCCCCACTAGGGCAAAAGTGAACCAAAATGTGAGGTTGGAGATGCCACAGCAAGTCCCCTCCAAAGCAATGACAAGTGGAGCTATGAGAGTGAAGCCACCTCAGAAACCCAGAACTATAGACCTACCAGCATGCAACTCCAGTACAGGAAAGCTACAGGCACAAGACTTCAACCCATGATTGTTTCTGGTGGGACTGCAAAAGGACTTGGAGGCCCAACCCCAACCCGATGTGGGTTGTGAAGTCAAAGGAGATGATCCTCAGCTTTAAGATTTAATGGTGCTCACCTGTTAGGTTTTCGATTTACTTAGAACCAATTGCCCTGTTCTTCATTCCTATTTCTCCTTTTCGGACTAAGAATGTCTATCCTATGACTGTTCTATTATATTTTAGGAGCAAGTAACTTGTTAATTTGATAGCACTGGAACCTAAGAGGAATTTTCCTTAGGGTGAATCTTGCACTGAGTTTCACTTATAGTTGATTCGAATGGGACTCTGGACTTTGAACTTTTGAGTTGCTCCTGAAATGATTTAAGTCTTTGTATAAAGTGAACTTATTTTGCATGTGAGAAGGACATGAACTGTGGAGGGCAAAGGCAGAATTCTATGATCTGAACATGTCTCTAAAAGTTCACGTGTTAGAACCTTAACTCCTCATGCAACAGAGTTAAGAGGTTCATCTCTTAAGTGGACCCTTACGAGATGATTAGACCATGAGGGTTATGCCTTCATTAATAGGTTAATGCTGTTATCACATAAGTGGTTTTCAAATATTAAAAAAAAAAAAGAATGAGTTCACCCACCCCACCACACCCCGCCTCGTTTCTCTTGTACTCTCTTGTACCTTAATTCCTAGCACCATGGGATGATATAGCAAGAAGGCCCTTGTCATCTATAAGTCCCTTAACCATGGACTTTCCAGCCTTCAGAACTAAGGGAAGGAAATATCTATTGTTTACAAATTACTCAATCTGTGGTGATCTGTTATAACAACACAAACCAGACTAAGACATGCAGACCCAGGAATAGCTCTGAAAAATTGCACTTTTCCAAGAAAAATTTACATCTGTAAAGGAACTCTTCAACATTTTAGAGTACCAAGAAAGGGCTTTTCACTATAGTAAAACTCCAAGCCCCATTCATTGCAAAAAGACCCTATCTTTTTCTCAGGACTTTTCTCCTTAGGACTTTCAGAACAGTTTTCTTATCCCAGTTATTACCTCCTCAGACAGTCCAACAATGCTTGAGGTTTCTACCCATGGCAGTCAGTGCCAACCAGATCAATTCACTACAACAGTTCTTCTCTGAGAACTGGGCCAGATTTAAGTGTAAGCTACACTCTGGGCCCAGAATCAGCTTCTTCTAAGAATTGCATTAAGCCTGGCCAAACTATACTCTTTTGACTTCCCGAAAGTACAACTAAAAGCAAGCTCTGTGGACAAAGCATCTCAAATTCTCAATTATTCAATCTTAAACCCAAGTAGAGGGCATTAACAGTCCTGATTAAATAACATTTGGGAAAACTACTTCTGTCCCCTTTTAGAAGTAAAACATGTACATATAATTGACATTACTAAGCAGAACACAATGCATGCACTCTGATTCAAGGTAACCTCATACTTTTATCTGAGAGCATTGGGAGGGAATTTACTTATCTTACATACCTAGAATGAAAGAGCCTATTCTGAAGAATTTCCAAAGGTAAAGACATCTTTACCTCCATAAAATAAAACTGCCAGCAATCTTGAAAGGTATAGTGTCTTCAGTAAATCTCTTAAAAGGTAAAATCCCTGCTTTGTAAGTTAGTTTATAATCTAAAAAGCCACTAGTATTTTCTTACTTTAAAAACCATTGAATGGTTTTTAAATTAAATTTTATACATTTATTTTTTAAATAATACTATCTGCAATTGGTACAAAATTCAAAATATACAAGGCAGATCCCTCTCATATCCTGTTCTTCTCAGAAACAGCCACTTTCAGTGGTATTTTGTAATTCCTTCTAGAGATCATAAAAAAAATCAAGAACAGTATGACAGCATATTTCTTTGGAAGCTTTCTGAATCAACTTACCCTTAAGATTAACTTTTCACATGCTGAGATTCTATTGTTTTTCAATTTCTACATCTTCTTCTAGTCCCTATAATCATTTTGACCTAATAACTTACCATCAGTTAGACTTTTCACTTATGCTTTTCCACTGCAACATGATGTCTCTCTTACTGGTAGCTTTGTTTTGCAGAATGTGGAAGTCAAATTTTTGTTAGGTTTTGTTTATTTGATGTCCTTTCCAATATGTTTGTATAGTTATTCTGATTTTTTAAAATATTCCTGAGATTATCCACTTTAAAGCAAAGAGCATGGATAGAGAACAAGAACTGGAAAAGGTCTGAGATTTTAACCTACTTACAAACTAGCACATTAGCCTCCCACAGTCTAATGGATTCTGGTAGAAGAAATGAGACTCCTGGGTCAGAGACAAAGGACAATTTATGGCTCAGAGCAATAGCAATAATCAGAGCATCAACATTTGAACCAGTTTCCCAAGCCTCAATTCCTACAGTGTGACATCAAGAGGGCAAATGGTATCTGTTTATGTGGTATAGTGTACTATAGGAGAGGAACCCAGAGCATAAAGATTCCAAATCTTTTATAATGGGAAGTAAATTAATCTGACCTTTGCTCCTGAAGGAGACCTCTTTGTCTATACTGGATAGTAAGCGAGTTTACCCATTGTTCTGGAGGGAGACACTGTCTTTATCTTCCAAGGTTGTTTATTACACAAACATCCTTAAAAAGATAGTTTATAACACAGGGAGTCAATTCCTCTGGTATGAGATGTGCAGAAATGTGAGAAATAAACAGAAAGTTGTCTCCAAACACAGAGTGCCTTCAATATGCTGGACACTAGTAAGAATTCTACTTCCTTCATTCAACAAGCTCTTATTAAGTACTTATTTTATTCTATGAACCATAACAGGTATCCATTAAAGGAGATAATGTATGTGAAGGAATTTTTAAACTATGGAAAGACAAGTGTTAGTTATTTTTTCTACTTCCAGACTTGGTTTACCATTTGACTATTTGCCAATAGTAGTTATTGTGTCCATTTCTGATGCTGGCTATCTTGCAATATCTATATTGATCTTCTACCTTTATAACTATGGTTTAGCTGAAGAGTCAGAGTACTAAAGCTTCAGGATCTGGTTTTCTTTGCACAAAACAGACAACTTGTCTCTGCCTCTAGCCAGCTTTCCTGGGGCTTTAATCCTCTCCTTTCGTAAGAAGAGAAAGGGAAAAACTGGTTAGACTGGAACTCAAAAACGGTGAAGTTCTCAATTATGAAATTAAGTAATACTCAAGGACATTAAGAAATGTTAAGACAAAGATTTTTCCATTTAGTTGCTTTCTAATTGAAATTAATCCATTTTATTTACCCAGGTTTTGATATGATGTACATTTAATTGTGGTGTTACACAATAAATAAGAAATTACAGGTAGCTAAAAAATTTTAAACATTTATTTATGTAATAAAATCTATAAGATAATGAAATCAGCTATTCTGAAATTTCATATATCATATATAAATAGTTTATATAATACCAAATTTTATAAAGTACTTTCTGGTAAGAGAATATGTTTCTATTCTTGTTATTGTGTTTTCTTTTCTTACAGCTTTTTTAAATATATTTGATGTGCAGTAAACTACACTTATTTATAGTATACAATTTGAGGATTTTTAACATGTTTATATTTGTAAAACCATCACCACAAACAGATTTTCCATGTGTTTATTTAGAATCCTTTCCTTCTTCTACTCCCATCCTCAGGCAAACAGTGATTGGTTTTATGTCAATGTGAATAAATTTTTATTTTCTAGAATTATAATTCCATGAAATACACAGATTACTATTCTCACTAGCATATTTTGAAAAATGTATTCATGTTGGTCTGTATCATAATGCATTACTTCTTGCTCTGATTAGCATTCACAACTTATTATTCATTCACCTGTTGATGGGCATTAGGGTTGGTTGCAGTTTAGAGCTATTATAAACAACACTATTATAAATATTATCATATACAAGTCTTCATGTGAATATACATTTTCATTTCTCTTGGGCAGTAAGTAATAATAGATTTGCTAAGTCATGTGGTACATATATATGTTTAACTAAACCTAACCCGAATCCCCCAACTTCAGGTGTCAATTACAACCCCTAGGTTATGGCCTGTGCTTCTGATCAACCAGCTATCAACTGGAGTTCTCTTGACCCTATCATTAGGTTCAATTAATTGGTAAGAGTAGATCCCCGAACTCAAGCACTTTACTTATGTTCACTGGTTCATTATAAAGGTTATTACAAAGGATATAATGCAAATGTCATCCAAAGATGCTCCTATGACCTATAAAGCAAAAAAAAAAAAAAACCAATTAAGATTTATCTGGGGTCTTGGACTAGAAATTTACAGAGCACAGTTTCTAGTAGAAACTGGAATGTATATCCTTAGAGGTGAGTCTAGAGGCTCCTTTTCAAAGAGAAAATCTAAGTGGGTTGCATAGGTTGTTTATTAATAATTATGATTGGTGGTAGGACATAATTAGAGGAAGTAGGTAACTGGGGGCATGCCCTGGAAGGGTAATTTCTTGTCCTGAGCATGCACGCCCTTCTCTTTCTCCCTCTCTCCTTCCCACCTCCTCCTCAGGTTCCTGGCTACCATGAGCTGAGAGTTTTCCTCCAATTTGCCCTTTCACCATAATATTCTGTCTCATCTCGGGCTCAAAGCGATGTAGCTAGCCAACCATGGACTGAAATCTCTAAAATCATGAACCAAAATAAATCTTTCCTCCTCAGCTATTTGTCAGTGACAAAAAGCTGACTGATACATATCTCATTTTTAAAAATCATTATTTTGAGTTCTCATTCAGATAATTCATTCATTCATTTCCTTTTATTTGGAGTCTGTTGCAAGAGTTGTTAGGTTCCTTTAGAGATGTCTGTCATGACTTTTTTGGTTTTGTTGTTGTTATTTATTTGTTTGCTTGCTTTTTTCAAGCTTCTTGTGTTCCCATCCTGATATTTGTGCATCTAGTACATCAGTCACCTCTACTAATTTTATAGGTGTATATCATAGTAAAAGACTTTGTACTGGCTGTGTGCCCTAGGGTGTTGGTTAGATATGCTGCATTGGCTTTGTTTCTAGGTAGACACTTACATGCATTGTCTGTGTAACTTCTTCAGCTATAATCCACATACATGATGTCTGTATGTGTCTAAACAACCTGGGTGGGCTGCAAAAGTTGTGGGACTACCCCACCATCTGGGATGTCAGTCTTCTACGTGCAGCAGGTTCACTGGCATCTCTGGTTGTGGTGCACACAGGTGAAAGTGTGGGGAACACATCAGTTTTGTGGGTTGTTTGTTTTGTTTTTTGAGTCATGTGTGTTCAGGACCACTCTAATGGGCCCAGATGAATGTACTGGAGTAAAAATAAAGAACCTGTCAGTGCCTAAGAAACACTCAGGGGTACAGCCCGACAAACTTATTCAATGTCATAGGGCTATATGGATGACTTGAGGTCAGAATTACTAGGGTTCTGGGAGTCAACATGCTCAGGGAAGTCTGTACAGCAGCTTCCTAGGGCTGAAGGGTGGGTGTTCAAGGTGGTACATTTGTTTCTCAGGGCCTCAATGAGCCAACCTTCTGGGAACAAGCTGTTCAAAGTTTTCTGGGGCCACGGGAAGATTGGTGGGGCTGTCTGATTGTTTCCTGGCAACAACTCAGAAAATGCTACTCTTCTGCTTCCCTGGGCCTCTCTGGCCTAAGTCACTCAGGGCTGCTTATTTGTTTGCTTCTCAAAGTTAAAGATGCATGGGTGAAGCCACCTGACTGTTTCTGGAACAGAAGGTGTGTGGGCAGGGTTATGTGGCTGCTTTGGGGGCATCAGGAGAGTGAGAAAGTGCCCAGCTGTTTTCTAGAGTTCTCATCAGGTTGATTTGCTCAAGGTAAGCCACCCAGCTGCTTCCCAGGCCATGGCAGTGTGGGTGGGGCCTCCTGGCTGGTGTGTAGGGCCATTAGCAGAGCTGCTAAGGATGGTGACTACTTCACAGGAATGTAAAAATCACTTTTAGTTTAGTATATAAGCCAGATTTGGCTTATATACTATAGTTTGTCTATCCCTGGTTTAGGACTGATTTGACTCTTTACTTCATGCTCTGGGAGTAAATAAGCCTTTCCACTCTAGCTCATAGAAACACAATCAATTCCTGACCCTATGTGAGCTCCATGTACTATTCTGCCTGATTCTTTCTGGATAAACATTTTTATTAATAATTTTTATTGGTTCATCATAATTATACATAATATTAAGATTCATTGTTACAATCTGGACATGCATACAACAGAACAGTGTAATTTGGTCAATTTCATTTGAGACCCAGATCACTAGCACTCTGCCCTTCCATTATAAACACATTGGCCTCCATAAACTCTGCACCCTGCCTCCTCCACTGAAGTGGACTACCAGATTCTGTCTAAGCTTCCTTTCCCCACTCTGAAGCCTAGAAATTCTCTTTGTCCTGCAAGCTTGAGCAATCATGGAACTCATCTGCTTTGTTCTGTTTTCTCAAAAATCACTTTCCTATCTAATATCAAAACATAGTTTTAAATATTTTCATCTGATATTTAGTTGTTAAACATAAATCTTCTCCCCGTTTATCTATCATGGACGGAAATGGACATCAGGAATATAATGTTTCATGTTTTTAATGTTCATTGGGTAGAATGTAAGATAATATCTTTAATATTTATTTAAGTAAAATTAAAAGTGGATTTAAACCCAAGCACAAACATCATAGTTTGTCTTACTACAACTTATGTAGATCAAACTATACTCATAAATTGCATGAACCACAAGAAGAAAATATATACTGAGGATAACATTTTTTAAAAAATTAAATTTATGTATAAGCATAATTTTTAAAGTAACTATTTTTTAAAATATTTTTTTAGTTGTTGATGGATCTTTATTTTATTCATTTGTTATTTATACGTGGTGCTGAGGATTGAATCCAGTGCCTCATGCATGCTAGGCAAGCGTTCTACTACTAAGCTACAGCCCCAGCCCAAAAGTAACTATTTTGAGTGACAGATTTTTACTTAACTGATATTATCTTCTGGTAATGAGAATGTTGTTAAAAATTAGCATTAGCTAAGATTAAATTATAAAATATGACTTACCTAGACATTATAACTAGGAAATATTCATATGCTTACATCTTTTAAGTGGGAGTCTGATATTGATTTTGTAAGTAAGTAAAATTGTATTCAGAACAGTAATTTGGCTTTTAGAAAAGAAACAGAGGAGTTTTACTTATTTAAAAACTAGGATGGCAAATTTAGTATTATATATTTAAAGTCTTTAAACATATAAAGTAAATAAATTCAACTTGTATGGGTCTTTTAAAAACCATTAGCTAATTGCTTTGAATACCTCTAATGACTTCTTTCAGACTTTGTTTAGAATGCCAATTATTCCAAATGACATGTTCACTATAATTTTAAGTTGTTCTCTGTTTTAAAAGTACTTCAACTTGTGGAGATATAGCTTTTTAGCAATTAAGCTAAAAACATTGCTTAAATATTCAGCACTGAGACTAAAATTATATGAGCAATGTTTTATCCATGAATTTCCAAGAAAAACTTGTTTTTGGAATTTAACCATATTCTTCCACAAAATGAAAAAGTAATAATATTACCCCCAAGAAGAGTCTTTCATTAAAATGTCACTTCTAACTTGTGATAAATTTACACATCTCACTTTCATTGGAAAATATTAAAAATCATTCTAATGTTAGCCAAATAATACAAGTTCATATTCTTATTCAACAACAAAGATCATTTTTTTTCACAGAATTTTTAGCTCATGATAGATACTCATGGAAGCTAGAAAGTACAGATGCATATTTCCTGCCTCCATGCAGCTAGCAAGCTAGTTGTAAAACTAGGTGTATAAGCATAACAAATTAAATGAGTAGATATAATAGGCAATTTATGATTTAGTTCAAAATTATCCCATTTATTGAAAATCCACTATGCCAGGAATTTTACACATATTGTATCCAATCCTCTCAAAAATTATTTAGAAGTGGAACATCACACAGAATTTTTAGTTGCAAGTAACATTTCTCCCTGCCCCCTCCCCAACCCCCCCCACATACACACACCCACACACATGTGCGCACGCACACACACACACCCCTCTTCCTTCTCCTTTTAGGTTAGCTTCATTTTCTCAACCTTGACACCACTCAAACCTGAACCCATAATCAGAGCCATCTTGGGGCTTGCATTCTTTTATTCTCACAGTTAGAGGGGAAAAGAGCTTTTCTCTCCCTGCTTCACTAGGAAAGAAGGAAGGAAGGAAGGAAGGAAGGAAGGAAGAAAGAAAGAAAGAAAGAAAGAAAGAAAGGAAGGAAGGAAGGAAGGAAGGAAGGAAGGAAGGAAGGAAGGGAGGGAGGCTGGCTAAAGGCTTGAGGTGTAACTCAGTGGTAGAGCACTTACTTAGCATATACTAGGTCCTGGGTTCCATCCCTAGCACCAACAACAACAACAAAAAAAGTCTAAGGTAAAAATGCTATTGGTTAGTCTGAAATCAAACATTCATACTGAAGAGGTTACTGTGGCCATAGCGATGAAGAAATACCATTGATCCAGACATGGAAACTCTTTTTACCACTAGGAGGGGCCATACAATAAGGCCACTTGAAGATATTCTTACAATTAATGATATATTAATAATTTTTTTTAAAAAGCAAGTCATTTGTTTTACTTTCTTGGTTTGGCTAATTTAATATTTGTGTTAGTCAGCTTTCCATTGCTGTGACAAAAATGCCTGAAATAAACAAATTTAAAGAAAGAAAAGGTAATTTTGGCTTACAATTTCAGGGTTTTCAGTCCATGGTTTCTTTCTTGGTTTCTTTATCTCATGATAGCTGGGAAGAGAGAGAGACAGGAAGTGTCCAGGACCCTAATGTCCACTTCAAGGGCATGCCTCCAAATGACCTAATTTCCTTCCACTAGTCCTCATCTCCTAAATAGCACTACAAGCTGAAGACCAAAGCTTTAATACATGATCCTTTGGTGTGTATTCCAGATCCAAAGTAAAGTGATGTGTTTATTCATAACCTAGGTTTTCCATAAAATTGTCATAAGATCCTCAAACAAGGGTTGACGCACTATGGTCCATGGGCCATATCTGACTCACTCCCTCCTGCTTTGTAAATAAAGTTTTATTGGGGCAAAGTCAAACTATTTACATATTGTCTATAGCTTCTTTCATTCTACAACAACAAAGTTGAGCAGTTGTAAGATTATATGATCCATAAAGCCTAAAATATTTACTCCCTCATGTTTTAAAGATAAAAGCTTGCAGATTCCTAATCTCATTGTTTCATTATATTTAGTTCAATTACTCAGCCCAGAATAATATACATGTATGCTGTGTAATCTTTTATATCCAATTATAATGCAAGCAATACTTGATTTTCCAATGTTCAGTGATATAAACATAGACGCATCTTTAAAAGTTGAACATTAGATACCCCGTGGCCCAGCAACTCCACCCCTAGGCATATAGCCAAAAGAATTGAATATACGTGTCCATCCAAAAACATGTATACAAATATTTTTAGCAGTATTCACAATATTCAAAAATTGAAATAGCCCAAATGTCCATCAACTAATGAAAATAAGAAAAATGTGGCACATCCATCAATGAAATGTTATTCAACAATGAAAGGGTATGGAAAGCTGATACATGCGGCAACATGAATGACCATAATAGCACTGTGGCAACTGAGGGAAGCCATATTATGTGATACCATTCATGTGAAATTTCCAGAATAAGGAAATCCATAGAGATAGAAAGTAGATTAGTGGTTGCCAAGACTGGTGGAAGGGAAGAATGCGGATTTGCTGCTAAGAAATAAGGGAATATTTTTGGGTTTAGGGTTTTTGGGGTTTTGGCTTTGTTTTGTTTTGTGTTTGTGTTTTATCTGTTTGGCACTGGGGATTAAACCCAGAGATTCTCTACCAATGAGCTATATTCCCAGCCCTTTTTATTTTTTTATTTTGGGACAGGTTCTTTCTAAATTGCCAAAGTTAATCTCAACTTTGGAATCTTGTCACCTTGGCCTCCCTAGTCGCTGGGATCACAAGTGTGCCCCACTACACTGGTGAGGTTTCTGTTTTTGAAGTGATGAAAAGTGTTCTGAAGTTAGGTAGCTGTTTAATAAAATTTATAGGAGGCCCTTGGTTTTGACTGAGTTCCTACACTGGGCCCAATAGACCAAACTAAAACAGAGTTACTCATGCTGAAGTTCTATGTCACCAAGCCAAAAAGGTTTATCTGACCTTCCAAGAAATCAAGAGACAAAGAGATACTAACCAAATCCCCAAATAATCCAGTTTTAGCTGACATGATAAGGAAATCCTCGTTGCCCTAATCTTTACAAGCAAAGTAACTGAAACAACCAGTCTGCTTTTTGATCTGGTTCTGCTTTCTTCAGCCTTTTTCTGCCCATACAGTCAGCCTCCTCTTTCATCAGAACACTCTTTTTCTTTTATAGAATGAAGGGTTGCCTACATCAAGAAGCATAAATAAAAGCCAATTAATATCTTTCAATGAATTTGTTATGACACAACTCTGACTACACCAAAAACCACTGAATTGTACACTTGTGGTGAATTTCTCAACAATATTGTCATTAAAAAAAAAAAAGATGAAATCACATCTTTCAGATTGTATTACCCTGCTGCCTCCATTATGAAATTCTCCCATCAATATATTTCTCCATGCTTTTATTGCTTTTATGTAATTATTGCCTTTAAGTATAATTTCACTAAATCTCAAAATATGACTTTCTAATTCTATCATTCTGTCTGCGTCTATTAATGTTCTTTTATAAAGAATTTTCCCCCATCAACTATTCAAGTACATAAATGTATAGTTCATACAGGTAAAACAGGATGAGCTTGATTCTTTTCCTTTCTCAGTTTTTCAGAGAAATGATCAGTGCTCGGGCAACCTCCAGTGGTGAATAGTGAGATATTTTGCTTGTTTGGCTTGGTATCATTACAAACTTACTCATTTGTATATATGTGCTGTTTCAATTCTATGCAGCCATTCTTCTTGATGTTCAAATTGTCCCATACACTGACAGATCCTTTCTAGATGGCCTATGCCCCTTTTTTTGTGACTGCTTTAGACTTTATTATTGCAGCTTTATTAAGATATAGATCACATTCTCTGCAATTCACCCAGAATATACAATTTAATGATTTTTGTATATTCACAGAATTGTGTGAGCATCACCATAATGAATTTGGGAACATTTTCATTATCCTCCCCCCAAAAAAGACTCTATACCCTTTAAAAGTAATTCTGTATGTGTCCCAAACCTCACTCCACCCTCTGACTTACATATTTTCAAAGTTCATCCTCACTGTAGCATATTAAGCATAGCACTTTATTTTTATTGGTTAAATGATATTTTCTATCATATGGACATGCCACATTTTATTTGACCATCCCCTAGCTGATAGACACTTGAGTTGATTCCTATTGTTCTTTACTATTACAAATAAGGCTGCTATAAACATTTGTGTACAAGGTTTTATGTAGACATGATTGCAGTTCTTTTGGGTATATGACTACAAGGAGAATTGCTGGTCATATTGTATCACTATGTGAATCTTTCAAGAGACTGCCAGATTATTTTCCAAAGAGATTGCACCACTTTACTCTCCATAACCATGCCAATAGGTCATCAGGTTTCAAATTTCTCTAGTCTTCGATTATAATTTGTTTTAAATGTTATCTCATTGCAGTTTCTATTTGCATATTCTGAGCAGACATAATGTTGGACATCTTTTTGCCATTTTTATCAGTTTATTCTGTAGAGAAGCATCTATTTAGATCTTTTTCCTATTTTTAGTTAGAATTTGTCTTGTAACTATGAGATTATAGAAGTTCATTATAGATCTTGGATGTAAGTCCTTGTCAGATGTTATGATTTGCAAATATTTTCTTTCATTCTGTTGTTTATATTTTCATTTTCTTAATTGTGTCTTTTATGTTTTTAATTTTGATGAAATACAATTAATCTAGTTTCTTATCTTTTGTTGTTTGTGGTTTGGGTGTCATAACTAAAAATCATTTCCTACTCCAAGGTGATATAACTGTTTTCTTCTAGGATTTCTGCATTTACATATCTTATATTTAACTTCAGTTCATTTATAATTAATTTTTGTGAATGGTAATTTTCTCCCACTTGTTTGAAGATTTTCTCCCTGTTTTTTCAGCATTTTTCTATGATGCGTCTGGGTGTGAACTTCTTTGCATTTATCCTTCGTGGAGTCAATTATCAATTGCCTAGGGCATGTATATAAATCTGTCCACAGATATATCTCACTAGGTAGGAAGAGTTGAAATACTGTGGCTTTAAAGTCACATTAAATAATTAATTCAGTCCATGCAATTTTGTTTCCAAATGGATGTACAGCTATGTTTATCTATTTCCATTAGTGTTTAATGTTTAGGAATTCCTTTTTATCATATGATTTTGGGTTTAATTGTGTAACCTTTTACATAGTTTCAAAGTCAAAAATAAAACAAAGTGCTATGATTTAGATCTGAAGTGTCCTCCAAAGGAGAATTTAGTTAAAGGCTTAGTCGCCAGTCTGTGGTGCTACTGAGAGATGGCAGAACATGTGGGAGGTGGGAAATAATAAAGAAAGCTAGGTAATTGGGGGCATGCTCTGGAAGAGGATATTGGGAGCTAGTCTCATCTCATCTCTATTTCTCAGCTGCCATGAATTAAGCAGCTTTGCTCCACCACATGTTCTCTGTTGTGATGTCCTGCCTTGCCACAAGCCAAAAACAATGGAGTCAACTGACCACGGACTGAACCTTCTGGAAATCATAAGCCAAAATAAACCTTTAAATTAATTTCCTCAGACATTTTGTCAGTGGCAGAAATCTGACTAACACACAGGTATATCAAAATTTTCATATCAATCCTGTTTCCTCCTTCTGGATCCCTGACTTCTCCACTAGTAAACATTTTTTAAAATTTATTCTGGTTTTTAATTTGACTTTCTTGTTGAAAATATAAACATTGGTGTATATGTACTCATATACCCTTTTCTTACACAAAATATGCCATATGAAAACACCATTCTTCATTCAGATCTTAGTTATTCCTATACATAATACTCCACTGTGTGGATATACCATAATTTATTCAGTCAGCCTCCTATTTAACATTTGATAGCATTTCATTTGCCATGCAATTGCTGAATAACAAATTATCACAAATTTAGCAACTTTAAACATCAATTTATTATCTCAGAGATTCTGTGATTCAGGAGTCCAAGCATAAATTAACTGGGTCCTTGCTCAGCATCCCACCCCATTGAAGTCACAGTGTTGGCCAAGGCTGTGATCTAGTCAAAAGCTTGGAGCTCTCTTCCAGATTCACTAGTTGTAAAGCTGAGTTTCTATTTTCTTGATAGCTATCAACCAGGACCATTCTTAGAGGTCCTTCCTCCTGCAAGTCCCTCCCCTCTAGCATCCTCTCACTAGTAGTGGTTTGCTTCTCCAAAACCATCAAGAGTATCACTAAATGGTTCATTGATCAAGTCAGATATATTTAATATAATCTCCCTTTTGACTAATTCAAAGTGTTGATTAGAGACCTCAATTACACCTGAAAAATTCTTTTATTTTTGCCACACAATGTAACCTAATCTTGGATGTGATGTCCCATCACACTCACAGATTGCTCTCACAGTCAAGAGGAGGAGGTTATACAAGGCATACACTATGGATTCTACCCCTCAGAACTGCAACAGAACAGAAATAAATTTCTGTTGTTTAAACTTCCTAGTCTATGGTATTTTGTAATGGCAATCCTAGCAAACTAATGTACTTGAGAACCTGTTCTCCCTTCAAATATATAAATAAACAAAAATACCCATTATTACTTTCTATATACAATTTATCTTATTGTTTTGAATGTTTATTGCTTCCACATAAGCAACAAAGAAAAAAATCACCTCTATAAAAAATCATGTATCTCAATATTGTACATGATCGTGATTTCTGTTTTTCTCAAACTTCCTGGCATATGGACATACGGACTCCCTTCACTGTTTGTGCGTACTTCCCCATATGCAAGCCACAAAATTCAGATGCCTGTACTCCAGCATTCAGGCAGTTAAGACATGGGCTACTGACAGTTAAATAGAGCCACCTGGCAGAGTGAATTTGGACAAAGAAGCAGGAACACAAGAGAGTACATTACTGGGAGGGGGCAATAGCAGCTGGGTCCTCTGTTGAGCACCTTCAGCAGCAGTGGTGGAGCTGAGGTGTCGGGGTTCTGTACAGATAAAAGTACAATTCCCTGAGGTTGCTTCTAATTGTAGACATGGCCCTGACAGCCTTATCTGCCATTTTTCTTGACTTCACAAGGCTTGTTCCCCAGTCTTCCTGCTCTAGAAGCAATCCCATGTTCTTTCAACAAAATCGTTTTCTGTTTTATCAACCTTGACTGGCACACTTTCGTTTCTTTCCTTGCAGAAATTAATGACAACTTTCTGAAAATTTTAAAATGAATTAAAATTGTTCCAGTGAAATGTAAATTAACTTGATAGCTGCTCAGAAAGAAGAAGTCTGAAGTTATCTGGCAAGAAAAATAAGTTAAAATTTTAGTGATCTTTGACATAACACACTTGTCAGCTTTAATATCCAATTTATTTCCACTTCTCATTTCTAATAAGCACTTAATCACAAAGATGCACATTATTATAACCTTCAAGACAGCTTCTGGAGGCCCCACTACTCCTTTGATCTTTATGTAAAATTTCCTTGTACTCAGTAATTTCACAGCCCAGGAAAGCCAAAACTCTTCCTCAAGGTTTCTGTTAATCCTGCAGCAATTGGTATGTGTCTGGCCTCCTCCACCTCTAAGGTCTGAGGCCCTTACATTCTGCTCTATCCCACACAAAACTAGTTCTGCCTTAGCCCTTTTCCACATACCAAGCTTTTATGACACTAACAGATTTCACTGAATCTTTTGGGGATTCTCACAGAAGGGTCACATCAAGTAATGTTGGGTTTTTGCCTTTTGTTTGTTTGAGGTTGTTTGGTTTAGCTTGGTTCTGGGAATTGAACCCTGGGCCGGACATATGCTAAGCATGCAGTCTATTACTGAGCTACACCCCTAGCTCAAGCAATGTTCTCAGGCTTCAATCACAATTCCACCATTTTGTTGGCTCTAAATTTTTCTTTATACTGAACAAAGAAGTTATAGCCATTCTCTGAAGCTTTGGACCCCTTTAATAACTACAGTCTTCTTTTTTATCCAATAGTAATCATTGTAGCTCATTTTCTTTGTTCTTGTACCATTTCTTTGTACTGACCTTCCCCAGTTTATCAGAGGTATCCATATTACTTGACAAGAATTATAATTAGAAAGGCAGCCATACAAAAAGAAAAGAGAACAACATAGTACAAGGTTTTCATTTGTGCTGGGTTTGTGTACCCTTTGATTTTTGTTTTACAACTAAAATCTGTTAAGTGTCAAAATAGAAAGGCCTTGAAGAAAACAATACAGGGAATTTAATCTATAATAATTTATTAGAAAGAAAACTAAAGGAGAGGAAGACAATTCCTCCCTTGAATCTCTGTAGAGACTAAATGAAAGTTACCTGGGGAGGGAAGGGCAGAGTAGAGTGTGTATTGGAACATCACCTAGGAAGAGGTGAGAGGTGGGATTGAATCACTGGGGTGGAGTTGGTGGCAAGTAAAAGAACAGGTTCATCATTAAGGGGAGCCAGGTTTCCAAAGCACATTCCATGTGGAGCCTGACTGTCCATGGCCATTCCAGTGACACCCACAGTACGCCACAGTAGGCTCAGAGACTACATCGAAGAACTGTGTCAATTTTCTTCCTATTACTAATGGGAGATGGCTTGTCACCCATGGATCAATAAACATTTATTTGGTACACCCCATTCAGAATTGCCTGTAGACACAGTGCTTTTTCAAGAGCTCAGAATTTGCAAGCATCTCTCAAAAAGAAATGTTCTTACACCAAGAAAGAGTTGGAAATATGGAACGCCAAGTCACCAATTTACACATTTGGGTAAAAAAGCAAAAGTGATAGAACACATTCTGCTGACACATTTATCAAAGTATAATTCCCAACAAATACAATTCTAAGGAGAATTTTTTATCCACATCTTAATGGTATAGCATTTTCTTTGCAGTAATTGGAATCAGTTGCCATCACCCAGTTTGCCAGATTAGAAGAATTTTGTATCAGAAAAAAAAAAAGAAACACCAGAATTCCCCAGGACTCTGAATTGACTATGAATCAAGTATTTTTTTGTCTCCATATCAATGAAGAAATCTTTAGCAAAGTCTGACTCATTGGTGCTATATTTGTTAGCAAGGAAAGAATTGCAAATTTAGATTCCTATTTTAAGGTTGTCTGAGCAAAGTAACATTAAGATCTCTGCCAAATTGCCGGGAATCTATATGTCACTGTATCCTTGGTTTTCCTATTTCCATGGCATTAGAAATTCATGTACTTGGCCTCCTCCAGCAGCAGCTTGGTCAAAGGGCTTGTAATTTTTAGTAGCACCCATAATTTTCACTACAGAGCCTTGGATCAAAAGATTTACCATAAGCATAGGACCAAAAATGTTAACCAGCTAAGTCAAGCTATAAATGAGCTCTCTTCAAGGGTATATTTACTTTCTCTTAAAAAGGAGAACTTCCATGTGACATCCAACCACTTATTACTAGATTCACTCTTAAAAAAGCAGGTAAAAGAATAGAGAAGAACTTTGTATCTGGCTCCCACTTCTTGACTAAATCTCTTGAGAAGATGCTACAGTTATGGATGTAACACTTTTCACAACAGTAGCATAACTTCTTTTAGGATTTGTGGTAGGGTTTTTGATGCCAACACATGCCTGTGTCAAAAACAGTGAATCACCATGACATGTCACCAAGCAGTAGAGCCAGGTGTAGTGGCAAGCATTACAGGGGCCCATCTGCACACAGGGAAGCAAGGTTCTTTCAAGCAAAGTTTTGCTTGGCTAGGAAGGACTGCACCATTTTGAAGCCATTAACAGTGTTTATAGTCTCCAAAAGAGATTCACAAAATGGAACTTCTTTGATGGCTTTAGAATGCACATAACAAAAACAGGAGCTGGCTGCCCTGAAACACATTATTAGTGGTGTTAAAGAAACTTGTGTGGCAGCTCCATTTTTATGAAATGAGACGGGAAATATCAACAGTTAGATAAAAATCACATAATGTAGGAGATGCTGCCTCAATTATTTTCTCCTGCTCCAAGTTGCTCCCAGCTTGCCATTCTAGAGCACATGGTTTCCTCAAGAACTCTATATATGGGTGTGGCTTTTCCCTTTCTAATGCAATTAACATTCTGGCAGATGTCAAGAATGGGTTGGTTGGTTGGTTGGTTGGTTGGTAGGTACTGGTGATTGAACCCAGAAGCCCTTTACCACTGAGCTATATCCCCACTCTTTTTTTATTTTTTTATTTTAGGACAGGGTCTCACTAAGTTGCTAAGTTTGGCCTTGAATTTGTGATCTTCCTGTCGCAGCCTCCTGAGTCACTGGGATTACAAACATATGCCACTGTGCCTGGCTTAAATCAATGCTTTTTTTGATGGGCCAAATCCAAGGGGGTATAAAATCCTAGTCATCACAAACCAAGTCTTTTTTCCAAGAGAAAAATCCACAGCCTCCAAAGCAAAATGGTTACACACAAATTATCTCCTTGATTTTGTTTGGGATGTGGGATCCCACTGGTAAGAACTCAGCCGCACAGAAAACACAATAGCTTTTGCCTTGATGGGAAAAAGGAAAGAATGAAATATACATCACATTATTTTACTGCAGTGAATGTCCCAAAACATGGCCCTCTTCTCGTTCCTGCAGGCTAATAGAATGAGTCTAATCTTCTGTTGTGGACAGGCACTGCTTCCCATGCTTCCTTGGATTTCTAACATAATTCCAGAGCTCATGGACATTTCCAGATCTCCCAAGCATATTAGGTACTTCCACCTATTCTCCTTACTCTTTCTTCCTATAAAGAGGAGAGAATGACCAAAAGATGGGTCATCAGTCTGCATTTTATTAACAGGGGAGGTTGCTTTTTCTTAAAAAGTTTGCAGCCATGTTCTGGTGCTTCTCTTTCATTTGCCTCTTCAATCAAATTTGTACATTTATGTGGTCCTGGTTCTTTAGAGCAGGTACATAACATTCTCCATGTTCCAGCAGATCCTCCTGAGACTGAGAAGAAAAGTCTGGTCAAAATCTTCTCTGCAGACCCACCCATCTTAGCTTTAAAAGAAAAAGGAAAAAAATAAAAAGGTTATTTAAGCATCTGGCCTGAGTAGCTCTCTTGTCCTCTAATTTAGCTTCTAATTTAGCTTCCCAAAAAAACCTTGCAGACAGAGTATCAGTCAAGGAAGGGTTCCATCAGGAAAATAGAAAAAGAAAGCACTCTAGATGCTTAAAATAGAAAAAAACTTAATACAGGGAATCAATTTATACCCTTGGAGATC
The DNA here is from genome assembly GCA_004024805.1 of Geosciurus inauris. Lineage (NCBI taxonomy): Eukaryota > Metazoa > Chordata > Mammalia > Rodentia > Sciuridae > Geosciurus > Geosciurus inauris. The sequence goes on along the minus strand of PVHX01001977.1, from coordinate 4,817 downwards.
TAAAGCAGACAAGAGAGGAACATAATTTTACCCAGAGATCAGGACCCACAGGAAGCCACACTGCACTCTTCATAGTTGCTGCGGCCACTTTTCCTGGCACTGACACCGTGCCGACATTCACAGATGTACATCACAACTGCTACTGGAACCAGAAGTTGAAGGGCTCCATCTGCTGTCTTCTTCATCTCATGGCAAAGGAGTCTCTTCAATTAGAAGAACCTACCTGGAAGCCAGCTGTCATTGAGTCTGGCAAATGTAGCCCTCAGACTTTCTGCCACAATGATACAGGAGAAATATGGGCCCAAGTACTATCAGACAATAACTGGTACATTGGGAAATTATGCCCATTTAAAAACTAGGCATCTTGTTTTCTTTCCAGCTATCCTTATAAAACATAAAGGCAAAATGCCTTCAACTAGAACTATATGCCAAAGCAAGAATAAGAATGAAATATGGACACCAAAACCTTATCCCAGCCCTTAACATTTGTTATATATTTGCCAAAAGCAAATGGAACAATTTCAACTACCTGTCACTCGATCAAGAGGAGTTTATTACTTTTCTAATAAAGACGTGCATTCAGATACACGTCTTTGGTAAAGCACTAAAAGAACCTTCTATGACCCAAACCTAAGAAAGTGATCTGATGGGCCTTAATGGCGTGATTTCCAAGATACTGCTGCAGGGCCTGTGCTTGAGCGAGGCTGGAAGTGTGCTTGCAGATAGTGACAAATTAGAGTTTGAATGAAGTTTTATTAGGAAGAATGAGAGTGGGATTTGAAATGAAAGTTTATTGGGGATGAAGGTAGGTATTTGCTTTCTTCTGAATGGATGGGATGGAGGAGAAAGGAAGAATGAGTGGAAGAAATACCAACTGATTTTTAAGAGCAGGAAGCCTAATATTCTATTTCACTTTGTTTGAAATGATGTGATAACAAGTCTCTTTTCAGATGCACAAAAATTGAGTGTGGATTTAAAAGAAAACAAAAGGCTGAGTTTCACATTCACGGTGATGCCACAGAGGAGGTAAAGAAAAAGTCACAAATCATGGAATGGAGCACAAGAAGTTGAGAAAGTCAAAACCTCGTCTCCAGGGGGACTAAAACATGTGCATCTAGAAAAGTATGCAGATCTTGAGAAGGGCTCTGGGCTTCTGCAGAAGATGGAGCAGAGGCTGTCACGGCTTTCCATATTTTAGGAACAATAAACCCCACTGATATATAGATACAATGGACTTATAGGAAGTTTGTGTCATGGGAATTCTATCAAAAGTCTCTGCTGTGATAGCACTGGTAGTCTGGGCCTCCTTCTGCTGAACCTTTTCTGTCACCATTGACCATATCCATGGTCAGCTTTTACCTACCTCTCACAATCGGGAAAGGATACCCAGAAGCATAGGGAAATTGCTTCTTTGCAAGAGTCAGTTTTGTAGTTAAATGCAGATCTACATAGTTTTATGGAACTTTAACATTCCAAGTGGCTTCTGCCCACTTACTCAATAGGAAGTCCATGACAGGTTAGTAATGACCAGATTGGAGCCTTAAGATTAGCTTGGCATTGTTTCATTGTCTCGAAACAGTATTATGTTATAGACAGGCATGAGGAATCAGAGTAAACCAAGATTCCAAGTGCCCTCCAAAGGTGAGGAGGAGATAAAGACAATGTCAGGTCCTGATTCTTCATCTTTCCTTGAGACACTTCCTATTAGCTGTTTGTCTGGAATCATAGCCTTTGCTAGATTACAGAGATAGGCTCACTTGAGAAAGGACAAAGAAAGGTGGATGGACGCCTGTGTGTATTTACATATTTGTGGTTCATCTTCATATTTTCACTTTGGAGTGTTGAAAATAGGCTTTCCAAGTTACTGTTTATGGTCATATATTCTTTTCTTTGATATGCTTCAACTTCATGTTATATCCAACAAAACAAACACAAAAAAATCAATAATCATAATGGCAGGGCACATTTACTTTAATTCATATCAATAAATCTTAGGTGCTATGTGACATGGTAACAATAAATTATCAGCTCATAATCAGTTACAGTACAAAGCATTTGAGGTGAAACAATATCACAATACTAGAGTTCTATGTTTTAACAAAAATATTTTTATAACAATTTCCTGAAAATCAGAAAGAAAACTTAACAAAAAAATTTTAAGTCCGGGTGTGCACATATCTGGTTTTTAAATTACTGAAGTGTACCCTTGAGAGTCATTCATTGTCTACATCTTAAAAACTGCTGTCATAGTGTGTACCTGGGAGAAAATGCATGAGTGTTTGTCGAAAGCAGAACGTTTGCATAAAGGACAAGAGGGTTAGAAGAGGCTGAGGTCAGATGCAGCTAACATTGAAGGGCTGCTCAAGAATGGTGGACTTTATTCTACACATCAGCATGAACTAAATGCTACTGAGAGGCTTTTTTAAAAATGTAAGCTCTCAACCAGACATGGTAGTACACACCTATAATCCCAGTAACTGGGGAGGCTGAGGCAGGAGGATAGCAAATTGGAGGCCAGTCTCAGCAATTTAGTGAGGCCCTAAGCAACTTAGCAAGACTCTATCTCACAATAAAAAAATAAATAAAAAGATCTGGGATATAGCTCAGTGGCTATGCCCCCCTCTGTTTAATCCCCAGTATCAACAATCAACAACAAAAAAGGTTCTTTTTTTTTGCTACCAGGGATTAAACTCAGGGACACTCAACCATTGAGCTACATCCCCAGCCCTAATTTGTATTTTATTTAGAGACAGGGTCTCAGTGAGTTGCTAAGAACCTCACCATTGCTGAGGTTGCCTTTGAAATCCCTCCCAATCCTCCTGACTCAGTCTCCCAAGACGCTGGAATTATAGGCATGTGCCACCGCACCCAGCAAAATGTTAAGTTCTTAATCACTACTGTGATATCCCTAAAGTATGCACATCTTGCTTCTGGAATTAAAAAAAATAATATAAATATTTTTAAATCCTCTTTGGTGACTACGTGGAGAAAAATCTGATACTGTAGGTATTATTCAAATTGAATCTAGAAGATGTGTAAGGAGTTTGCCCCGTAAATGAGAGGAGGTCATTCTATGCAAAGTGACTGGATGTGCAAAGGTACATACATTAATTGTAGTATGTGAGCTAAAGGTGAAAAAGAGAAGTCTGGGAATAAATTCTGATGGGTGTTTTGCACTAAGCTGAAGCATTAGGCCTCCATGATACAATAAAGTTGTTTTTCCTTTTTATTTTTAAGCAATAGAAATTAAATAAAATAAAAATGCAGGTTCTTGGGCACCACCCAAATCTAGTGAATCAATTCTTCAGGAGCAAAGCCTGGGGATCTGAATTTTTGTGGCTTTTCAGGTGATTCTTACTCATGTTAATTTTCGAGAAGCACTCCAGTACGTGGCAATGGACATTTTCAGGGTTAGAGCTTTTATTTTCTGTTTGGTTTGTCTAAAGCATGGGAGGGGTATAATTAAAAAAAAAAAAAAAACAAAAAACTAATTTTAGTGTTTTCTGTTAGAGCACAAGGAGTCCTGATAAGGTATTGTTTTAATTGCCCAAACAATGTGGTGATGAGATAATCTGAATGTTAGAGACAACTGTAAAAATAGAATAGATGCAGCTTAATTAATAGCTACCAATAATAAGCTTTATTATTTTGAACAGCAAAGAAATCTACCCTGTACCTGAGAGAGAAACTGTGGCTATCTTCCAAGAATATTTGTCATACATTCTTGAACAAATAATTGTTGATACAAGTTAAAATAAAATAAAAGTTGATACAAATCATGCAGAAACACAATTCATGAAGAATGGTCTCCTAACAAAGTTAGCAGCTAGAGTTTTAAAACAACATAGTAAAAGTATTAAGGAACCAGTACCTGTAAGCAAAGAAAGACTTTTCTTCATTTGTCAAAGTTGCTTCTTTACTGAGTGAGCAGCCAGCCACCCTACCAGCCAAATCAAGGAATCTCTAGGTGGCATAAGCCAATATAGACTGGCAAAAGTTGAATTACCATATAGTGCCCTATCTTCTTTAAATCATTAGCAAATAGTCAAGAAGGAGGAGCAATAAAATATCTCTGGACATAAATTAATCTCTTTTGGTGATCAACTTATTTGAAAAGGAGTTGCTACCAGAATGACTTCAGAATCTCCTTAGCAATTATGTATTTAGAAGTGGGTTTCTTGAAACCCCTAAAACATAACTCTTGGAGAATTTGCTGCCAACATTTATAAAGCAATTAAATATATAAATATATCTGGTTTATAGTTGTTCATCAGTTAACAAAAAAAAATTTTTGTTTTTCTTTTTGGTGCTGAAGATTGAATCTGGAGACTCACACATGCTAGAAAATTTACTACAGAGCTACACCCTAGTCCTCATCACAAACAAAGTTTTGAGTACCTTCCAAGTGTCAAGCACTGGGCTAAGTACTAAAGAAATGAAAAAATATTTAAATTTAAAATCTAAAGCAAAATGCACTTAATGCCATTTTTAAAAGCCTCTTTTGCCATCTTTTATAAAATACTAACAGATCCTAATCATTAGTAGTAGATGAAATTTTAATACTTTTAAAGCTTTTAGGAAAACTTTGTGTATACTGAACTCTTTTGCATTTCCTCCTCTCTGCCCCTCTGTGTCTCATCTGGATATTCATGAGCCCAGCCACATGAGAACACAGCCAGAAGGTAGTCATCCACACACCAGAAAGCAGAGCCTCAACAGACACTAAACTTGCCAGCTCCTTGATCTTGAACTTCCCAACCTATAGACCTGTGTGAAATAAATGTTTGTTTTTAAGTCATAGAGTCCATCATATTTTA